>CP092091.1:34300490-34370490 GCA_029203775.1 Neoneuromus ignobilis | reverse complement strand
CAAATAATGATTTGAAAAAGAACCCAAATGAATCTGATAATAATTTTTTATGCAATGTATTTATTATAAGACTATTGTCTTCTTTTAAAAAATTCTTCAAGTTTGATAAATCAATTTTATGAGGTTCAGTAATAAATATAATATCAAAATTATCTCTACACTTTAATTCTTTCAGTAATCTATTATATGGATTATTTATATTGTCTCTCATAAGTTCAAAGTTCTGTTCAGTAGTCATACTATTATTTTCAGTTGCATTGCAGCCATCTAATTCATTTGTTAATACAATATTGTCAAGACTACCCATTGCTAAAGCCACTGGAGCTGCTTGTGCACTACTTGTTGTTGTTAAGTGAGCACCCCATAATTTTAATATTTGAATTAATATACAGCCAACTGGAGTACAACTTCCATATATAAATATTCTGGAAAATATATTGAACTTTCATGTAAAAAACAGGTATTAAATTTCATTGTTTATAGTACATTTATATTAATTATTTTAAATTAGAAGTTTTAAGACACACATAGATTTTTTTTAAATATAAACTATAAAAATAAATATACCTTTTTCCTCGAGTATTATGCTCATTTAAATTTGCTTCCTTTAATGAATTTATTGCTATAGCTCCACTATATGGTATACTTGTGGCACCTTCGAAACTAATATTAGCAGGTTTTCTACCTATATTCTTTTCTTTTGTTATGATATATTCAGATAATGTCCCAGGTGACCAAAATGGAGTAGACAACCACACTTCATCACCTATTTCAAATTTGTTAACTTTTGAACCCACTTCAGTTACAATACCTGCACATTCTCTTCCAAGTACAATTGGAAATTCGTTTTTAACCATCTTAAAAACAACTTAGTTTCTTAAAGGTGGATGAAATATACATTCAATATAATTCATTTGATACTTACATGAAAATATCGATTCAGACATTTTCTTAAATGTTTACCATAGCCATTACAAATATCAATATCAATTGATTGGATTGTGGCTGCTTTTACTTGTATTAAAATTTCATCTGAATAATGTATTGTTGGCATTTGTGCGTCTTCTATATAACAAATTCCCTACAAAAATAATTGTAAATAATAGGATGTAGAACTCACTTGACTATATAAAAAAATTCCACTTGACAATTCTGATAAAACTAAACAATTTATATTTAAATGAATTTGTTATAAAAATAATATAGTAACTTGAAATATTAAATATTAATTGATATCTGAGAGTACTTGAATGTAAATTACATATGCTTATGTTACATTCTTAAATATACAAATAAAATACAATACTTACATCTAAATCACCATATATATTGCATACAACAGCTTTAATTAAAGGTAAAGATCCATTATTTTTTTGCATTGATAAACCTATACAAAATCCTAATAATGCACCGAACATGAATCCACAACAACCAAAATATAAATTCTGCCTACTCCCTACAATTGAAATTTAACATCTCAATGATAAATAGAAAATGATTTTATATAAAATACTGTAATTTTTATCCATATATTAAAAAAGAATTTACATTGCCCAAATAGTATTCCTTTAATATTGTCATATACTTCTCTTGGTGTTGTGAGTAAAGTAATTGTCTGTTGTTCAATATTGCTAATGCAATGAATTAAGAACAACCATAGTTCTCGAGCTGACTCTTTAATACGAATTCCATTTGGACTATTTAAAGTCTGTACTGCAAAATCTCTTCCCACTTCAGAATAATATTGAAAAGCAGCTTTACTTTGTTGTGCTGCTACAGAAAGTTGCACCTGTTAACAAATTTTTTATTAAATTATATTTTTATATGTGTGTGTGTGTGTGTGTATATATATATATATATATATATATATATATATATATATATATATATATATATATACACACACACACACACACATATATATATATATATATATATATATATATATATATATATATATATATATATATATATATATATACACACACACACACACATACGTCCATACACACATACACAACAGATGTATGTTACCTGTAAAGCTTCAAATCGTTGTGATGTTCTAAATAATAGTTCATCCATTATATAAAAATATTATTTATGCATGTATATTGTGCATGTAGATATATTTATAAATATTTTTATGTATAAACACATAGTTATAATTTAAGTAATGACTAGTTTTTAATAAATTAGGCATTTCCCATATTTTTATATAAATATATAAACATATGTATGAAATATATTTTAAATGTTATAAATATAATCAAAAACAACAAAGTTATGGATAATTTTGGCCAAAATCTATTTTAGTTTCGACAGCCCTAATTAAAGGTCAATATATTCAGTATTCATAATAAATTTAGGACAGGACATTATTTGTTTTTGACTTAAAAATAGAGACGAATACATATTTATTTATATATATATGTATATATGTTTCTCTTATAACATTTATTAAAACATATTCAGTTATAAATGTAATTTAATATATAAAATGCAATTATTAGACATAAAATTTGACAGTTCACTTATTACGTGAATTTCAGTTGGCAAGCCATATGCACGTTTAACAGGGATTTTAAATTTTCATGTTGTTCATCTTTAATGTTTATTCTGGGAAATAAACAAGTATTAATTTAATTTTTTACTATTGTTACCATTTTATTGGCTTCATAATGCTATATATTAAAGTATTGATTTTATCTCATTTATTTTGAGATTGCGGCAAATTTATTTTTACACAAATGAACTATCACCTTAATATCACAAGATGTTGAAAAAGTGTTCAGTAATTATTTATTGTTCATTTTCTTGTTCATAAGCTGATGCGCATTTCGATGTCAATGCTATCAGCTTGCGTTATAAAATAAGGTCTATCAGATTTTATAACGTAGCACATTGATGATGACATTGTTTTCGAAATGCGCATCAGCTTATGAACAAAAAAAGTGAACAGTAATAACTATTGAATATATTTTCAATATTTTGTGGTATGTATTGGTAAATAACTATTAGAAAATGATTATTTTTTTTGTAAATATTTTAAAGATTATTTTTTTACTATTGTAGTTAAAATATATTTTTTTAAAAAAAGTGAGAATATAAAATACAAAAAATGTTTTGATATAGAATCAATTTTGATATTTTTCATTTCATATTTTTTACATTAAAAGAAATTGTAAATGATTGTAATAATATATTGGTTAAAAAAACAGCATATAGTACAGAAAACAAACATTTATTTGAAATAATTTCTTAATAAATGTAAAACATTTATAAAATACAAATAATACTTATACATTTACAAAATATTGGTATGTAAATAATTTATACCTCGGTTTGACAACCTTAAGTGCCCCACTAAAATTCACCTGTCATTTTTTTTTATTATAAAACTTGTATTCAATAATTAATTACATATTGGTATTTCTATAAGCTATAACTTTTATTATGTAAAGATGTCCAGTGATTTTCAGCCTTTTTAAAATGTATAATTATTTGTTTCGCTACAAATTCTTTAAATTTTACTAGAAGTGATTGAACTAAATAAAAAAGCTTTGTAATAAATACTTAAAAGTACCATGAAAAAAATGCCTTGATTAATACATTTCACTAATACAAAAAAACAAACATTTCTATTTAGAAAATTTTATAAAAAAAATATAATACAAATGCCCAGAGAAATCAAATTTTATATATATATATATGTATATATACACATACACTCACAAGGGTCGTTTGATACGTATGGTAAATTTATTTATTTTTTAATTAAATTTTTCAATTTAGTTTTTCTTACTTTTTTTCCATACTTATCAAACGACCCTTATATATACACATACATAAATACACATATTTATTGTTTTTCCAATGTATCAGTTTTCCCATTATTATTTATATTTAAAATAGATTCGTTATTTGTATTTGAAGAGTTAGATAAATTATGACTAGAAATAATATGTTCAGTATTTAAATTAATGTTCATTATAGGATTTTCAGTCGAAGTTGAAGGTAAAGACTCTTGTCTTATATTTGAAATAATTTTATTTGGTTTTTGTTTATACACTAGGTACCCTATGTATGTCAGAGGTACACGACCAATTTTTCCTTCTTGGTTTTTTACCATGATCCAACCAGTATTAAGCAAATTGAATTTTTGTTGTACTTCTTTAGGAAATACATATACTGTTTGTCCACGTGTCAAATTAAGTTCCTCTTTGGTGGATGCTCGAAATTCATACTTTGCTACTGCTTGTCTGGTAGGTGTATTAGTATCTGTAACAGATATTTTTAGTATTATCAAGGTATGCTATTCTTATTACAAATTAATTACTTCCCAACATCAAGATTTTATACAATTTATATGATTGTGTATAATTTTGTAAAAATTGCACAAATGTGATTATTCAACATGTTTATAAAATATTATTATATCAGAGAAAAGATTTGTTTCTGAAATCAGATTTTTCATAGTGTCAAATCAAATATGGTGTTAATTTTTTTACAGATATGTATTACAAATTTGTTGCATATTTTTCAGAATATTTTTTTTTTTAAAAAAAATTGTTTAATATATACCTTTTTGCGTGGTACTTTCTATAGTACCAATTAATTTAGATATGATATAAGGTGCTGAGACAACTACTGCCAGAAAAACAGCTACTGGCCAATTTTGTTTTCTCTGACCATCTATATCAAATTCCGAACTCTTTGAAATTTCAGATACAGCATCCTTCCATGCTTCATTGGTAACTGATGATTTTTTTACTCCAATTAAACTTAAAAGTTTTTTTAACAACCAATTCAGAGCTCTAAATATTGCTAACGAGGCCCACATCTGTTGGAATAACGTACGTAAGCGACCAAAACTGTCCGCCACTCCTAATATAGCTCGGAACGACGATGTCATAGCAAAAAACGTGGAGTCTAACATTGCCGCAATGGAACCAAACGCACGTACGATAGATTCAATTGTATCGAATGCAGGTCTGGTGCTTTCTTCAGCAATTTGAATAAAACTAAAGGAAAATATAAATAAATCAAATTTAACATGCACATATACTTATACGATTCAGTTAATAATTTAATTATAATATACACATCTAATATCTACTAACCGATTTTCTAAATTTGTAGGATTGTTTATGCCATATCCTCCGTATCCGTAGCCCGACATACCACCATAACCCATTCCGTACCCTCCATAATTTATTCCTCCATAACCACCGTAGTTACTAAAAGTCGATCCGTAATTAAATTGAGGCATATGATTAAATGAATTATATGGCCGATTCATTGTTGTGTTTGGTCTCGGAGGTACAGGTGGTACAGTATTAGACACTATTCGAATTTGTTGGGCTGCATTTGAAGATGGTTGTGGGAGAACTGTCCCATTAATATTTGTCGCAAGGGATTCTGTACACGAACTACTTAGTTGATTTTCCCATGGTTTTATCGGGGCTGTCATTTTTTATAGTAATTGTAATATTTGTTTAAATTATTAATCTACAATGGTTGTATAATAACGGAATTTAATAACTTCAATTTATAGTTAAGTAATAAACAGGCAAAGATATCATTGTCTTATGTTATTTTACACGGATTATCTTTTATTTATGATACATGACATTAACTTAAACTTTGCACCCGTACATATGTTGAAATATTAACTTTTGAGGATTTGTTGACAACATTAAAATTAATTATATATACTTATCAATTAAACATTTTTCAATTAATAGATGTTATATATTAATAAAACAATATATTTACTATGATTAAAAATAATTCACGTCAAGACAAACCAAAAATTTAAATGATACTGATAAGAAATATCTTACAGTGGTATACACAATTACAAAATACAGTGGTTGCCAATAAATTTAATATTTTCTAGTATTTAACATTTTGGTGAAAATTCATAATTGAGTAGCAAGTAAATTCATACTTTTTATTTATTTATCTTTTTGTAATTATTGTATTTATATTTGTTTAGGAATAAAAAATAAATTAAAGAAATGAATCATAATCTATTTTTTCTTATAATTAATCATTTTGGGCGTTTACAATATATTTGTATCAAACATATTTTCTACAATATATTTTTAAATTTGAAGTACCCACTTTTAATTTATTTTTTTTTTGCAAAAAATATCTTTTTTGTTTAAGCTGCTTTGAAAAATTGATAGGTCAGTTTTTTTTTTTTTGATGAAGTTTTATTTATTTTTGATATTTTTTTTTTTATTATTATTTTCATAAATATGTATTAGTTGTATTTATTCATAAGGGTATTTTTATTTTCATGGTAATTTTAAATCTTAAAATATATAGTATATTGTTTTTAATGTTAAATATATTATAGTATGAGATATTAAAAAGGGGATTCGTTGATATGAATATATCGCACGTTTGGGGTATAGGACAGGTAAATAAAAACGTTATTAAATGCCAGCTGATAATTTTATTTGTTGTAGATACCATGCATTTTTATGTAAATTTATATTTGAAATGATTGCTTAGTATATAATATATACATACATACATACATACATACATACATATATATATATATATATATATATATATATATATATATATATATATATATATACACATATTTCATATCTATCTATCTATCTATCTATCTATATATATATATATATATATATATATATATATATATATATATATATATATAATTTACAATAATTGTTCATTAATGCTTCACTTTTCTATAAATTTATAACAAAATTAATATATTTATTTTACCTATTTATAGTGTTTACTTTTTGTATATATATATATATATATATGTATATATATATATATATATATTTATGTAATCCCCATGTATGTACTTCTCTGTTCAAAAAATAAGGTGATTTTTTAATTTGAAACTCGTGCGGGAGCCGCAATTCAAAAAACTTTTTTCTTATATTGGCGCAACCTCCAGTGGCATTCGCTCTTAATTTCAGTTTGATATGTCAAATAGTTTATAAGTTACAGCAGTTTATTTATATTAACTTTTTGCCTTTGTTCGATTTTTAAAATGTCTAATGTTATTGAACAGAGAAATTGCATTAAATTTTGCGTTAAAAATGAAATTAATGCTACTTACACGTTTAAAATGGTGCGGAAGCATTCGGTGATCAATCTTTATTAATAAAAACTGTTTTCCAGTGGTAAAAGCTGTTCAGAGAAAGTCGTGAATCCGTAGGAAATGAACTCGTTCTGGTCGTCCATTAACATCAATAACCGAAGAAAATATAGTAAAAATTAAAAACATAGTAATGGGAAATCGTCATTTGACTGTAAGAGAGCTTGTTGAAGATATTAGCATATCAATATGTTCAGTAAATGCAATTTTAAGTATATTGAAATTTTAAGTGATAACATAATGCAATCATTATTCGTTAGTTTTTTTGCCAAAAATTCAATAAATATTGCTCCACAAGCACCGTATTCTCCAGGTATGTCACTATGAGATTTTTTCTTATTCAGTCGATTAAAAAAGCCACTTCGAAGAACTCGATTTGATTCAATTGAATCGATAAAACAAAAATTGAAGGAGGTGCTAATGAAAATTCCAAAAAGTGAATATAAAAAGTGTTTTAAAATTGGATTAAACGTTGGCGTATGAGTTTTGCAACGGGAGGGGATTACTTTGAAGGAGACAAAATAAATTTGGATGAATAAATAAATAGTATGTTTTATTCAAACAGTCACTTTACTTTTTGGACAGAATAGTATAAAGTTTATGTTAAAGAAGGAAGGAATTTGTTTATTCAAAATATTGTTCTATTATTAAGTAATGTATTAAAAATTACAAAAATATAAAGAAAGGAATATTAGTTTTATGGGTCATTATACAATATTAAAATCAATACAGTAATTTACAATTTTTTGTGAACTGTATACATATATTGTATAACATACATTTATATATATATATATATATATATATATATATATATCATAACGCCCACATATATATATATATATCACCATATATTATGAAGATTTTTTATTCGGGGTTTACTCCTTCTCGACAGATTTTTTTACAAGATGATATATAACCACTTACTACCCAGTCGGTACATATATATATATATATATATATATATATATATATATATATATATATATATATATATATATATATATATAATCATCACATTTTTTTATCCATTATTGGATGAAAGTCTTTCAAAACATTCCACCTTAAATGGTTTAATGCTATTCTCTTCTATTTAATTCCGATAGTTTTTCTTACGTCTCTGTCTCATTTGTTCATGGGTCTCTTCTTGTGCATTTTTCTATTTCTGAGTTCAAAAAAAAATAATTTATGTTGTTTATTGGCGGTTTTCTCTTTTTACTATAATGTAGGTCTATTTAAATTTGTTGCTTTTGTAATAATGACCATAACTTTGTTTTTTCTTAACAATGCGTTTTTCTTTCTATCCATACGTGTTATTTCTAACATAGATTTTTCATGTTTTTTCATGTTGTCTGGAGCCACTAAATTATTCTGGCATTTAAGACTCAAGTTTCATAGCTATTGAATAAGTGAGAACAGGCAGGGTAAAAAATGTAATATGAGAATTTCTTTCGAACATCATTTCACTTTTATTCTCCTATTAATTTTATTTATAAAATGTTCTTGTCCTAAATGTACATATATAGTTTTTAATTTTTTTAGTGTTTCCTCTGATGTAAAAATTCATTATAAATTTGTTTTGCTGAGGTTTATTTGAGAATAACTTTGACTTTCTTTATTAAATTCTTCTATTTTTTTCGAGCTCGTCGAGAAAATAGTAATATTGTCAGTAAATCTTAGTTTTTTATGCATTATTTAATTTTGTGTTTTCAGATATTTAGTTTAGTTTGCTTAAATAGTTCTTCTAATGCTTCTTGTAAATAATTTTAGTGATATAGAATCGTCCGGTTACACTTCTTTGGCAATTGTAAACTTTCTTATTTTTTTTATGTACTTTTAAGAAGGATATAGCATTTTTATAAATGTTTCCTAAAATTCAATATATGCTTCACCATTGTTTGATTTTTTAGTTATACATATATATATATATATATATATATATATATATATATATATATATATATATATATAGTGTGTATGTGCATGTGTTTGAGTGGGTATGTATGTGTGTGTAAAGATATGTAAATTATATGAATTTATTTAAATTTTCAAACAATATGTATAAATTTCGGTTGTTTTTAAATTACTATTGCTATTTATACAATTATTATTTGTTTTAAACTAATTTTGCTTTTTTGGTCTTTTCTTGAGACAAATTTTAATTCTTGTTATTGTTTAAACATCTTTATTATAAATTAGTTAAGATATTGTTCTAATGATTATAAAATTTGATTTCATATTAGGTATTTTTACCGTTTTTCATTAAATAGAAAAAGATAAATAAGTTCTATTATGTTTTTATAGATGATAGTGCAATATTCGAAATTAAATTTTTATAAATATTTTTTTTAAAAAAACATTGTTCTATAGACAAATATAGAATAATTTATAAATTCTTACAGTAGATTATTTTTCATTTAAGTATGTTTTTTTAGAAGCGTTTAAGATTTTATATATATATATATATATATATATATATATATATATATATATATATATATACGGGGGTCGTTTGATAAGTATGGTAAATTTTATTTGTTGTTTAATTTAATTAATTAATTAATTTAATTAAATTTTTCAATTTAGTTTTTCTTTCCTTTTTACCATACTTATGAAATTATCCTCATATATATATATATATATATATATATATATATATATATATATATATATATATATATATATATATATACAGTGATGTGAACAAAAAAACGTGCGAGTGTTTGTTATAGTAAGAAATCAATCAAAGATGGGAATGCAATTAATATTCTCAAACTGTTTTGCTTTTTAGCTGTTTGTCGCGCAATAAATGTCAATTTCGTGGAATTATCGTTTTATTAAAAAAATAAAACTACACGTATTTATTTATTATTATTATTATTTTTAATTAATATTTAGTTTAATATTAAAATCATTTAAAGTAATTTTATCTGAATTGTTTTAAGTGAAAATAAAATCAAGAGCAAGTGAAAATATAGAAAAGAAAATTTTTCAAATATATTTTATAAATTCAAAGTGATATTTAAATATTGAAGACTGTTGATTTCATTTTGTATTGTCGAATTATGAATTCTTCATATATGTTTTTGGATTGTATTACTTTGATTTTCTATCATTAATTTAGATTCATTAGTTAATATCATTTTAAATTCAATTAGACATCAATATAAAAATTCAATATGAATTGAAGTTTTTACGTGGAATATTATGTGTATATATATACATGTATATATAGAGAATGGCTCCAATGAGACTGAAGAGTTTAGATATACATTTAGTTAGTTGTTTACTATTATTTACTATTCTTTATTATCTTTCAGTCTCATTTGGGCCACCCTATGAGATCACTCTGTTGATATATATCATTCTCATCATGTCAACTTATATTAGCTCACTTGAATGTTTCCATTCTTTGATATTTGGTTATATTCAACATGTTGGTCAGGCTGGTTGGTGAGGATTTTCCATTTAAGATTTATTTTTTTAGGAATGCTGCCTTCACCTCGGCTAGAGAGCATCACCTTATATCTTCGACCTGGGATAGGACGCAATTTTCCGCATGGTATGAAGTAATAACTACCATTACGCCACCGGTTAGAAATATATATATATATATATATATATATATATATATATATACACACATACACACATATATATATATATATATATATATATATATATATATATATATATATATATATATATATATGTGTGTGTGTGTGTGTGTGTGTGTTTCATATAAAAATACAATATAATATATAGATTAGTTTTTATTAGAAAATAAAATACATATATTTTTACATTTACACAAATAAATAATTTATAAATGATTTAATTGAAATATAAATATCAGAGCTGTAGTACAACTAAATGACGATTTATGTCAAATAGTTTTCTTCTTATAGTTGTAAATTTCAATTAATTCATTTTTCTTTTAGAATACAGTATAAAAATGTTATTGGTCGTCAGTGTTTAGTTAAGTAGAATATATTTGAAATAAACAAATAACAGTTTACAAGTACTTACTTGGTATGCATAGATATTATTATTTTTAAAGTGATTAACAATTTTAAACTACGACAATAAATATGACATTCGATAAATATTCAGCTTACTGTTTTTATTACAGCTCTGATTTGTGTAGTATATGAAATCTATTTTTTCTTAAAAAAATAAAATTTAAAAACTCGTCTTTTTAGTATAATACAATAATAAATTATTAAAAAGTGAATCTAATTGAGAAAGAAACAAATTGAAAATGAATGAATATTTTATATGTATATTTGTAAATATTTCTAGACAAGATTTATCAGTTAATTAAAAATATTCATAAAATACTTTTAATATTTCATTGTATATAAACACGAAAAATGAAAAAAAACATTATATTTATTTATTTATAAAAATTCTACCCTTTTACGAGTTTTCCCGCTCGAAAAATCCTTAACGTATCCTAAATCAGTCATATCGTTTAAAAATATATTATCGTTACTACACGGCGGTTTTGAGGGTTTTCTCTTAAACATTGAAAACAGTGGATTCCGTTTGCGCCCCTTTGCCGCCGAATTCACCACTTGTTTTATCTCGACTGTCACAGTTTTTCGGACCTCCAAACTCATTTGTTGCGTGTTTGGTGAAAAGTACGTGTTGTCGCTCCTTAACGACGACGTTTGCGTTTCCGATAAAATCCGTATGTTGTTGTAATTTGGCGTGGCTGGGATTTTTTGATGAATTGATTGGTACGAGTCGTAGCCACTGCTGGTTTTTGCTAGAAGTGTACCGGTGCTGTCCCTGCGGTTCTCGTCTACATTTGTGATGATGCCGCTGCTCTTGTAATTGCTGTTTCGACGTGCATGAGCGGCATACATGGCATCCATTGTTGATACCCTGTCCACCTGCAGACTGCTGTTGCCACTTTCGGGACGAGCCGTTCCTTTGTTGGTGTTGAAACGAGCTATTAACCGGATCTGACGAGTTTTGGGATGCCATGAAAAAGAAATTAAACAGAAAGAACATACACAAGTATATATTATTGTTAAGTGTTTTTGTATCTTTTATTGTGTTTTAATTACCGAAGTGTAAAAAGTACTAATTATATTTGACGTATTCATCGAGTACATATTTTTATTCAGTTTCTATTAAATGTTTAGTTTTTGTTAAACATGGTCATGTATTGCAAATGAAAAAAATAAATTATTTGTGTATATACATTTTCATTATATAATCATTATTTTCATATATAATCATTAGAAAGAGAAAAATGATTTTGCTAAAGGCACGAGAGCCATGAGCGTATTTTAGGTAGCGTATTTTTTTTATTTTATCATATCAATTTCCATTACCGTGATATGAAGAGTGATATTTTTATTATTTTTCGTTAGAACCACTGTTGAAAAATTACATCTATGAATCGGCCGAACAAATCTGTACGATTAATATGTTGAAGAAAAAAATTAATGTAATTTTAGTGGATGTTATGGCAAAAGTAAAAAGTTTTACTTAGAAATAGACTGGTTATATAGCAAGAAGAGAGGATAACTTTTATATAAGAGAAGTTATTGATTGGGAATATAGATATATAAGAAGGTACAGGAAGAGATCCATGGGTATATGGAACAGAGGTATAAGAAAATTTGTTGGAGTGGTTTGGAAGAGAAAGATATTAGGTTGGTTAAAATGAAAAATTTCGGGAAAAGTTTTCATCCAGAAGTGAATAGAAAGAGACTGTTGCTGTTACTGCTGATATATATATATATATATATATATATATATATATATATATATATATATATATATATATATATGTTTGTGTGCGTGTGTGTAGACAAAAGTATTCGCCACATGGAAACTACTTAGAAAATTTTAAAAAAAAATCAAAAACAAAATTTTAAATCTATTTTTTATTCAATAATATGAAGGCTGTTTCTTTTAGGTTGGATAGAACTTTTGATAGGGATAGCTGTCAATTCAATTGATAGTTTGCGTGTTATAAGTGACATTTGGATTCAGTATACTTTGGAAAATCATTATAAAACGTTATAAATAAAAATAATTATATATAATTAGTTGAGATTAAGTGAACATTTGTGCTACTTCATGAAAAATTATTTGCAAGAAGTAATTAATAGAACAGAAAAAAAGTCAAATTACATATTGAGTTTAATTTTCTAGAAAAATATTAATTGATTTTTTTCTTTATGACTTCCTAAATTAGGAATTGTTTTGCCTAACATAAATGTGACAGGGAATATTAATTTAAGACATTTACAATTTTAATTAAATAAATGTCATTAATTAAATTATTGAATATAGTAATATTGCTTGTTTAATAATCCAGTTATATGAATGTATATAACTATTATTAAATAAATAATCTATTACAAATTAAACTCTATTTCAAACTTTTATAAATATTTTCTAAGTAACTTTTATATGGTGAATAATTTTGTGTACTAGAGTTATGTACATGTATTTATTTATAGATTTTTTTTCAGAAAATTTTCATAATTTGTAGAGTATGCTATTTAGAGAATGATTATAACTGATATTTCATAAGTAATATGTTTAAAATTGAAATTATCAATAATTTCCTCATATTTGTTTTAATTAGAATTTTTTTAAAAAAATACAATATAATATTGTACAACGATTTATTATTTATAAATCATGAAACATTAAAAAACAATTAGCAATAAACGAACGATGTAATTTGTGTGTAAATGTGCGTTGGTCAGTTTTTTTTTTTTTTTTTTTTATTCAAGAGTATAAAAGCGAAGATTTAATATTTACTTGGCATTGACGTTGTCGTCTTCGTTGATGTGTAGTCCAACGTCGACGTGTGTTGAAAACCAATTCTTTGACGCTGCGTCGGAAGTTCTTCGTCATGAAACAGTACAATAACGGATTGATGGCGCTATTGGCGTGACCCAGTAACAGTGCGAAGCGATGTAAACGCGCCACTTCTGCGTTTTCAACGCCGTTGATGTCGATAAGTAACGTGATCATGTTATTTGGCAGCCAGCAAGCAGCAAAAAGCACAGCTAACAAAAGTAGAATCCAAGCGACGCGCTTTCGTTCACGCACCAAACGAAAGCTCTGAAACGAATGTATAGAACGGTGGGTAATAATATTGTATCATTTTAGTTCGATTTGATTCATTATCAGCTATAATTCAAGTACTATAATAATTAAATAATAATTTGGTATTATATATATATATATATATATATATATATATATATATATACATATACACACACACACTTATGTATATCTATTATTATCATATTTATTTATAACAGTTAATATAAACCGAAAAAAGTATTGTTACAGTTAACATCTTTTCAAAAAATAAAAAAAAATATTTCCTCACTTGGAATTATCTTCATAAAAATGTTTTTATATTTTATTTGCGTATTATTATCTATTTAGTGACACAAAAATGATCTACAGTTATGATTTAATATGATAAAAGAATTGTCACTAATTAAAATATTTTCTATAAAAAAATATGATACAATTGAAATTAATTTTCAATTATTATGTAAAGTAT
Organism: Neoneuromus ignobilis; assembly: GCA_029203775.1. Taxonomy (NCBI): domain Eukaryota; kingdom Metazoa; phylum Arthropoda; class Insecta; order Megaloptera; family Corydalidae; genus Neoneuromus; species Neoneuromus ignobilis. Next base: position 34,355,776 of record CP092091.1, on the reverse strand, counting down.
TTAGGAAATATTTAAGTTAATAAATAGTGACGCTTTTTTTAATCATTTATTTTATCCACTGAAGAAATTAATTTTCTGTCATTTTTTTAACAGTTATTATTTCTTTTAATTTAATTTTATTGAAAATACGTTTGTTTCTAATTATTAATATTATTATTAAATATCATTATTATCATTTATATTATTAAATTATTTCTATTATTCTTTTATTGCGTCTTTCTCACACATGTTAGAAAAAATTTGAATGAGAAGATTTCTGAGGAATGTTTAGGATATAGAAAGTATTTTATAATAATATTTTATGATTAGGTGAAGTGTGTTTGAAATTATTTTATGTTGAAAATTTGCAGTTTTATTAATTTGGATATTCTTGTATATTATAATTATTAATTTAAAATTAATTTGAATTTTATTAATGGGGTTTTCAAGAAAAATATTTTTATTTAATGATTTTTTTTAATTTTATAGAATTATACTTATTGATATTTTTTGTCATTATTTTAAGAATAATTACAAGGAATACGAAACAAAATCTGCTAAAATATTCCTCGTTAGTGAAATGAAAATTATTAACATATAAAATTAAATATAGTAACATCTCTCTCTTCTCCTTTCCTCAATATATATGACGATCGTCTGAGATGGGTTTAAAAGTCCTGTCGGATCGAATTCAACGGCATGCTGAGAGTTTGACGAGAGTATGCCGAACTCCAAAAAGGTTTGTCTAATAAAATTTATTTTTGAACTGTACACAATTGTCTCCATACAGTAAGAGATTAAGCTTCTAGTTTATGCCGATATTTTTTATATAGTTTCATATTTTATATTATTTCATTGTATATAATATTACCACAATGGCCATTCAGGCATAATATTAACTAATAAAAAGACTTATTTACTAATATCATATATACACCATAGCTTTAATAAATAAACATAACAATAATTGTTCTGCTATTAGATAAAAAAATACACATACACACACACAAACACATACACATGCACACACATCCATACACACATCCATACACACATCCATACACACATACATTCACACATACATACACGCATACATACACACACATACATACATACATGCACACACATATACATACATACATACACATATACATACATACATACATTCATACATGCATACATACATACATACATACATACATACATACATACATACATACATACATACATACATACATACATACATACATACATACATACATACATACATACATACACATATACATACATACATACATACATACATACATACATACATACATACATACATACATACATACATACATACATACATACATACATACATACATACATACATACATACATACATACATACATACATACATACATACATACATACACACATACATACATACACACACATACACACACATATATACATATACACACATACATACATACACACATACGTACATACACACATACATACATACACATATACATACACACACATACACATATACATACACACATACATACATACATACATACATAAAATATAAATCTGTAATATGTAGCTGCATAAATCTATTTTTTCCTGCTTATATCTATCATGCATGGTTTATATAATTTGTTACATCATAATGAATTACAATACGTGAAAAACTAGTATTACTATATATAATAAAGTTATTGTTCAATTTATATGCGGAAACTGTTATAATTACTTTGGAGATTTAAATTTGTTCGTACGAATTGTCATGCACGTCTTTTACATTGTCTTAATTAAATCCATTAGTAAGTTATTAATGATAGAGTATATTCAAAATAGAATTTGATTATTTGTTTGTACATATGCACAGTTTACCTGTTGTTTATGCCTGTTTGGATATAGAATAGATTGTTATTATAAAGTAGAGATTATTATTAACATAGCTAATTGAATAAATATTGATGACGAATAAACAGGTGTTTTAGTTATTTATATTTATCTATAGAATTGTGTATAGTGAGTTTTAATAGTAAATATTAGTTATATTTCAATAGATAGTAATAATATAGGGATGTTGTTAATGTAAATAAAGACATTGATATTGATTAAGATTTTAGTTATTGGGAGAATTGATGTAAATTCTTATGTTATATATTTTATGTATTTTTTTGTTACAAATAAGAACAAGAATAATTGTAAGTTATTAATAATTGAATACAGATAAAAATGTGATTTAGTTATTCATAATTTTCTTTAAATATTTTAGTATGATGTCTAGAATAATAAATATCAATTATATTAAAATAGATGGTAGAAGTATGGAGTTATTTTTAATTTATTTCATAAATATAGATTTTGATATTGACTGAAATTTGAATTTATTTATTTTAATAGAAATCATATTTCACAGCCTTTCTTATTAACAAATTTTATATTGAATCACATATAAAATATAATAATAAATTTCACTATTTGTTTTGGAACTGTGATGAATTCACTTTCACACAAATGAACTATCAGCCCATAATAATAAGATATTGTATAAAATGTTCAATAATTGTGTTTATTGTTTATTTTATTTATTCATAAGCTGATATCCATTTTCATGGAAATATCATCATCATCAGATAGCTGAAATCTGTTATAGATTTTATAACGCAGTTCTTAGGATTTGCGTAAAAAAATTAATGTTTATTAAATATCATTCGAGAGTTATTAATAATCAATTAAAAACTATACAAGATACGTATTTGAGTTTTACGAACAGTAAATAAATATTTGAATATTAATAACTAATTTAAAATGTAAGTAATGTATGTTGTAATAAGTTGTACATTTTGAAAAACAAAATACTGCATTAAAAATATTGGAACTATAAAATATTTTCATACATATTATATATATATATATATATATAATACGCTATATATTAAAGTTTGTTATACGGGAGAGTGCATTTGAATTAGGATATAGGGTAGGTGGAATTTTTAGCTGAGGTGAAAGTAACTTGCCGAAGGGAGTAAATTCTGAATGAAATATCTTCAGTAACCCGTCTGGTTAGCGTGGTGAATATGACAAAGTACCAGTGAATGGTAATAATCAATGATGTTTTCGCACAGGAGTGGACTGATATAATAAATTGGTATTATATATAAAGTTGTTTTTTTTTTAGGTTAGATAGAATTTTCGATAGGGATTCAATTTAAAGTTCTATCACGCTTAAAGAAACACCATATATATATATACATATATATATATATATATATATATATATATATATATATTAGTCTCAAATTTTAGGTTCAAGGATACTAAAAGTGTAATAAAGTAAGAAAACTATTTTTATTTTTCAATATAACCTTTTATTTCAATATATTATTAAAATAGTCATCTTATTTTCTCGACAATGTGTCTTTCTCCAACTCATTTTTACAGTTCTTTTCGAAGAATTAATGAGTAATTTTTTTAAAATATCAATATTAAATTTGCTATAAAATAGGAATAATTGAATTTGGATTAATTATGGTTCATCGGGTGTGACGTGGGCATCATAACATTGAAAAAAATAATGTGATACGCTTGCAATATATATATATATATATATATATATATATATATATATATATATATATATATACATACATATTGCTTTATTTTTTTTTAATTTGTCAAACAAAATAATTTTGCTTTTAATTACGTAAATTCATTGAACGAACTCAAATAAATTCAGGATTAAAAATTATTTTCATTTCGGTTTTATTTTACACATGACATATTTTCATTCTATTGTAATTTTACAGCCTAGGGAAATTTTTGTAATATATATATATATATATATATATATATATATATATATATATATATATATATAATATATATATATGAAGGTCCACTGAGAGACTTCTGGATAGATGGGATAGAGAAATAAGGAGATTCGTCAGAATGGATTGTCAGAGGAAAGCATTGGATTGGTCGAAGTGGAAGGCTTAAGGAGAGGCCTTCATCCAGCAATAGATTGAGAAGGGTTGTTGTTGTTGATGATGTATATGTGTAATAATTGAAATTTTGTTAATAAAATTATTGTAATGAATATATTTTTCATCGAATTGTGCTTCAATTTTATATCTATATTTTTTTTAATAACAAGAAAAAATGCTGAGTAAATGCAGAAAAATACTTGTATGTTAAATAAAAATATAATATATATATAACATTGGTGTATAATAATATACAAATGTTTGTCAAAAAAACAGCAGAAAAATGATTTAATTTATTGTTAGGTGTAATTTTGGCTCACTGTATGTCATTTCACTTTAAATACCCAAGCGCATTGTTTATTTCGAGGTAAATTTTTAGTAGTTATTTATTGATTTTTTAGCTTGCATTTCATTTTATTTTTGCCGTCACATGATATTCTTTTTATTTTTATGATGGCGAATTTGAGTGCAGCAATATTGTATTTTATGTTCTGTTTATAGTATTGTGTGTTCGTTTTTGTTATTTTTATTTTCATGTGATGATTATCAAATGGATCTATAGGAATGGAAACAAACAGTTATAACTCTAATCCGTTTTTAGATTGAATTGTGATAGGATATGGAAAATGTGATTTATATACCAATTTATACCGAAAAATACAATAACTGGATACTAATCAGACCTCATTATCTACATCCAAAAGCGAACTACATTCGAAAAATTGTTAGCATGCAAGACTATATTTGGGAGGTGGTGTATTTAAATTCTAAAATCAAAGTTAAAATATTATATTGAAATTTAATGCCGATAGTTGAAATGTTTAATTATCGGCTTTAAATTTATTACTTTTCGTATAAGGAGAAATCCAAAGCTATACAAGTAATACAAAGTGACTCCCAAAAATAACAAAACACTTATATTAATAAATGTTTTGAATATTTGCAAATAGTAGCTGAGCAATAATTAAAATGCGAAATTTTTGATTAATATTGTCTTAGATATATTTTTATATGATTAATTTCACTCAAAAATATTTTAATAAGAAGTTAAAAGTATAGATGTTATTGATTGAAAATCGTGTTTATGAAAGTCTTCCAAAATAAATGAAATCCTCGTTCAATTTGAATGTACACATACATATACATATATTCAGATTCATTCATTAGTTTGGTATGATCGTACGTAGTAGTGAGTATTGCGGTATTTATTAAATATATTTACATATTATCACCATCATATTATCATATGACGTATTTGAAAACAAAATATTGATAGAGAATATTTTATGAACTTAATAACAATTTTGAAACTAAATTGTGAAGGTTAATTCAATTTATCTGCAAGTACAGTTGCAACAAACTATTAGTGTGTATATGTATGTATGATATACATGCATGCATACGTGTATATATATATATATATAATATTCAGTAATATTGAAATTGAGACTTGATATGATTTAATATGATTGATAAACTGAAAAGCGAAGTAATCTACTAGTTACAAAATAAAATGTACTTTTTTTAAGATTTTGTTTACAATTTTTAAGATTTATGAGATTAGAAATGTTAATGAAAAATATTTCTAAAAATAAAATAATTTAATGAAAATTGAAAAATATAATATGATATATAATAAAATAAAATATTTTAAAATCAATACTTATTTCATCATGAGACTTAAACATTTTTTTTTTTTAAATATAGTACTGAAATGATTAAAACATATCGAGAATTTCTTAAAAATTAATAATATTTTTTTAGAAAATTATCGAATAATTGGTATAATCGTGATAATGTTTTAAGTAGATTTCATTGTTTTTTTTTTAATAAATTGAAATTGTGAAATATGTATGGTTGGCTTTCTGAAAATATATTTATGGAGACTTAACATTAATTTTCGAAGGTCATTAAAAAAAGATAAATTATCTTAAAAAATATTTCGTTCAAAATATAATGGCTGTAAAATTATATAATTATGGAAATCGTATAAACTTACACATACATATACTCTCTCTCTCTCTTTCTCTCTCTCTCTCTCACACACACACACATACACACATATATATATATATATATATATATATATATATTTATAAAAACATATAATAAATTGATTTATTAGTATTTACGTAAACTCGTGCTATGACTGATTTTTCGTAGAGGGTATGTTTAGATTTGCATGTACTTCTCGCACGTGTTGAAAATTCGATATAGAATAACGACAAAATTAAATTCTCACTTGAATTCATTTTAACCTTGATATATACGTAATGATTGAATTTGTAACATATTTTTTTGATTGAAAAATAATTGTTAACATTTCATATATTTCTCTATATGGATATGTATAGTATTTATTTTGATCTTTGTAATTTGATCGCTCACTAGAAAAATATAATTAATGTGTTTGAAATTTATTTTAAAGAAATATTATTTTAAAAATGAATTAGTAAAAAAAATTGAAATTTCAGATGCGAAATAATTTTTGTTCATATATATACATACACACACATATACACAATACATATATATATATATATATATATATATATATATATATATATATATATATATTATAGTATAATATTTCATATACTCTATTTAAGTTGAATAAAATATGTTTTTGAACAATATATAATTTCAGTTATTAATTTCTATTTCAAAAATCTCTTATTTTAAACATTCAGTAATTTTGTTGATTAAATAAGGAAAATTGAAAGAATTTTCTTAATTTTTACCCCTCAAATGGTATATAATAAAATAAGTAATTTATTTGCGTAGAAATTTATTTATATAAAGGTAAATTATCCACAGTTGTAATCGATTGTGACTATTTGTTTTTACAATGCTTTATAAAATAAATCAGACAAATATATTTAAAAATTTTATAAACATTAAAATTCAAATAATATATAAATGGTACATGTAATATTTTAATATTTATATTCAAACTGATTACTAATAATTTCAGCTTAAGACAAATCACCATATTTTCAGATCTAGTCATAATTATACTATTTGCTTTTAAATTTATATATTTACCTCTTCTCATTCTTCTTCTATATTTAAAATGAATTCCTTTTTTAATTTTATTCTAAATCCTATGTCACATCAAAACCAAACTATTAAGATTATATAGTTCATGTTTTCATCATAGGAATTAATCTCGAAACTTTATTAATTTTATATTTGAAAATGTCTTATTTTATATAGAATTATTCGAGACTTAACGTTAACTGCTTATTATATTTTAAGAACAAATTGAATACGAAAATATTTCATCCAATATGTAATGTTAAGTAAGGATTATTAATTATACTAATTTAATCTTTGACAAATCTCTTATAAGAAACACAAATTATAATAAGTTAATTTATATAAATGAACATAATTAATTATTCTGATTATGAAATTCTTAATGACAATCATTTATTTTCAAGAAATTACAAACTAATTACCATTAAAGCAGATAACGCTTTTCTTTTAATTTACTGATTCGATTTTACTTATTTATATAATTTAAATAATAAAAAAAGGTTGTATAAAATCTAATATATATATATATATATATATATATATATATATATATATAGAGAGAGAGAGAGAGAGAGAGAGAGAAAATGAGACATTATTTAAGGTAAGATTCTGCTTTGAAAGTGTTCAAAATTTAGAATGTAATTATAACTTTGAAAATTGTTAAATTACTTATTAAACAACGAATAATAATCTTGGAATCCATAGAAAATATATTATATGTATTTATTGATATCTAAAAAGAATAAATGCAAAAAATATATTTTATTAATATATGAAGAAGATAAAAGTTATTAAACTGATCAAAGTGAAGAAAATATGAAAAAATCAATACACAATATTATGTACTTTGTGAAAATATGAATTATCTTAAAGTTTGTAAGTTAAATTAGTTAAGAGGTTTTAGATACCTAGATAAATTTTAATTTGGCTCTAAGATTAAAATTTCATGGAAAATTATTAGCTTTTTTCTCACGAAGAATTTTTCAGCGAAACATAACATGTGGCTAAACAAACACTTGTAATATTTTTCTTTCTTCTTTCAAAGATTCGAATACAGATATAAGGTTATTACAGAAAAACAGCGACGAAAGAACATAAATTTAGATTAAACGTTTAGATGTGCCACTAACGTTTATTTTATGTGTCCTTATAAATTTTTGTTACTGAATGAAAACATTTTTCAATTTATTTTTTTGTACATATATTTTTGTGTAAAGGAACATAATGTATATTTTTTTATATAAACCAGGATTCGTACTGAGTCTATTTGTATTGCATTCTGACTTTGTTGAACATATTTTACATATAAGTAAAATACATATATTCAATTATCTTAAAATACACACACACACACACACACACACACATATATATATATATATATATATATATATATATATGTGTGTGTGTGTGTATGTATGTGTGTACATGTATATAAGATATGCTACAGAAATTCACTAATGTGATTTAAATTATTAAGTAACCTGTTTGACTAAATAAAGCTATAAGCAATGTCTCAATAAAAGGATATACCTAATGTGAAAAATTTTAATGACAGGTTATATTTTTTATCGCTAGTTTTCTTTATCTGCGTTTCTTTCAAACACTGATGCGAATAAGTTTCAGTCGTGTTCATTTTTTTTGTTCTGCGAAACTTTTCTTTTGATGAAAAAATGACAATTATATTTGAAACATCTAAAGTATTTGTAAGCTCGCGTTTACTCAACAAAGAATTTATTTCCTTCATAATAACTGTTTAATATTTGGTAGATTTTTTCTTTTCAGTTGAGATAATTTTATGGATTTTTTAAATCTTGTATTTCTTACATTTTTATGGTATACCAAAAGTTTCTATGTATGTATATATATATATATATATATATATATATATGTATATATGTGTGTGTGTGTGTGTGTGTGTGTGCGTGTATATATTGCAATTTATTTCCTAATTTAGATATTTTTTAAAAAAGTGCGTTATAATATAATTGGTGTGATCGTGCATCACTTATAGGTTAAAATTTACGTATGCCAACATAAACCAAATACATTTAGTAAGAAAATAGAGATGAACTTTTGTTTCAACTCAGTATATATATATATATATATATATATATATATATATATATATATATATATATAATCACCAAAGCTTTTATTAGCGCATCACTTAGTGAAGCCTTACCGAATCTCTTGTCCAGCTTAATCTTTTCTAAACCTTGCGCCTAGTATGCTCACAATTTCGTTTCTCGATCTTTAACGAGGTCTTTTTTTTTTGGTCGCCTTTTACCCCTTTGTCTTCATTTTATAATAATTTTTGTCTACTTATTAATTTTTCTTCTTGCTATGTACCCCGTTAATGTTTATTTCAGATATTTTATTTGTTTTATCATATCATTTACTTTTGTCAGTTTTCGTATCAATATACTCGTATGTACTCGTATATTTAGAGTTAATTGGTGGTATAGTGGCTTCCATCAAATTCCATGCATCCATAACATTTAATGATTTTTAAGTTCAGCATTAGACTGATGTATGTTTATATATATATATATATATATATATATATATATGTGTGTGTGTGTGTGTGTGTGTGTGTATTATATATTACCCAAAGTTAGGGGTTGAATATGGAGTTGAAAATCTTATTTTGTAAAAAACAACTGTCGTTGAGCTCTGATTTTATCAGGAAGACTTAGGTCCACACACACATATACATATACATACACATGCATACACACACACACACACACACATATATATATATATATATATATATATATATATATATATATACCCATCTCAAAGATTACGCGGGACTTTTTTTACGCGAGTTTTTTTTTATGCAGCAAATTATACCTCTATTTACGTGGCACTTTTTTTACGCAGTATTAATTTACGCTGCACTTTTTATACGCGGTCAGATAGATTTCATTTTATATAATTTTTCATGGAATTTATTATATATCAGAGTGACGCAAATTCTTACTTGAACGTATAAAAGCACGATATAAATACAATATATAAAAGGTCGATTGTTTTGAATTACAGTAGCGATAGCGACACCGAATAAAATTTATCTACTTTTGTTTTCTAAAACGTCATTATTTTTTTGTTAAGCTATATGAAATAAATATGTGTTTCTACAACTTTACTAGCTTTTATTTCCAATATTTTTTCTATTGTACTGACAGACTCAATTTACGCGATTTTCATTCGTGTAAAACAAATCCACGTGGAACAGATACTCTGCATAAATTAGGGGCAGGTGTATATATATATATATATATATATATATATATATATATATATATATATATTTGTGTATATGTGTGTAAAGTGAAAGTATTATTTCATTTTGTATTTATTAAAAAAATACGTACAATATTTTAATTTTATTCTTGCATTGAAAATAAAGTAAAATTAATATAATACATAGAAGTTATTTATTTATTGAAATTGTTTATAAAAAATCTAGATGGAATAATTTGTTTACTTTCCTTTTTAATACAAAGTCGTGGTAAAAACACAGGGTAAAGAAGACAATTTTTCATATATTTCGATAAAAATAATAATGTAATCTTAGTAAATTATAGTCCTTTGATGATGTTATGTTCAAAGGCATATCAGTGAATAATTATACATTTGCATAAAATTGTATTATCCGTAGTATTAAACCAATTATTAATAATTAAATTTAATATTTCAGGTAAAATATATTAAAAAATAAGTTTCATAAAATCTCATTAAAATTATATAAATATAATAGTAAAATAACACTATTTTAAATTCTTTTTTTTTCATTTTTTGTAAAGATTACTCCATAGAACACAGTTTAAATTTGTCATGGAAATGTTTTTTAATTAGTAAAATAATGACATTTATAATGGATGAAAGTTTCCTGAAAATTATTTGAACAGTTTTTATGTTCTTTGTAATAAAAAGAGATTTTTCATATATGATCATACAAGTAGTTAATTAAAAGTTATTTCGTCATAATTCTAATAATGAATACGATTTTTTTTCGATATTGCAAAAAAATATTGTTTTTTACGAATGTAAATTAATTTTCTCTATTTCTTATAGAGAAATTGAATATTTTATCAAACAAAAAAATTAATACTTCATATGAATTGTTTAAATTTATACAATCTGTGTTATACTTAAAAAAAGTTTAAAAAATAAAAAAATTAAACATAAGCACATTAACATATCAGCAATAAATTTGCATATAATATATACGTATTAAATTTCCCTCGTAGAATTTCTTTTATGTCCAACAAACAAGTGATTTCCATAGATTTGTATCGTTTAAAACTTAATAATTATTCATTAATTTTTTTGTGTTTTATTTTACCAAGCTTTGTTCCATTTTCGTATTTTTTAACATGCCTGATAAGCATTTATGAATACAATTCGTTCGTTCTCGTACAATTATTGTTATATATTTTACGAGAACAAAATTGAGAAAATGAAATGTAAAACTTTTTATTGTTCATGGTATTGTATAAAATAAAAATCAAACACCTATAAAATTCATATATATTATTAAAAAATGTATTCATTATATTTTAAAAAAGAATTGTTCATTTGATCATCTGTACTGATGTCATATATTATAACATAAATATTTTATAAGGACGATTTAATATTTTTTTTGTTATGTTGGTTATAAGACTAATAAAGTATTTATATTAAAAATGTAAAACACAATTTAACCTTGATAATTTTTTTTTTGAAGCAACAACGGATTTCATCGATTATGAATTGAATGAGTCTATAATTTCTAAAAAAATCTTTAAAGTTTCTTATATTTACCTTTTATTCCTGTATTATATTTACTGGATAAGAAATTATTTCCAAATAATTTTTTTTCTATAAATTATTCATTATATTGAATTGGAGTAAATACATATATTTATTTATATATATATATATATATATATATATATATATATATATATATGTATATACGAAGAAAAATATGAAGAAATGATCTATTTTATTTATTTAAAACAACGTTGCCATTTTATTTGAGTTATGATGGATCTTTCAAATTTAGAATTGACTCGTGTAGTGTCACATTTTGAAAGGAATTAGCACTTCAAATGCGTATTATTCGACAAATTAGTTCATGAGATAGGTTTCAGATGATCACGCTTGTTGAAAGTGGTCTAAGCTTAAATAAGACATAATGTTTGCAATGAAACTTACATAAACATAATATTTCATTACAAACATAATGTTTGCAATGAATTTAAAAAGACTTTTATACTACAGTGAATTTATAGTGATTAAAGGTAATAACAATTTGTGTTATTATATATATATATATATATATATTTATATATATATAGAGAGAGAGAGAAAGAGAGAGAGATAATAAATTAAAGAAATGAAAGTAAATATTATTTTTGTTTAAGAAAATATACAAAATAATAATAGATGCTTATAACATTTGTGTATATTTATTAACAAAATATTTTTTTTGGCGTTTAGATTTTTTTTTATTTTTTTTAAATTTAAAATGTCTGTAGACATTTTAATAAAAATTGAAAATATTTATATTGATTATAACAATAACGAGAAAGCGTTTATTTTATAAATTTAAAACTGAATGTAATACTGTTTAAAAATATAATATTATTTATATTAAATATGCATTATTTAAAAAAGAAAATTAAACGGATTAAAAAAAACTAATTCTTTTCATGATTATTGTCATATGAGTAGATTTTACGAAGTGGAAAAAATTGGTACATGTTTTTATTCAACAATGGATTGAGAGGAGTTAAAAAGTGATGATCACGTATATTTACTAAAGTAATTTCAAGCGAAAAATGTCATTATAAAATAAAAAGCGTACAGTTAAAATACGAATATAAAAATAAACAAACAACATGTCAATAAAAAAATTTATTTTGAGTGAAAGGAAAAATAATATTTGAAATAAAATTCAATAATGTTTATAGACACTTAGTTTAATTGTTTTTATAGGATAAGAAAATTTAGTTTACTTTTCTTTGTTAGCTGTATTATGCGATTATGTAAAATATCTGAATATAAATCGAATAACTGAGAGTCATAGAATATCATTCATATGAATTCGATTGAAAAAATAGTGCGAAGTATAATATACAGTTTTGTTTGTGAAATTCTGTTTAATACACATTTCACTGGAGTGATGTGAATTTTTGCAGGTGGCTGTAATTGATTTTGGTGCATAAAAATCGTTTTATGGGGAGAAATTAGAATAGTTTTTAGTACTAAAATGTTTAATTAGTTTTTAGATGAAACTTGTGAAGCTTTTATTATTTTTTATAATTATTTCATTAGTTCCAGTTAGTGAAATAAAAACTTTTATTTCAAAATAAAATAAATTATTTAAAAACTGTGAAGCGTGCATTTCTTAATGAGTTAAATTGAATCGATATTTAAGTCATTTCTTTATAAATAAAATGTATATTTAACAACACATTGTTAGAAATCTAATATAAAAAATATGTAGTCGTTAATGCGTTAAGTATTCAAGATATCGACGCGTTCTAAATCCCCAGAGAATCAATCAAACACTCAGCAATGCGTACATTATTCAACAATGTGATTCGAATGCTTATTCGACTAAGAGTAAATGTGGTAAAAAATGATTGATTCTTCAGGGAAATGGAGATTGAAGATATAGCTAACAAGTATTTTCCCGAAAACTAATTATTGAGAATTGTCAATAAACTAAGAAGTTTCAAACTTTAGTTAATCTGTAATAACATTAAAGGATTTTTACCATAACTGTGAAGAACTTCAAAATTGAATAAAATAATTCATTTTCAAGAAATTAAATTTTGTTAGATATAAAATATTAAAAATAAACAAATGATTTTAATGTTTTTGTTAGTTTGACAATGACATTTTTTTAAAAATTTCACCAAAAATTCAAAATTATGTAGTTGTGAATAATTTTATTAAAATTGCGTTTTGTTTATTACTCGTTCTCAAATTCAATATTTCCTATTACGTTTTGTAATTTTATTTATTTGTATATATATATATATATATATATATATATATATATATATATATATATATGTATATGTATATGTATGTAATATATTTTTTTAATAATTCTCGTTTCAATAAATAACACTGTATAAAATTTTGAATTTGATTTATTAATTTTTTTTATTAACATGAAAGAATACATTAAGAACTTCCAACAAACGATATAGATATTTTGCCTAATTGTCTATGGATTTCAGCTAAAAATGTGCTTATAATGTTGATTAAATTTTATAATTTTATTAGGGTAAGAACATGAAATATGATTATAAATATCATCTCTTTTATTAATTCCTTATCTATATTGAATTAGTCTGATCATATTTCATCGATTTTATTTTTATAATGTTAATATATTTTTAATGATATCATGTTTTATGAGAAACAATATTTGGATTCAATTATAAGATATAATGTTAAAGGTTGGATGATACTAATAAAATTATTTTCATTTTAAAACCATTAACATATTATGAAAAATATAAAATTAATATCATTTTTATCACTTTTATATATTTTTTACTCATAAGTTCATCACATATACGCATAAATTTATATACAAGGTTATACACATAGTGTCTTATATGACAAAGTTGACATTTAAAAATTATTGAAAAGGTTAAAAATTTGATGAATTTAATGAAACTGAAATTTATTTTTTATTGTCATCTAGGAATAAAAATCAGAAATATTATTTAAAATGAATAGCTATGTGTGATAAAACAATTAATATTTATAATAATCTGAAAAACATAGGCAACAGCTAGTAGTCACAGAAATCGTAATATATATGCCTAAACTGTTATGGTAATTGTATAGAAGTCTGCTTAAAACATAATTAATTATTTCCTTTTCAACGCAGGTGAAACAATTAATGTATAGAAGTACTAAATAAATCTAGAATATGTAAGAGAAACTGAGCAGAAAACAGTCAGTGTTAGTGAAAAAATAAGGATTAATTATTTTATATATTCAACATATCTGGTAGTTCTCGATTATCGTTTGCTTTGATTTATAAAAAAAAATATTGATAAGGAAAAATTAAATTTATTTGTATGAATAAAATTATGTGTCAAGGACTTGTTTATAACAAAATCAGTATCATTTTATGAGCATGAAAAATAAATAAATTTTCTTAAAAAATAGAACATTACAATGAGAAATAATGGAAATTATATAATCGATTCAAGAAAGGAACAAAATGATTGTTCCATACGTTAAAACCGAAAACATTCCCACCAGTGTCTATGTATATATATATATATATATATATATATATATATATATATATATATATATATATAATAAATAATATAAACGAAGAGTAATGAATAATTTAAATTGTGTCTTTTTAATTATATTTCAAATTGAGTTGTAGGATGAAGTTTATTTTTACTGTTTTTAAAGTGAAAATAAAAAGTTGTACTATTTAAATTTAATTTATACTGGTGAAATATGTTAAACATTAGTAAAGGAATGTATGTAATTGAAATTTTTATTGTATAGTAAGTTTAATGAACTGGATAACATATATATATATATATATATATATATATATATGTATGTATGTATATATACAAATATACATTTATCGTCAGGGTGCTAAAATCTATGATATATAATACTAGATTTTATAATGCAGCACTTTAACGATGACAGCATGATTATCGAAATGTGCATCAATTTATAAATAAATAAAGTGAACAATAAGTCATTATTGAACACTTTTTAGATATCTAAAGGTGTTGGGGTGATTAATATATTTTCATGAAAGTAATTTCGCTATAGTTTGATAACAAATAGTAGTAAATATATATTTGTCAAAAATACAAAATAGGATGAATATTACATATTAAGAAATAAATAAAAAATATGAATTCTCAGTAATGTTAATATTATATAAAATATATCTATGTTGTATGTAGTAAATATATTTACAAGAACACAAGAAGCCATATTCTATTCATCGACAAAATTGTCAAACATGGACGAAGTAAATGCCTTATTAAAATCATGTTATATTTATCGATTAGTGCGGTTTATAATCTGTGATATGAGATGACATGAAAGTTTAAAAGTTTGAGGTATCAGAAATTTGATTTGATTAATGGATAAATGAACTTATCCCGAAATGTGTATAAAAAATGTGTAGATCTTAAAACTTTCTTTAATCGATGTGTAATCTAACTAATCAAAGTTAGTTTACAATTTCCTACGTAGGTTTTGTGTGAGTATGTAGGTGTAGACACACACACACACACACACACACACATATATATATATATATATATATATATATATATATGAGTGTGTGTGTATAAATATAATTTTACTGATACTTACCTATAAAAGTTTAACGTCGTTACATTCCTTCGGCCGGGAAGGTTATGGCGAATGTCTTTTGGATTCGAATAATCTTTATCGACTATTTTAAAACCATTTGCATATTAAACATTGTTTTGTCGTTTGAAAACCGAGTTGCAAGAAAAACGTCCCCAATTAGCCCACAAAAAGTCCTTTTTTCACGACAACGCACCAGCACCTCAGCAGTTGTCAAAACTAATGGAAAAGGTTCCAAATCGTTTCACATCCCCCTATTCTCCAAACTTGGCTCTATCGGACTATTATTTGTTCCCTAATATGAAGAAATTAAATTTTATCGAACGAAGGTGATTGCAGGAACGAATGACTATTTTCTTATTATTATTCGGAAGGGATCAACAAACTAGAGCAGCGTTGGATGAAGTGTATAAGCCTAAAAGGAGACTATGTTGAAAAATAAAAACGATTTATTAAAAAAAATGAAGCAGTTTTTATTTTTACACGGACTTATCAAACAACCTCGTATATTTATGTTGTATGTAGTAAATATGTTTAGAATTATTTTTTTCATCGACAAATATTACATATAGTAAATGCCTATTAAAATCATGATTTATTTATAAATCTGTGAAAGATGTCATAAAGTTAAAAGTTTTATATTTGTTTGATTAATGGATAAATGAACTTATCCTGAAATGTGTATAAAAAATGTGTAGATCTTAAAACTTTCTTTAATCGATGTGTAATCTAACTAATCAAAGTTAGTTTACAATTTCTTACGTAGGTTTTGTGTGAATATGTAGGTGTAGACACACACACACACACACACACACACACACACACACACACACACATATATATATATATATATATATATATATATATGAGTGTGTGTGTATAAACATAATTTTACTGATACTTGCCTATAAAAGTTTAACGTCGTTACATCGGAATTGTAAGTGGTCGTTTTATGCTTCTTTTAAAACTTTTTGTTTAGAAAAATCTATGTTGAAATTTATTTTTATCGCAAATCACTAAATTGACCGAGATTCTATTAAATTTTATAATTTCGAAGTTCTATTAAAATGGTCACTTTTGGAAAATATCGAAATAAATAAATTTAAATAATGGTTCAACAAATAAAATTTAATTGTTTAATAGAATTACAATTCAATTTATTTTTGGATACAAATATTTTCATAGATTAAATAAAGGTTTGAAATTAATTTTCTACAATAATTTTGGGGGTATTTATATTTTTTTATATACACACACGCACACACACACACACATATATATATATATATATATATATATATATATATATATTCATAGTGGCTCAAATAAGACTGAAGGGTTTAAACATAAATTTACTTACTTACTATTATTTACTATTGTTTACTATCCTTCAGTCTCATCTGGGCCATTATCTCTTTCTCTCTCTCTCTCTCTCTCTCTCTCTCTCTCTCTATATATATATATATATATATAATATTATATGTGACTTTTTGATCTTTTCAAAAGCTTGAGTTTATTTTAGTGCAAGATATGTTATTATTATTGAAAAGTTCAGTTGATGCACTCGAAGAGATAATTTCTTCAAAGATCAAAATTTCCCAAAGAAATCTATATTTTTCTTAGATTTGAGATGGAGTAGAGAGATACTCGCAAATGAGTAATAACGTTTAGTGAAATAGATTAGTTTTAGATATAGTGTTTTCTTTTTTAAAAATCCATTTTATATAGCTTAATATATGCATTAATGTAATTTCAAATAAATGTTAAAAATTACAAATGCGTTGTGCATCAAAGATGTTTATAAATAAAATTACGTATAATAATTTTTGTTAATCTAGATTCGGATTACAAGAGAATATTTTAATTTGTTTTTATATCAGATACTAGCGTATTTCGGATTTCGAGTATCAAATTATCATGTTATTATTCTATTTAATCTGATTTTTTTTATCAATGTTTTTGTAAAAAGATTAGTATTTTGTTTGATATGAGCTAATATCGTTTACATTATTTGTAATGATTATTAAGGTACTTTATTGTGCAGATTTATGGATTTTTCGTCGAAAACGAGTATTTAATTTTTATCTTGTAATATTCATAAAAATAATTTTATGTATTGTATAACTTTTAATGCTCTTATGTTTATATATATATATATATATATATATATATATATATATATATATATATATATATATATATATATATATATATATATATATATATATGTATTTATTGGGTGGTTGAAAATAATGTTGTCATTTTAGTATTTCACATTTTTGTTATTTATAGTTTTGAAAGTTTTTATTTAATATATTAGGATGGCAAATATCTCCCTTCCGCCTTCTGGTCTTTTGAATTTCGCAGCTATGTACAAAAAAAAAGCGGAAGGGAGATACTTGCCAACCTAATATTAACAATGTACACATGTTTCTCTACCTCATTCAATCTATTCAGTTTTTTTACCGTTTTTACTGCTGTTTGTGATCTTGTGTTATCGTAATGAAGGATAATATCCCTTCTCTTCATTAAGTTTGGTTTGTTGAAATGTAGTCTGGTTAAATTTGTCGAGTGTAAATAGGAGTATATAGTTTTTTCAGTTTAAAGGAGTTAGTAATAAATTAACTTCGATAGTCCCACAAATAATAAAACATTATATTAAATGATGCAAGTGTACTTTTGATGCTGCTAATGGAACTGTATCTTCTAACTTCTTTTTTTAATATTTAAGTGTAGAACAAACATTTCTTAACTTTAGTTATAATATTTTTTATAAATAGTTTATTTTTCTGGTTAGAAAGTAACGCTTTGCAAGTTATATTAAGCTTTGATATCACTTGAATGTTCTTAAGATAGTTTTAAATAATTTAATTATGTATGTTTATTCTTTATATGATCTTATATAATATTAAGCTTGATTTGGATTTTTTTGTATATTTCTTAAAATGTCATTAGTGGATAAAAGTCAGATAAGGTGAGGTTTTCGATAGAATTAAAATTTGAACACGGTGTAAGTGTATTTTTTTTATAATGGTAACTGCTCTTGTGTTTTTTTTTAAACTCGTAGATTATAATTGATCAAAATTAAACATTATGCAGCAGTAAGTTCTTACAGAAGTTCTGTTTATATTGGTATCTTGGATTGAATTCGCCTCATATTTATAACTAATTCATTTATAAAAGAAATTTTACAGTGTAATTACTTTGATTGAGTCACGTACGTAAATTAGCTTACCGTTACAAAAAAGATATTTTCTCATCAATTTATATATATATATATATATATATAAATATATTCAACTATTTTATACTTTTATGCAATATACTTCTAAGAAGTGGATTTAAGATACCAGACAGGATGTTGTTATATAATGTTATAATCTTTACATTGCTTTTGTTACCTCTTCATACATCTCTAGAACAATCTCAGGTTACACATTATTCCTTTCGATTGTATTAGTAACAAGGAGTATAGTATACATAGAAAAGGTCAGTGATAAAAGACAATGACTGTTTTCGTCATTGATGAAAACGATCCCTTGAAATTATTGACACGTAAACAGTTACTGTTTGTACAAAAACGATTTTTTCTATCATGTTTTCCAAACATTTTTTTGTCATAAACTTGAATGGGTACTTCTATTTTTATATCAAAGTTTAACAATGAGTTTTGATAGTTTCATTCTGATACACAGATGTTCTGACATGGATTTATATTTCACATTTTATTGTATAGATAAATGTGGATATATATATATATATATATATATATATATATATATAATATTATGATAAAGAATTCTTATAAACTACTTATTGTTACAATATGCGCATTTTATGAAAATTTATTATATAAAATATTTCTCTCATTCGGTTTGAATAAAAAATAAACTTTTATAATAAATTTATATTGTTTTTAAGAAATAAATATTTATAATAGATGAAAATCAATTTGTAATAAAGACTATAGTATTTCATTTCATAACAGTTTGTGTTGATAATAAAATGTATGTAATTTTCGTAATAAAAAAGTCAATAGTACAAGTCGTTAAAAGTATAATAAAACTGAGATCAAATATTAACGATATTGGTTTAGTTATTTATTAATTGGATTTATTTGAAGTATTCAATACAGTTGAAGTATTGAGGTTATAATTTTATGAAATGACAGTTTGTATATAACTGAAGATAAATTTATGATCAAGGATGAATTTTTTAATCAAAATATAAGCGTTTAAGTACTTAAAATTTTAATGTGTGTTATTATTGTGTTTCAGATTTAGAGATAACAAATAATAAATAATTAATGATTAATTAATTCAACAATTTGAGGCATGTAAAATTATTGAATAAGTAATCAGTGATTATATAAAACAAGTAAGTGTGAAATAGATATTTGTGTAAAAATCATATAATTTTTAGAGTAATGGTATTTATATGAATAACCAGAGTAATATCTTTTCATTTAAACATATTTGATTAATTTTAAGAAGTATTTATTTAACATTTTTTATTTAAACATTTAATATATTTCTGTTCGTTGTTCTTAGGAAGTATGTTTTTTTAAGTGCACAAAAAAACGAAGTTCAACATATATAAGTATTTTTGCTCACATTTATAAATTCACTAAGCATATTTTATATCTTTAATATATTTGTTTATTATGAAAACATTTCATTAATAAATTGAGTAGTTTGTAATCGACTGTGTAGATTTACCTTTTTGGGTTACATTGCGCCATGTGAATATCATAAACAATATAAATACTATAAACATTACCAGTGAAAGGTAAATGCGTATCCAAACTCCAATGAAATTACAATACAATATAAACATTGGCTGCTTATATTTCTGATTACAGTATTATTTGTAATCATTAACACATTATCAGTTTAATCGAATTTCATTAAGTGAAGTGTTTCAGCCCAATAAACATTCCAACATTCATGTTACAACATTAAATTCCTATTGCAATTTAATATTAATTATAGTATTATGTTTCAGTGATAGTTTAGTGCAGTGTATTAGTGTTAGTGTTATCCAATTTATATAGGATTTTGAAAGTTTTTCATGAAAATAACAATATAAATACTACTTTAAAGACCCATTTAAAATATAGTGCTAAACAACTAGAGTTCGGATATACTTTTAGCTATTACTAAAATAACGACTTTAAGTTCTCTTCTTGTATGGTGAATGAATTTATGTTATACATTTGCTTGAAAGCTACCAAAACATCACTTCAGTTTTCTGATTTTAACGTCATTGAAAATCTAAGTTCAAGATTTGGAACGAGAAAATAGAAAATTTCTATATCTAATAGAAAATTTCTTTGAAACGTCTCATGTGAGCATTGAGAAAAAATAACGAATAAATAATAAATAATGAATTCATTCTTAGTAAACTAAAAGAAGTTCTTAAACAGTATGAGAATTCAAATAAGCATTGATAATATTATGCCAATACATTGCAATTCAGTACATTATATCACGTTTATCATTTATTTCATTTGCATTACTTAAGCTGTACGCCCATTTTGTAATGATTTTTTTTTTATTTTTTTATAATTGAATCTTTTGGTTTTTACAAAAAATATTTTTGGCTTGCATGCATCATTTAAGCTATAAATAATTGTACATTCTTTATTAATTTAGCAAATAAAAATATTTCATTAATTTAACTAATAGAAATATTTTAAAATAACACTTATAAATTTCTCTCTCTCTCTCTCTCTCTCTATATATATATATATTTGAGAAAATATTTACTATTCATTTTGATACCGTGACAGAATTTCTTTAACACAAATGAGTTATCAATCTAACATTAGATATAAAAAAAAGAGTTCAATAAATATTTATTGTTTACTTCATTTATTTATAAGCTGACGAATATTTTGATGGATACGCCATTATTGTCAGAGATCTGTAATATAAAATTTAGTTAGATTAATAATACAGTGTAGATTTTAGATATGTAATATAGTGATTTAGATTTTATAATATAATACGGAATTCTGATGATGGTACGGCTATCTAAATGCCCATGAACTTACTAACAATTAAGATAAATAGTAAATAATTCTTGAACATTTTTTTTTTAATAATAATATCTTATGACATTGAGATGAAAATTAATTCGTGTCAATAAGCATTCACAGCAGTCGTGGCCGAGCGGTTAAGGCGTCTGACTAGAAATCAGATTCCCTCTGGGAGCGTAGGTTCGAATCCTACCGACTGCGTTTATATTTATCGTTTTACTTTTTAATGAAATATTTTAAAATTAATTTTCTTTCTACAACGAATTCAATATTTTATACTTTTGAATTTTTTGAAAAAAGCTTCTAAAAAACAAGAAAAAATTGTCATCTAAATATCAAGAATAAAATATTTATTGATCACTTTTTTACCCAATCATATATATATATATATATATATATACATTTATATATATATATATACACCTGAGTCTGTTTTTATGCGGTAGATACGTTCCGCAGAAAACCGCATTAAAAAAAATCGCACATAAAAAAGGACTTAACTTACATTGAAACATAAGGGATACGTTCCGTAATTTTCAAAAATCGCATAAAACCAAAGCTACAAAGTGAAATTATTCTAAAATTTGCATAAAAAATCAGGAAATGAAGAAAGCTTAAAAAAATTTAAATACTTGTAAAAAATTGATACAAAACAAAACTTTTTACTTTATTTTTTAATTAACTATTTAATTTTATTCAAAGCAATATGTACATATGTGTAATTTATTATAGAATTTTTCATGCATATTTTAATTATCATCGCAATAATATCTGCACTGTTTAGAATAAAAAATAAGAACATAAAAAAAGAAAGTGAATAGCTGCACTGTTTTCAAGACATGTAGGCCAAGCCTTTTTCCAAGAGGCATTTAAAGTCTGTTATTTTATTTGAGTAATAGCAAATGCAACATGATTTATACAGTCAAAGATAGAATTTTTTTTCCAAGCGTCAGTTACTGTTATTGACTCATTTTCTAATTTATCCAATATAAATTGAAAAGTGCGTTTAACGTAATATTGTTTAAAAAAATTTGGCAGCTTCTTCATCTGCCGATGCAATCGCGTCCGTAATCTTCACGTTATGCAGTGCATTCCTTTTTAAAAACCCGGTTAACCATCCTTTGCTAGCCGAAAATTCCTTATCAGTTTGAGAAGCGGAAATAAATGGCTCTGATTCCTTCATTTGTTTGAAAAAATTTTCGTTGAATTAAATAATCGCTTAAAGGAATTCTTAAAAAATTCGTATAAAAAGATACTAAGAAGAAATATGAATCGCAAACTTCAAACTTCAAAATCGCATTAAAATAATCCGCACAAAAACATACTCAGCTGTATATATATATCAGTAAGTAACTATACTACAACTTATTATAAACGAAACAATGTACTTTATGAACATCTGTGTTAATTTTACCATCCCCGCGTTTTTTCTAACCATTAACACATGATTGGTTCGATCGAATTTCATAAGTGTTAAGGTTTTCAGCCCAACAAACATTCCAACACTCATGTTTTCCTCTATAAAATTGAAGGCATCTTCTTCTGAGACTATTGTATAGATCTATACTATAATGTTATTGGCATCGTGTTTCACAGTAACTATTAAGATTTACGGTTTCAGTTTCTTTTTTTTTACATAAGTTGACATCATTATTTGTCTCGAAGAGATTATGTTTACTTTGACTTGAAAATAAGTACGTTCTATAAAATCTTTGATCTTACATTGCTAATTAACAGCAAATTAAATTTTTATTTTCTTACTTCTGCATTAATGTAGGACTTTTCTTAGCTATTCAATTATTAAATTAGCTGTTATTAATATTTGTTTCATGCTTTTGATTTTTTTTCTATTTCTTAAATGGTTTTCCATCTCTAAACATAATATGAGCTGGTTTTTTTGAAAGTGGTATAAGTCCATTTTTTCATATATTGAGATATTTAAGGGTTTGCATTTGAGTTAATTTAAAAATATTGGCCAACTTTAATCAATTCGAGTGATGTTTTTTACACTATACACCTTTTAAATTTTATTATGAAATAATAATTACTAACATTATTTTACAAAATAAACGATTTTTTAGCTCCACATGGACTTATACCACTTTCAAAAATAACATATTACAAGAAGTAAAAACAAGAGCAAATTTAAGTCCATATTTTTATAGACATAAGCTTTACTGAAATGGATTTTTATGTAAAAAAGTAATAGTTAAAATGAAGACATTTAAATACACGAATAACTAAGTTTATTAAGAGTTTATTTCAGTTATATTAAAAATATAAAAATGAAAATTACTTCGTTAAGATCTTTAAATAAAAAAAAGATATTTTAAACTTAGTTTTCTTTTACACTTAGCATATTGAAATATTTATGGTGAATAGGTGGTATATAAGGTAATAAACTTATCATATCGTTATATTTCTCTCTTGTTATGCTCCTTGAAGTTTTATAAAGCGGTAACATATTAATTTTTCTGAGGTTTTTTGGTCTTCCTTTTTTTCAAATAAAAAATTGTTTTAAATGGAGCATTTTCTTCCATACTAATTTTATAAAACATTTTGTGAGGTTCATTCCTTTTGAACCTCATCCAACATATTTTAAGCCAGTTTACAATTTCTCCGTCCGTATTTTTTTTTCTGTTTGATATTGCCTCTTCTAGAGATTTGGTTGAGACAAAGTCTTCTCTTTTCATTTAGTACAAAATGAAGCTGTTTTTTTTCGGCAAGCCTTTATTGCATCATAATAATCTGCTAACGAGCAGCGTGCACTGAAGTAGCAATAATCAATAATAAGTCCAATAAGAAAGTTGTTTTTATTATAATTATTAGGAATGGACTTATTCCACTT
Source organism: Neoneuromus ignobilis (assembly GCA_029203775.1). Taxonomy (NCBI): domain Eukaryota; kingdom Metazoa; phylum Arthropoda; class Insecta; order Megaloptera; family Corydalidae; genus Neoneuromus; species Neoneuromus ignobilis. The sequence continues at coordinate 34,330,487 of CP092091.1, read as the reverse complement.
TCAAAAGAAATATTTGTGCGATAGCATTGTACAGCAAAACTGTTTTTGTTTATTTTATATCAAAATAGAACTCTATTGAAATTGTGATTGTAACTATAAAGAGAAGGTGTCTATAGCTCATTAAAATTACCGTTAACTTAGTTTTTTTAAAAAGTGGACTTATACCACTTTCAAAAAAACCAGCTCATATGATATACGTAGATATAATTCTTTGCTAGTTAACTAATAGACGAAGTTGTAGTTGATTACTGACTTTATGGAGGTTTTTGTAAAGTTGATTTAATTTAAAAAAACCTTTTGATTAAGTTGTATTGTATAAATCCAAATCTACCGTAGTCGGTAAGAACTTCAGTCGGTAGAATTATAAAAACAAAACATGTGCAAATTTTGTGTATTTAAAAGTAAATAATGCTGTTGTACGAATTTATTTAAAAGATTAAGATTCTTCGATAACTCAAAATATACACGCTCAGTAGCATATACATATGTATAATAAAAATAAGTAGTAAATCATTTACATTGCGATACTTAATAAAGAAGACATTTTATTTATTATTTTGTGCGTGTGAAAAATATTTTTTCAAGACTTTGGTGTGTGGTAGCTACTGTGCAGATAAAAAATTATACAAAATAAACACTTTATTAATTCACAACGTGATTTTTTTCAAAAAAAGATTATTTATTTTCTCCGTATTTAAATAAATCAAGATTCACTGTATGTAGTTATTATTAAATAAACTCGGTGCAAATTTAAATTTTGTTTTCAATTTTTACAAACATTTTTTTAGAACTTTTACATGATGAATATTTTTGTTCATCAATATATATATATATATATATATATATATATATATATATTATATATATATATATATATATATATATATATATATATATATATATATATATATATATATATTGGAAGATTATAAATTTAAATTTTTTGTCAACATGTTTTTTTACAAACCATTGTGTAAAATTTTATATATAGAAATTTTCTGTAATTTTTAGTTTTTTACTTTTTATTTTATAAATATGTACTTGCTGTTTTTTAGATTTCAATGAGTTTTCCTATACTGTAAAGCTAAGTCTCTTATTTCATTTTGATGTGTATTGCATTTATTTAAACATTTCTTAGCAATGAAAGCGTCGACTGTTTACGTGGACAAAATAAAAATAGATTATACAAACCAACACATTTATTTTAGAATGTATTGAAAGTAGTTTCACTTGAATTTATTTTTAGTTTTTCAAATAGTTCCTGTGAGTTCAATTTGTCTTCGTGTATATATTATAACACAGTATTTTCTATGACATGTTGAAAGATAGAAAATAATCGCTATATTAAAGTTCAGAAACGAATTTCTCTACTTATCTGTATATAAAATAGGTCTATGACAAAATTAACGAGAAGATGAACAATTGCAAATGAGGAGTGATATGAAAATTTCATTGCATTCACATTACTACACAATTGCAATCGTTAATTTTTAGAGGTAATCGTTCACGATCAGATAAATCGCCAAATTAATGATATTAATTTGGCGATGGAACTATTTTACATATATATATATATATATATATATATATATATATATATATATATATACCCGTCTCTCAATTTACGCGGAATATCCTTTTCACGTGGATTTGTTTTACGTGAATGAAAATCGCGTAAATTGAGTCTGTCAGTACAATAGAAAAAATATTGGAAATAAAAGCTAGTAAAGTTGTAGAAACACATATGTATTTCATATAGCTTAACAAAAAAATAATGACGTTTTAGAAAACAAAAGTAGATAAATTTTATTCGGTGTCACTATCGCTACAGTAATTCAAAATAATCAACCTTTTATATATTTATATCGTACTTTATACGTTCAAGTAAGAATTTGAGTCACTCTGATATATAATAAATTCTATGAAAAATTATATAAAATGAAATCTGTCTGACCGCGTATAAAAAGTGCCGTGTAAATGAATACCGCGTAAAAAAATCCCACGTAAATAGAGATATAATTTGCCGCGTGAAAAAACTCGCGTAAAAAAAGACCCGTGTAAATTGAGGGACGGGTGTATATATATATATATATATATATATATACACACACACACACACACACACATATATATATATATATATATATAATTATAATGTAAATATATATATATATATATATATATATATATATATATATATATATATTCGTATATACACCTTTCTGTTCAAAAAATAAGATGACTTTTTAATTTAAAACTTGCGCAAAAGTTGTAGTTCAAAAAACTTTTTTTTTTATGTTGACACAACCTTCAGTGATATTTGTTCCTAATTTTAGCTTGATATGTCAACTAATTTATAAGTTACAGCAGTTTATTCACATCAATATTTTGCCTTTTTTCGATTTTTAAGATATCTAATATTGTTGAATAAAGAAGTTTGATTAAATTTTGTGTTAAAAATGAAATTATTCCTACTTAAACGTTTAAAATGGTACAGAAAGCATTCTTTATCGAGATCAATCTTTATCGAAAAAAACTGTAGTCCAGTTAATTTACATAAACTGTTCAGAGAAGGTCGTGAATAAACTGTTCAGAGAAGGTCGTGAATCCGTAGAAGATGAACCTCGATCTGGTCGTTTATCAACATAAATAAACGAAGAAAATATCGAAAAAATTAGAAACAAAGTAATGGGTAATCATCATTTAACTGTAAAAGAGCTTGCTGAAGATATTGGTATATCAATAGGTTCAGTAGACGTAATTTTAAGTGATGTTTTGAGCTTGAAATGTTTGTCAGTAAAACGTACCTTCTCATAATGCAATCACATTATTGGTGAGTTTTCCATTAAAAATTCAACAGATATTGCTGCACAAGCACCATATTCTCCAGATATATTACCATGGGGCTTTTTCTTGTTCGGTCGATTAAAAAACTACTTCGAGGAACCCGATTTAATTCAGTTGAATCGATAAAACAAAAATCGAAAGAGGTGCTGATGAAAATTCCAAAAAGTGAATATAAAAAGTGTTTCCAAGATTGAATTAAACGTTGGCGTATATGTACGCAACGGGAGGGAATTACTTTGAAGGAGATAAAATAAATTTGGATAAATAAATAAATAGTATGTGTTTTATTCAAAAAGTAACCTTACTTTTTGAACAGAGTAGTATACGAGTATATGTATGAAATATAATATTAGAGAATATTGTAGATATGACTACAACAATAAAATGAAAGTTAGTTCAAGAAGTAAAAAGAACATAAATTCTTATGTCAATAGAACGGGTTCGTTATTTATTGCAGAAATTTAATGCTGTACATATGGCACTCACATACAAAATTGCGAACTATTACGTTTGTGGAATTTCAATACTTTCCTATTGACTTACAGTACGCATGTGTGTGTGTATGTGTGTATGTATATATATACATGCATACATACATACATACATATTATATATATATATATATATATATATATATATGTGCGTGTGTGTGTGTTGTTTATATTATTATTATGTATTTAATTAGAAGTACATATTTTATCTAGTCAATCAGCTAGATCAGTGGTTCTTAACCTTTTCATAATCACGGAACACTTATAATTTTTCAAGATTTTTGCGAAACACAGTCGTAAAATAAAACAGTACATTTATTTTTATATTCCATAATAACTAAAAATCACATACATAACAGTTTACATATCAGTCAATAGCAAATAACAATCATTAAATGAAATTAAAGAAAGAAAATTCTCACAATTTTTTTAACGGGATATTTGGGCCTGTTGACTTTTACAAATGTTTACAATATCTGGTCTTATGTGTGAAATAACTACTCTCATTTCCTCTTCTATATTTGTCAGCCTTTTACGTTTCTTTGTCTTAATATTCGTTAATGTTGAAAAACCAAGCTCGCATAAGAACGATGTTGAAAATTGTAATAATATTTTAATTGGTTATTCAAAAATAGTTTAGAAGATAAAACTAAAAAAAATGACTTTTGCTTTTTCGTTTTTTTGACTTAAAACCGTTTTAATTTTTCACTGATTTTTAAATTTTGGCGGAACACTTTTTCTAAGTTCACGGAACACCGCGGAACATCGGTTGAGAACCACTGAACAAGATTATTTTTTTTTATAATTTAAAATCAATATTTCTTATTATATTGTATTATTTGGAATTTCATTAATTGAAGTTCAATTTAGAAACAATTGATTAAAAGTTTAAGTAAGTTAGATACTTAAATTAATAAATTATAAAACGTTACTTTCTAAAAAATAATTATTTTAATAATAATGGTAAATCATTTATGACATTCTTTTATGTTTAAATGAAAAAGATTTCTTTTATACATATATATTCAAATTATGATTGAAAGAATATCAAAAGCCATAACAATAGAATTGAAATTTTATTGAGTTAAATATTATTTTAATGTGAAAAAGCAGAAAGAATACTTTGTCAATTTGCGTATGTAAAAATAAAACCACAAAATAAATAATGGTATGCAAAGCAGATTTCTCTAGGGTCATTTTTATACACAATGGGAAGGAAGAAATGTAAATTAACGTTTTTTTTCAGATGAGCATATGTTATGTTTTTCTTATTATCTTTGTACATATTTCACAATGAAAAAATATATTTAGCTTTATATATATATATATATATATATATATATATAAAGTCATATATATATATATATATATATATATATATATATATATATATATATATATATAGAAAATAAAAATTCTAAAAAAAGATTAATACAAAAATAAAAAAATTATAAAAGGCTATATTTAATACTAATATATAGTAGATAAATGGAATATTTCTGACAAGTAATGTTTCTGGTTTTCTTGATAAATATTCAGTATACAATTTACAAATGGAATCATAATCATTCTGTTGTTTATAGTTTAATAGTAACTAGCTATTTAAAATGGAATTAATTATATAATTACAACGATAAAATAAAATCACAAAATTACAAAAAAGAAACATAAATATTGTATATGTAATATTAATTTTCATTTTCACATACATGGTTTATCACACCAACGCTACAAAATATTAAAGTGTTTAATATTTATTAACTGTTCATTTTGTTTATTTATAACAACAATAAGTTAAGGTGTATTTCGATGCCGATGCTACCATTGTTAAAGTTATGTTATAAAATCTCTCCCTCTGAAAATGATTTCATCGCTATTAAAATACGCATTAACGTACCGTTATTACGAATATAAACAAACAAAGTGAACAATAAGTAATTTTTAAACACTTTTTAAATATTTGTGGCATTTGAAATAGTTTCCAAATAAATATTAATTTTAATTTTTAATGTTTTATATATATTTTACTTCCAAGTCTAGAATAATTGGAAATCTTATATTCTACAACTGTTTTTTTCTTTTATATATTTTTTACTCATAAGACAATATAAAAATGTGAAAAAATAATAGAATGAATTTTAAATTGACTAATGTGGAAATAGGTATTATTTTTGGATTGATATTCTCAACAAGACTAGAATTATTATTAATACATTACCGCCCGGCCACATCTAAATATGTGTTTTATATAAGATTATTATAAGTCCGTTCACGCGTTAACAAGTGTTTCGTTGTATGAACTTTTGACATCAAAAAAATATATATACAAGCTATATTTTTTTCTAATTTTATCAAAATATGGTGGTGTATATATTGAAAATATTAGTAAATTATAAAAATTGTGAAAAATATTTCAAATATTTTAAATAAAGTAATCTCTATCCCTAGCAAAGTTCTGTTTTTTTGGAATAAAATCGATATTGGTTCTCTTATTTTTTTTCTAACAACTTCTGTATATAGAATATATACTTTACGTAATTTATCATATTTTTATCCCTTCTAGATGTTTTTTATGCTAAAAAGTGTTTTTTTAAATTTAACTATGTTTATTATAAAGCATCTCTTTTTTGTAATTTATTAGGTTGATACACTCATTACAGATTGAAAACCACTATTATATTTACATATATCTGTGCATCGAACCTTTTTATAGGCAGATATGAAATTTAATTTCAAAATGTTCATTGGTTTAAGAATTACATTGATTTTATGAAGAAGTTATTTTTGTGCATTTTTTTGTGAAATTCGCCGGACTCTAGATGAAATCTAACGTGAAATACTACGGACCGTAATGTGTTAACGTGTTCTGTGTTAGATTGATTTTTGGTGACTTTAAGTTCATGTTCGAATATTGTATGCGATTCATGTTATTAAATCTATTAATTGAAATAAGAAATAAAACTTGATCAATAAAAAAAGTTTAAAAATACGATTGTTACAAGGAATGGAGCATCTCAGGTTCATAGTATAATAATTACACTACAAAGGGTTTTATTTTAAAGATATTATGAAATATTATATAGAGATATTATGAAATATTATTTTAAAGATATTATGAAATATTATATTATATTTAATAGAGAAAATATAGAACGGTTTGAATAAAAAAATTAATTGAAAACCTTTGTTTCTTATGAGATGCGGAACGTATTGAGAATTAAAATCAATTTATATATATGTATATTATTAAAGTTTTTTATTACATACTTTATAAATTAATGGATGTATCTCATATTTAAATTATATTCATCTACTTTTGAGTTATCTTTGGATAGAAATATAAAATGTATTATTACACAATGTTAGTAAATAACCGTAAGATTATAACAAGAAAAGTACTATATATAGCAAAAAGTGTAAACCGAGGTACCTTATTCTAGATTTTAATTATGTCGGTTATACAGAGGTATGGTAACAACAAATTTCAATTACTATATTTTAATTTTCTCCGAAAATATTAATTTCTAAGAATATGTATATAAATATATACATATATATATATATATATATATATATATATATATATATATATATATACATACACGTGTATAACACGAACTTACATTTTCAATGTTTAGTCATGTAATTTTGTACACTCGTACCGAGAATTGAAATTTGTATTTGATATATAATATAAATATTCCCAATGTTCTATTCAATGAAGCTTGATAATGTTTGTCGTTTGTAAAGTAAATGCTCTGCATATCTCAAGATCGTTTTCAATATAGCATGCAAACTTTCAGTACAGTTTGGTATCTGATCTATATCAATAGAGCAAAACGTATTTTGAACTTTGCGAGTAATTGACTGAAAGATAAATATTTAAAAATTTTGATTGGTGTTTTTGCGTCTATTATGCATAACGACAAAATTAGATTAAATTATAATTGAAATTAAAAAAAATCAATTGAAGTATATAAATAGCAAGTGTTCAATGAAATAGAGATAATCGTGAAAAGTTATGAAATTTAATATATATATATATATATATATATATATATATATATATATATATATATATAAATTATTTCAGAATTATTAAAAAACAAGTTGTTTTCTATATTTAATGGCATGCTATTCATTTAAAATAATTGCTTAGAATTTACATGTCATAGATTTAATGATTTTTTATGTGCTATTTATTTATGTTAATTATTCTTGTAATTATTTTTTATTTCTAGGTTTTATTGTATGTAAATCAATTTTATTGTTATTTGTAAGTTCTCAATTGGATCTAAATTTAACGATTGAGTCAATTAATTAATAATATCTATTTCGTTTTAACTAAAGTATAGGATGTTTTTTAAGCAAGATAAAATTTTAAATTGAATCCCTATCGAAAGTTCACACCTTTATATATATATATATATATATATATATATATATATATATATATATATATAATATTCATTGGTATTTGGTCATATATATATGTGTGTGTGTGTGTGTGTGCGTGTGTATATATATATATATATATGTGTGTGTGTGTGTGTGTGTGTGTATGTATATATAAAGTATGATAAAGGTGTTTTTAGGTTAGATAGAGCTTTCGATAGGGATTCAATTTAAAGTTCTATCACGCTTAAAAAAAATACTCTATAATAATCTTTTAAGGGTGTGATTCAGATCTTTGTATAGAATGAAAACTGATTGTACAAATGAATGGATAATATTTTCTATAATATTAACATAGAATTTTGTATTCATTGTTTTCTTTGTAAATATTTTGGATTAATATCGTCCCATGAGAATTAATTTCACTGAATTTATAATAATTGCACTGTGATGGATATGCTTTATGGTTTAGTAATATAAGTAATAATGTAGATAAAGTGGTTATAATTTTGTGTATGGTCGTCTCTGAATATAGTATTTACAACTATTTGAATTAAACAAATTACTTTTATTTCATTATTGTATAATATTATATATATATATATATATATATATATATATATATATATATATACATGGTTCGTAGTCCAAAAATATAAAAATGTTCTAGAATAGATTAATGGATAAACGGCAGTTAAAATATAAGAAAATTTGTCGATGTGAAATGAAAGAGAAGAAAGTTATATTTCCAGAATTTAAAAGAGGATACGAAAATATTGCCGGAAGAAGAATATTAGAAATTAATAAAAACAATAATAAAGTATTTTTCTACATTAATTGGTATGATTAATGTTTTGTTACTAAAATTTTACAAAAGGTAGAAGTATTATTTAAGTCACATTCAAACATAATATACATACATAATATATATATATATATATATATATATATATATATATATATATATATATATATATATATTATATTATATTATATAACTTTGTTTATTTATTTATTAGAGGGTACAAACTTTTTTTATATATTTCAATTATAAACATATGCGTATAAAATGGTGTCTAGAATCTAATTTCTATACAGTAAAAAAAAAAAATATATTTTTGAAAATGTGTTGAAAAGTGCTAAATTCAGCATTTGATGTTTTGTATATATTAACATATATTTAAATATATATATATATATATATATATATATATATATATATATATATATATATATATATATGTATATGTATATTATATCTATATATATGTATATGTATATATATAACATTGATTTCATTATATACAATATTTTCTAAAGTAGTTTAAAGACTCTATTTGCCTTACAGGAAAATATTTTTTTAGTATATTCTCTCGATTTGTTTTCAGTGTATGTTTTTTTAAAAGTTTTTTTGTGTTCATATTTAAATATAATAATAATTTGTTACCTGTTGTGTGCTGGATCTTCCTTCATTGATATCAAATGGTGGTCTTACAGAACAAAGTGTTCTACCCATTAGAGAATACGCTATAACCATAATTGAGCCTACAACAAATATATATATATATATATATTATATATATATATGTTTAAGTATAAAAGTATTTGTAAATTATACATTACCTGGAATAGCATACACAAGAATAAAACATATATATCCAAAAACGTTTCTCTGGAGTGGAAAATCATTACTCCAGTACTCTCGACAGAAGACCATTTTTTTATCCGAAAATTCAGGAAATTGTTTATATAACGAATTGTTATTAACGAAAGATGACGAGTTCATTGTATCATTGTTGCTGTAAAATATCTGTGATGATGTGTTCGATGTTTTGAAGAAATCTTCTGGCGATATAGGCAGTTCTTCCGTAACGTACACCCACAGGAGCGGTGAGAATATTATCAGCGATATTAACCATAGTATCATAATAACAATCGTTGCTGATTTTCTATTGAGTAGTTTTGGAAATCCAATTGGTTGTGTGATTGCAAGGTACCTGTCTATACTCATCGCTGTTATAGTAAATACACTGGTAGCTACCGCAACGCCTGAAACAAAAGTACATATTTTAATTAATAACAAGAGTTGTAATTTAAACTATTCGTTACTAATATATGTATATAATATGAATATGTACTTCTATTAATTGTATAATCAACAGATCTTTAATTAAAACATATACATAAAAGATGAATCCATCTGAAAAGCCACAAATTAGATTCAAGCGATCTAAACTATAATTAATTCTTGTTTTGATTTGTCACGTGTACAATAACTACGAGTATATGTTCACATTTGTATGTAGGTGTGTATTAATATATATATATATATATATATATATATATATATATATATATGTACTCTCTATAAATTTGTATTCCTTATGTAATAACACATAATTGTATTTGTCAAGTTATTGATTTTATTTTTGGAACAATAATTATATTTAAATCGAATGGAAATAACTGGAAATTGAATAAATTGGTGCTGATGGATATTAGTTATATATCAAATATAAATAATTAATTTTAATTGATTTATCAATTTTTGTTTAAGAATACCTTTCTATAATTAATATTAAATTTTATTTTTACAACAGTTATTTAATTTAAAATAATTTTACAAATTTAGTAATTAAACTAGTCGATTTGTGTTGTGATTTATACGAGGTTTGTTCAAAATAAGTTGAACTTTTCATAGTAAAATTTATTTACAATAATTGAAACTTATTTAGCATTGTTCCTTCCAAGGTAATCATCTCCAATCTTCATACATTATTTAAAATGTTTTTTCATTTCTGAATGAGTTTTATGAAATAGTTTGCAGTTTTCTCAGCCAATTTTTTTTGATTTCCTCTATCGTCTGAAATCAGCGACTTTTAAATGTTGATTTTAACTATGAACCTAAAAAAGTTTGTTGTAGTTAAAACTTGTGGAGTTCAGTGACTAAGAGACAAAATTTTTTTGAGTTTTGTCAAAAACTTACGGAAGAAGAGCGAAATGTAGACAAGAGAATTGTCGCGGTGCAGCGTTTGAGGTCTTGTTTTTCCATGTCTCATTCTTCGCACTGCTTTACTCAAATATTGGGTTGTTCGGAAAGTTTCCGCCGATTTTTGGGGTAAATTAAAAAACAAAAATTTTGTACTAATAATCAAGTTTTTTCAGTAATATATGCACTATTTTGTTTGATATCGGTTTGCCATCTTTTGGGAAGTTTCATAATCCCACTCTCATAGAACGTTCCTGGCTTATCGCCAAAAAACTGCTCAAGGTGCTGTTTGCAGTCCTCCAGAGAATTGTAATTTTTCTGTTTAGCGAATTTTTCAAAGAGCGGAACAGATGGTAGTCCAAAGGTTCCAAGTCAGGACTATATATGAAGGGTGAGGTAAGACATCCCAGTCAAGTTCCAAAAACTTTCGCCGGATGGCCAAAAACACATGTGGTCTAGCGTTATCCTGGTGATGGACCACCTTTTTACGATTGACCAATTCTGAACGCTTTTGGTCAATGGCTTGCTTTAAATTATCCAGCTGGTTACAATATTTAACTGAATTAATTATTTGGTTATTCGGCAGTAACTCGTAATAGATAATCTCACCAGCAACAGAGCATAACTTTCTGTGCATGGATATTGGCCTTTGGGGTGGTTGATGGCGGCTCACTCGAATGACTCCATGACCACTTTCGCTCAACATTATTGTAGATGATCCATTTCTCATCGCCCGATATCATCCGTTTCGAAAATGGATCGTTTTCTTTGCGTTTGTGTAATAAATCTCACGTGGAAATACGCCATATTAAATTTCTTTCGGTAAATTTGTGGGGTACTTAAACATCAAGGTGACTAACGAAGCCAACCCGTTTCAAATGCTCATAAATGGTCAAATTCGACAGTTTGAGTCTCTCTGCTATTCCACGAGTGGTAATACGTTGACTATTTGTGATCAGTGGCTTGATTTGGTTGTCATCAACAGCAGATGGCCTACCGGAGCGTTGCCGGTCTTCAACGTTAAATTCGTCTCGTTTTAATTTCACAAACCATTCGCGCACTATTCATTCACTTACAGCATTGTTTCCGTAAACAGCACATATCTTTTTCGCAGCTTGAACAGCATTTTTGTCTTTGCAATAGTAAAAAAGCATTAAATGCTGAAAATGTACTTTTTAGTTTTCCATGTTTACATTGACACCAAACAAACATGATTAAACCAATGTTGATAGTGAATAGACACAAATTTTGGAAAAAGCGCCACCTTTCAGAAAATATATAATATAATATTAAAGGTTGATAATAGCAATTCAGCGTCCCTACAATGATTAGCGCAATTTATCGGAAATCGGCGGAAACTCACGAACAACCCAATACTTTATCACTTCTAAGTTAAACTGTCTATTGACTGTTTGACCCTGTGAATCAAATTTACGATGAATAATATTTTTCCAATAAAAAAATCGCCATCGACTTTACGTTTGATTGACTATGACACGTTTTTTGATAGCGGCGACATTTCTTCCACTCATTGTGATGACTGCATTTTTGTCTTAGTATCGGCCCGAATATCCACATTCTATCACCTGTTATGATATTTCTTATAAAGTTCTGATCCGTATTTAAGCATTACAAAATCTCTTGTTTGATTGTAATATGGTTTAGTTTTTGTTCATTTGTTAAAATATGTGGAACAAATTTTTTTGGAGCACGATATATATTCAGTTTTTTTAATGATTTTTTTACGAACTTCACGGAAATTTAGGCGAAGATTTTCATATTTTACATCATGCATTTTCTCAATATGATCGGTAGAATTCTTCCAGTAGAAATCAGTGCTTTTTGATTTTAGCCATTACCCTACAAAATGTTTTACTTTGACTATTGATTCCCAGCGAACGCCTTTAATGTTTTTTTTTAATTTGTGAATAAAAAAAGTTTTATGGGGCTAAATCTGGACTATATGGAGGATGTGGTAAAATCTTCCATTGGTATTCATGCAATACTGCCTTGGTCGAACATGTACGAGGATTGTTTGATAATTATGGTAAATTTTCGTCAGATGGCATTGCAAGTCCCGATGTGTCACACGGTTAAACAGAACCACTCTTCGAACTGAGTCATACATAGTTTTAGCCTGAACCGTCGTATTGGTATTGATTGGCAAATCTTAAAATCGAGCGTGTCAGTGATAGTTGAGATCATGGAGAAAAGTGAGTTTCGCGCAGTGATCAAACATTTCTATTTGAAAAAGTGGACAGCTGCACAGATCAAAACTGAGTTGGATGAAGTACATTGGGACTCCGCACTATCACTTAAGACCATTTACATTTGGATAAATGACTTAAACGTGGTCGAAAATCGACAGAAGATGAACCGCGTTCTGGACGCCCGGCCGAGGTAATCACACCGGAAATGATAAAAAAATCCATGGTACATCGTTAGAAGATCGTCGGATCAAAATTTGTGAAATAGCTGACATTGTAAGCATGTCAACAGAACGAGTTTTTCATATCTTGCATACCGAATTACAAATGAGAAAGTTCTGCGCAAGATGGATGCCGCGATTGTTGACTATCGACCATAAACGGATGCAAGTCGATATTTCTGAGCAGTGTCTGTTTCGTGTTACTCGTAATCCAGAAGATTTTTGGCGTCGATTCATTACTAAGGATGAAACTTGGATCCACTACTATACTTCTGAATCAAAGCAGCAGTCAAAGCTGTAGACAGGACTTGGTGAAAGTGCTCCGAAGAAAGCGAAGGCCGTTGCATCGGTCGGCAAGGTAATGGCCTCAATATTTTGGGATTCCTAAGGCATTATTTTCATTGACTACCTGGAAAAAAGGTCGAACAATAACGGGACAATACTACGCTATCCCTCTAGACCGGTTGGACCTAGAACTGTAAGAGAAACGCTCAAGATTGACGCGCAAAAAGGTGATTATTCATCACGACAATGTACCTGGTCACACCTCAACTGTCGCAGGGGCGAAACTGCACGAGCTATACTACGAATTACTGCCGCATCCACCTTATTCTCCGGATTTGGCTCCTTTCGATTTTTTTTTATTTCTAAATCTAAAAACCTGGCTAGGGGACAAAAATTTGTATCAAATGAGGTCATTTCCACCGTGGACGAGTATTTTGCAGCTTTGGATTCAAACTATTTTTCCGAAGGGATACAAAAATTGGAGCACCGCTCGATTAAGTGTATAGTGCTCGAAGGAAATTATGTTGAAAAATAAAAAAAGTTGTTTTTCTTACTTTTTTACCATACTTATCAAACGACCCTCGTAGAGTAAACTGGCGCGTTATTATAGTAAAACAAGATTTGCTGATGAATTTTTCCTGGTCGCTTTTATTTTAGAGTTGCATGCAGTTTTCATAAAACTGTTTTATAATAATTTGCAGTTATTGTTCTTTATGGGAACACTTGAACCCCTTAGTAATCATTGTTTTGATTGTTGCTTGTTTTCGTGATTAAACTGGTAGATCTGAGTTTTGTCACCCGTAATAATCTTGTTTAGAAAAACATCAAAATCGGCATTAAATTTGTTTAAAAATTGAAACGAATATTTAGCACGCAATTCCAGCTGATTTTCGCGCAACAACTTCGACACCTATTGCCATGAGAGCTTGTTTAGAATCAGGTTATCTTTCAGAATGCTTTGTGCTTATTTACGGATATATGTACAGGCTGAGTTATCATTTACATTGTTATTCGGTTATTCCTTTTGACTAAAGTTTCTACAGCACGAATATTTTCTTCAAAAACGGAAGTTGATGGTCTCCCACTGCGAATGTCGTCTTTGATGTTCTCTCGACCGTTAGTAAAACGATTAATTCATCCATGAAGAGTATTGTTCTTTGGTACATTGACTTCGTACACATCTGTGATATCCTTAATAATATCATTTTTTTCAACCTAATTTAACTAGGAATTTAATATTAACGTGCACTTTAATTATAACCGAATCCATGTTCGCAGATGGAACAGTATATTTTCGTCGTACTTTGTTGAAACATATTTTATTTTAGTTGTTTAGTTTTATTTTAGATTATTAAACTGTGTTTTATTTTATAGATAATATTAAGGAATTCTATTAATATATATCGACTAGGACATATTTTAAAATAGACATATTAGGAATGTTTGTTTTTTATGACTTTGTATTTCGTTAATATATTATCTTAAAATTTATTATTTAAAAGTTTTTTATATTTACAAAAATTATTCATCATTAATATAATTTAATTCTAGTTTTATTCAATGTTAGCTGTGATGTAAATTATTTGTTTGATGTTTATCTTTCGACTGGAGATATTTTTTACTTTTTCACATATTTTTTTTTAATAATAAAGAAAAATATTTGACTTATTTTTGTAAATAATTTTAATGAAAATAAATAAATGTGTTTCTATTAAACAGTATGAGGCAGAAAAAATATATTTAATTTTTATAATAACTAGATATACAAAAAAAAGTGTCATTTTTTACTTTCACTTGAAAAATTGTTTATATATTTGTTTATATGTACATTGTAAATTAAGTTTTTATATTTAATTTTAATCCATTTTCATTTATTTAAAATAAATATATAAACATTTTTTTTAAATATTCACTGTTATTTACATCGTGTTTATTTTTTTAATATTTTGTATCGTTTATAATGAACAATGAAATTTTGATTTTATTTTTTTATGATTACTTTTTAGTTAAATATGAACAGATTTTTTTCGTATTCTTTATTAAATTAATATTTTTCATACATATACATAAATCATTTTTTATATAGATTTCGCTATCAATTAAACATTTTTACCACAGATTAATAATTTTTTAATTTTTATTTTGTCAAAAGTAGTGGTTCATGTCCAAAACCAATCCCACACCAAGTCTTCTAACTCTTTATCATTTTTGAATCATCTCAATGCCTCCTTAAGTCATTGATTCATTTTTGTACTTATTTAGAATTATTGAATTGTGTAATGAAAAGCTCATGCTGCATTGAATGAAATAGATAGAAGTTAGATACAACAATGCCCAGAGTGTATGGTGAGGAGGGCAAGACTTCTGTTGAAGTTTTATTTAAGTTTTTTTGTATCAGAAATGTAAGACGTTGTTTGGAATAATCGTGAAGAGAATAACTGTTTGATTTTTTTTGCACAATTTTTTCACTTTTGAATTAATACATAGTAATTGACTGTCTGACTCGGTTACAATAGCTTATAATAAAAAATCTAGTCTTGTGCTTCTGGATATTTTTTTGTGGTATTGATACAGAGTCTTAACCAGGGAATGTTAAATAAAATGTTAAATAAAATATTCTAAAAAAACCTGAAAATGTTAAATAAAATATTCTAAATTTTTCATTAAAATTATAAACTGTTAAAAAAATTATTAAACCTATAAATAAAGAAACAACAATAAATTATAATCTCAATAATATTAATAATAAATGTTTTCGTTTAGAAACAAACACTCAAGCTCCTGATAAAACCATAAAAATAAAAAAATAATCATAATATAAATTATCATTAGTTTTAATAGTTTAATAAAAACATTGGTCTTGTAAACCAAAAATAAGATTTTCTTTTAAAACTTCAGAGAAAAGAATTCTTCCTTTCTATAATCCTCAAAATTATTATTTTATTAAAAAACTATTCTCTGAAATTATTTATCTTATTTTATTTATTAATTACTTGAAACTTTATCCAGACAAAATACCCTTTAGCTATAGGTTTCATCTACGTTTTTTATTTTCGGAATGCATTACATCCATTTTTCATCCATAGTTTCTGTTTGGTAAAAAAATCTTTTGGTAACTATATAACGAAAGGTGAGTGTTAATCTCATTAGAAATGGTACTTCTTAACAGTTTATATGGAACCCATTTTCTTCTTTTGATCAATACTTACCTTTTTCGCAAATTGTATATTCGATTGTGTAAAGTGTGGTGACATTTTATAAAAAATATACTATTGAGGAAGGGAACTGGAATGAAATTATATACCCGAGTATAATAATTATTGATACTAAGACTAGACTTGTAGAATCGAAGAAAATTAATAACGATGATGATAACAATTGTATAGGATTTTTTTAATAATATTTCCGAACTTATTGAGCTGCGAAAACATTTTTCATGATTTTTTTTTATCTTAGACTATCTCTGTAAATTCAAAGAATACATTGGTGAAAATTTCATGAAAATCGGTTGAGTTTTTTTTTAATAGTCGACTTTTTAAAAACCATTTTATCAATTACATTTTAATCGTAAAATAAGAAATATACATATATTACTTTTTAAAGTTTTCAGACAAAAATTAATTCCACAAAGATATTTTTTAATATAAAATAATATACTAATTAAGAAACTGAATGAATTTTTAACCATTTCTTTATTTTTTTTCAATATTAAATAAGTGGTTTGATATTAAGATCTATACGTCTAAATAATGACTGCTGTTAAATTATGTTAAATTTATTTTATTCAATTTGTATTAAGTAATAAATTTTTCAACATTTATTATATATTTTCAAATATAGTAGTTTGCTTTCGCTTCGTGAAAACCGAGCGAAACTTTACAGATATGAAATATAAAATTAAAAATAAAAAAAGCGTTATTATATATCGATATTTCATAATAAGGCTATAACAGTTTTAAAACTTTTCATAAGCATTTTAGTTTGAAATTTAAGTTTTTATAAACGTTTTAATAAATATCTTGTCAAGAATTTATAAAGCGCTTTGATCTAATGGGAATTATGTTTGTATTTTCTTTTTAAAGGTTATGAAATATTAATTTATACAAGAGATCTATACCAGACTTGTACTTGTTATAAAATAGAACAAAAAAATTTAAAATAATTATACATATATTACGATTCCATTATTTCAGATATTTTTATATTCGTTTATTTAATTTCAAAATTAAATATTATTTTTTTTTATTCTTATTTTACATAGATTTTTTGTTATTAACAAATAATTTATACATTTATGGTGTTCTTTCAATTCGTTTTTAATTTATTTAGTTTATTTATTTGTTACTATTTTTATTGTTTTGCACTTATTATTGTAATATGTTAATCCCATGATTATTTTTTGAACTTAGTTTGTTATCGTTTTTATTTTACACTCTCCTATTACTTAATTTGTCATTCTGTCTTTATCATATAATTATTTATATGTAGTTAGTAGATTATTTAGTAGTTATAAAGTTTTTTTAATGGTTACGTTGAAGTAATATTATTATTTACATACTCGTATATTAATTCGGATATTATGCATAATTACAAATGATGATACAAATCAATAATATTTGTTAGAATACGATAATTAAACACAAAAAAGTTATTATTTGTGAAAATCGACGATAAAAATATAATACACAAATTGATATAAATGTATTAAAGGTTTGCTACGTACACCGGTATAAAAATATTTTTTTAACATATAATTGTATTATTTGTCAATCAGTGTTACAAAATTATACAAAGGGTGATTAAAATTGGTAATTACAATATTTGTAAACTGGCAAACTTATTTTCACACAAATGAACGATCACTTCAACACTACAAAATATTCTGTGCTGTTGTATAAATTGGCATATTAAAAAAATCGTCTAACAGTAATGAACTTGCTATACAACAATAATTTGTATAGCAAGTTCATTACTGTAACTTCTTATACAAACTCAAGAATTACTTAACCAATATGATATAATTTTTACGAATGTATTCTTTGAACTTACAGAGATAATCTAAAACAAAAAAGTTTCATGAAAAATGTTTCGTAGCTCTTTAAGTTCGGAAGCGTTAATATAAAAAGATTCTATACAATCGAATTTAATCATTATCATTGATTTTCTTCAATTTTGCAAGTCTATTCTCAGAATTAATGATATTTGTTCTCGGAAAAACAATTTAATTTATTTCGCTTTTCTCAATGGTTTATATATATATATATATATATATATATATATATATATATATATATATATATATATATTAGGAAATCAAGAAACTTTTGTCGATTTTGAGATAAAAATAAGAAAGTTTGTATTTTTTTTAAAATAACTTAATTCGTCAAAATATCCATTTTCACATAGAACTATTATTTTTTAAGGTATTTACAAAATTCACTTTTATAAAATTCAGAATTTTTGTTTTCAAAAAATTGAGAAATTTGAGTTCTTAATTCTGAGTTACTGTTCAATCTATTACCATGCATATGGGTATCAAGAGACAAAGAACAGTGGAAATCCGATGGTGATATGTCTGATGAATACGGGGGATGACGGAGAATTTTTTAACCTAAATTCATTTTATTTTCTCTTCTTAGTGTTGTCGATTTTCACATGTGACAATTTGAATGTTCGTGTATATAAAATCTCACTTTGACATAATAATTTTATAAAAATATTCAAGAATATTTTTTTAATTATTTGTTTATACACAATTCAATTGTTACGATATTATCACTAATTGTGAGTTTTGAACATATTGGAATGATCATTGAATTCAACATTGGCAAATAAAGTAAACAATAAGTGATTAATGAACGATTTTAAAAAGTTTATAATAGTGTATGAATTCATAAAAAGTAAAATTATTTTAAAATTAATGTGTATTAGAATATTTTTGTATATAAAATATATATACAAGGGTCGTTTGATTAGTATGGTAAATTTATTTATTGTTTAATTTAATGAATTTATTAATTAAATTTAATTTTTCAATTTAGTTTTCTTTACTTTTTTACCATACTTATCAAACGACCCTCATGTGTATATATATATATATATATATATATATATATATATATATATATATATAAAACTCATGAATGATTTATATAAATATATGTATATTCGTATATTACAATATATGCACTGAAGAAATATAAATTGAAGTATTAGGAAATATTTATAGAAATGCTACATAATTCGCTCAAGTAAAAGGAAAAGAGGAAAGTTGAAAATTATGAAAAGAATGAGACAAAAAAATACTACATCACCAAAGCTAATTACATCGGTATTAGAAGAAGTGTTAAGATATTAAATTGAGAAACCGAAAGAATAAAAGTACAAAATGATGAGACATTTAGTCACCTAAGATTTATTGATAATATTATTATTTTATATATAAGTCTAGATGAATTTGTGAAAAATAGAAAAATTAGATAAAGCAATTTGAAAATATTCTTGGGATAAAAATAGCAAGACAAAAGTAATATACAGTGAATTTGTAAATCAGAAGAATATTGAATTGAAATGAGTAGAAAAAGTTTTTTAAGATAACCTATTCATAAATAACACATTTATAGATTAAGTGAACAGGGGAATAAAAATGGAATTGTGTTAAGTTTGAAGAAATTTATATTTATGAAGTTCAATATTTCTCTATTTATAAAAAAAAATTTTTGATTAATTCATCCTACTTATTTTAACTTATGGCAATAAAATGTGGGTATCTTTATTTAATGTGTTTACAGTGGTTTCGAATAAATACAACATGGGTCTTGAATGACAGAAAAATTCAATGACTTTAGACAATATACAAAGGCATGAAAAGATGCATGTTAAAAATATCACAGAGAAATAGAAAGAGAATCGAGTGAATTTAAAAAAAAAACTTATGGACGTTATAGCAAAAGTGAAATGTTTAAAATGGAAATAACAAGAAAAGAAAACGATAGACAGACAAGATAATATTATTGGAAATCAAGATGTATAACTCAAGAAAAGAACTATGTATAGGTGAGACAGAGACATAAGAATTTTCATTTATGTGAAATGCAAGAGAAAGGCATTGGATAGCTTAAAGTGGGAATTTTTAGAGCAGATCTTTAATCTTTATCCATCATTAGATAAAAAGAGACTGATAATATACTTGTAATATATATATATATATATATATATATATATATATATATATATATATATATATATATATATATTAAAGAGTAAATGTAAGAAAACACGAAGTGTTACCTTTAGAATGTGTGATATATTAATTGCTATTTTTCATCAAAATAATCTTCCGCAGTGTATAATTAATGTCTCTTTAAAGCACCAGTAATAAATTGTAAAGCTACATTGCACCTAGGATAATTAAGATTCATTCATCCTTCTCGAGTGACTTATAAATAAAATGATTCGTAATTTTATCGTAAATTGCTGCATTTGTATTTAATGTGAATTGTGTGACTTTGAATAGATTTTATAAAAATGTCATTTATACGAATGACTTATTAGATTATTAAACAATTATATAATTTTAATGAAAACATTATAATGCTCCTAATAAAATTTTACATTTTTTCTACGCTAAAATATTTATATTAGCTACAAAAGTATATATATATATATATATATATATATATATATATATATATATATATGTATGCATGTATGTATATGTATATAAGGGGTATGTATTGAAAGTATAGACACAAAAATTACAAAAGTTAGTGTGCATTAATTTTTTTTTTCTATAAATGGGCTTATTTTGCGTGAGCGTGTGTGTGCGGGTGTATTTATTTCAATCATTGGCCACTTCATATAAGAAAAATGAAATGGTGTGTCATTCTTATTGAAATTAATGTTGTTTTAGTATGATGAAAAATAAATTATAGTAAAGAACATATTCAAAATTTTTTTTTGATGTTTGATCAAAAGAAAAGTGCTGTATCAGACAACTTATGAAATTAATAGAAGAGATTTTTTTATTTATTACAATTTTTGAGTTTTAATTTACTAGATTTCGGAGTAGGGATATAAATGTGAAAGATGAGGAATATCCTCGATGAGAAAAAAATCTGAAGTTGATAATTTTTTCTATAATTTTTCTTACAAGTATATTGTTATTCTGTTGAATATATTTTTTATACATTGTCTCATTATTTTATCTATTTACATGTATTTAGTTTTGATTTTTTGGTGTATGTATATATATATATATAAATAATTAGTATTTGTTTAGTCATTGACGAATGAAGGTCTCGTAAAATTTTCCATTTCGACTGATCCAACGTTTTCCTTTTGCACTTCATTTATACAAATTTTCTTATTTTTTTGCCCCATTTATTCATAGATCTCTTCCCGGGACTTCTTATATATCTAAGTTTTCAATTAATAAGTTCTCTTATCCATCAATGGTCTACTATTATTGTTATAAGACTGATCTATTTCCATTTTAAACTTCTCATTTTTGCTATAACGTTCGTAAATTTGTATTTTTTTTTTAGTTACTCGTTGCTATTTCTGTATTTACGTGTTATTTTTAATATTCATCTTTCTATGATTTTTGTATTATATGGAACTATTGAATTATTTTAACGTTTAATATCTATGTTTCATTGCTACAAGTAAGAATAGGTAGGATGCATTGATCAGAGAAATATTCGCCTTATAATTTGAGAATTTCTTTCAAATTAACACAATTTCATTTTTATTACAAGTTAAATTCATAAGAATACAAGTTAGTTCAGTTTAATTTTTAATTACTTTATTAAAAATGAGAATTCATGTAACAAATGTTATTTTTATGTAATTTTAACTCACAAAATGTAGACAGATTTATGAAATTTCAAAGTTGGTTATTTAATATGTAATAATCTATTTTGCTATTTAAAATTTTTATAAATTTTTTATCGATTTCCAGAAATGGTTCATTTTATATGCTCTGATATAAACGGACGTTCGATTAATTATTAACTCTACTGAAAAGTTCTGTCTGTTTTTAAAGTAAAAGAAAATAATAAATTGTTTAACTGTTTATTAATATTTAATTAACAATATAATTTACAATAATATTAATTTCTTTCTATCGTGAGAAAAGCTGTTAATTTCTTCTTTGATAAAATGACTAGTCCTTAGAAACTAAAAATTCATTTAGTGCCTTTGCGAATTTTCCTCGCCATTATTTTTTTTTATTTAGAGAATTTTGTAGAGACAAAAATAAATGGTAGTTGAAAAGTGCTTTATCTAGAGAACACGCTGAATGACTTAGAACTTTCCAAATAAGTTTTGTTATCTTTTCTGAATTGTTAAAGTATCATGTGGTCTTTGCATTGTTATGCTGTAAGATAACTCACTTCCTATTAACAAGAGTCGGACACTTTAAGTTCATTATCTAAAGGGTTTAATTGTCGACGATATTTTTTAGAACTAACTGTTTATTTTGGCTTTAAAAGTTTATAATAAATTGGTCCTCTCATATTCCATCATATAGATAACATTCTCTTTTCCATATTTTGTCTAGATTAAGATGTTGATAGAACGCTTTGTTCAGCTTCTCAGTATGTTTTTTTCGAATTACATTTTAAAATGTAATCCAGTGTTTATCTCCAATTACAAGACATTACAAAAATGGTTCATTTTTATTGAGTAAAAATTGAGACGAGTCAATGATTGTTGTTTTCTAGTCAATTCATGTGGTATTCATCTTGTATATTTATATACATCTCTGATGTGGTTAAAAATGGTCCTTCTTTCAATATTTTGCAAAGAATATAATCATTCATCACGAAAGATTTTCTGAAGCGTGGTTCATATTTAAGATTAAAGTCCCTTTATTGATTTTTTTGAACCATCTTCTGCATGTTCTTTCAAATACTGCGTTTGGTCTAAAAACTTTTAACAAATTTTTATATACTTCTGTAATATTCTTTCCTTATTGATATTCGTAAAGTGTACAGCGCCGTAAAAATTTTATCGACAGATATCTTTTCTTTACTATTTCTTGGTAAATACTGATGATAAAACATTTGTTTGAGTGTATGTTGAAGGACATCAATGATAAAATATAACGGTAAAAATAATGAGTCATATTTTTCATTAAAATACTTTTCTATATGCTTAAAATAATTGTACGCTAAGCAAACAAAACTTTTTGGTAGACCTAACATTGTTAGTTATTTAGATTAAATTTCTGAAATAGTGAATTTAATTAAAATAATTTAATTAAGTTCATAATTTCAGAAATAGTTTAAGTATGTTAAATGTTAGTATCTTTTGTCAGAGAAAATTATAAATATGTTATGAAATGTTTAATCAAGACACTAAAATATTCATATATATATATATATATATTTATATTTATATATATATATATATAAATTTAATAAAACAGTTTCTTTTAAAATATCAAATATTTAATACAAATTTAAATAATAATTATAAACAACTGAAAGAAATTGGGAGAATATTTTAAATTCTTGTTATTCATTGAAAATTTCATGATATTAAACAAAACACCAAGTTGCTATTAATACTTAACTATTTATAAAATAATTTTATGTTACCTTGTAAATAAGCTGCCAGTTTGCACAGCACGAATCCATAATTCCAGAGATAAGTAATGGACCTGCTAACAGCAACTGGCATGCATACTAACGTCACGAGTAGATCTGCGATTGATAGATTCACCAAGAAGAAGTTTGTTACACTGCAATGAAGGAAAAAAATGATTAAATGAATGCGTTATAATTTTATATAACCAGTTTTGCACAGAAATGATTTGTGGAAATAAATTTTTGGTCGAACATATTGATAATTTTTTAAAAAAATATTTAGTATTTTTAAATATTCTATGATATTTAATTCATACTTAAATAATTATGATAAAAATAAAATTGTTATGTATTTGATATTTAGTAAATAATTGGTTAATTAAAATTTCAGTTCAATTCGTTATACTGTTAATTACTGTGTTTTAAAATTTATATTTGACTTTTTTTACATAGTTAAATCATTCAAGATAATATAAGATTTTATAAAAGAGTTCAGTAATTACTCTTTGTTAACTTATTCGTTGATGTTAATTTTTTTTAGTCGCCTAATTTCGAAACAAATGTATAATTTTCATCAGAAACAAATATGTTAAAAATATATGTTTTATATTTCAATAAAGTAAGAAATTTCTAATACCTATCGTAAATAATTTGAAAATATATATTGAGAAAACATAAATTGTTTATTAATTATTATATAAATTTTCAATCTCGTTCTATTAATTAACAATAATTAAATGAAGCAACGAGATTTTATAATGTTTAACTTGTTTAGTAGTAGATATTTGTTATTTGATGACAAATAAAATATATTAGGCATTTATATTTTAGTTGCTGAAAAAATTTAATCGCAAAAATAATGATTGATAAATTTCTTACGTAAGTATATATAAAAAGGTTGTTAAAGTTTGACAAATTTCAGATAAACTCAAGATTTATTTTACACATTTTCTAATATTAATTACTCTGTCTCGTAAGTTTATTTAAGTTTACTTGTACAACATTTGTTGATTTTCATCATTATTCTAAGTTGTAACGAAAATGGTTGCAATTTACATTTCTTCATGTGTCACTAATTAATGGTGGAAGAGAATGAATTATCACCGGAAATAAAATGAGAAATTTAAGATATTTCATTGATGTATGATATAATGTATGATGGCAAAAATGAACCAATTTTACAAACATACGACTTAAAAATATTAAATAGTAAATAATAACATTGGTATTTAATTTCTGCAATTACAAATTAATTAAATTGAAGCACTTATTTAAATTATATATATATTAGGTTGGCAAATATCTCCCTTCCGCCTTCTGGTCTTTTGAATTTCGCAGCTATGTACAAAAAAAAAGCGGAAGGGAGATACTTGCCAACCTAATATATATATATATATATATATATATATATATATATATATATATATATATAATATTAGTCTTTTTAAGTCCATTGTTGGATTAAGACCTCACAAAATTTTTCTCTTCTATCGATCTAATATTTTTCTCTCTTTTCCAGTCAATTTTGGGTAATTTTCTTATGTCCCTGCCTTATCTCTTCATGGAATGTGTGTGTGTGTGTGTGTATATATATATATATATATATATATATATATATACAGTAATACCTCGCATAGTGTGGCTTCGATTGATACAATTTCACTATAGTATGGTTTGAAATTGAAAAAAAAAATTACGCGTATACGCATATTATACACATTGCATGCGCAGTTCTAGTTTTGTGACATTTTTTTCTATTAGTTTTCGATTCGTAACTCTAGAGTAAAGTCGATTTTTTGATAATTAAATTTTAATTGAAAATGAATTTAAAATGTATTTAAAATGAGTGTATAAAACCCTAATTTTGTTTTGTTGATACATACAAACATTTGAATATATTATCCTCGTTTTATTTATTGAAAAACAGGAAAAAATATTTGGAACCAATTAACGTTTTTTGTATTTAGTTAATGTTTCGATTAGTCCGGTTTCAAATAGTCCGGCAAAACAGTGGAATCAATTAGCCGCACTAAGCGAGGTATCCTGTATATATATATATATATATATATATATATATATATATATATATATATATATATATATATATATATATATATATGTGTACCCTTATAAAAAGATTCTTATATTATCTAAATATAAAATCTATATATATTGTAAGATAAACATAAAACATACTTTACTACTATACTTGACCCACATATACCTTTTCCATTATTTAATGTATATCTAACACTGTTTAATGTTCGTATAAAACCCTGAAAGCTCCAAGCACTACTGAATTGCTTAATTAATTATTTTTACTCTCGTAATGTATCTAATTATTTAAATGTTTATTTCATTCGGTTTGTCTAACGTTAAGAAAATAAAAAATTACACACTAGAATAATCAAATGTAGTGTTTGCTTAAATAATCAAGAAAAGCCGGTAATGTTTATAAAAAGATATATACTTGTGAAAATTCACTCTTTAAACATTCCATACTCAATGTTCAAACGATGATAATCACTAATTTAACTTTCACATTTTTCATGTTACACACTGTGTTTATGACATGATAACACTTTGATGCTAGGGTATGACCATTATTTCCTTTGTGGTTTTATTCTATAAAACTTGTTGAATTGTATTAACGATGTAATTAAACATTTATTTTGTCATTGTAAAAGCAGCTCTGCTTTGATATATGGATAAAAGTTTCGGATTTACATTTCTCATGGGGAAGTTATAAACTTTAACGAGTTTTTAAATGTAAATTAAATATACACTTGTTTGAGTACTAAAACTGAATTAAACTTGAATTGATTTTTAATTATTTAGAAATACTCGTATGTATTCCAATACTTTCATAATCGTATTTATATTTATAAGGAAATTGATTCACTGATATATAAATGCTCTATTTCTCTCTCTCTCTCTATCTATCTATCTATCTGTCTATCTATCTATCTATCTATCTATAACTATATATATATATATATATATATATATATATATATATATATATATATATATATATTGACTTGTGTCATATGAAATGTTTGAAATTTACATACTTGTAAACGAGTCGTCATTGTAACGCTATATTTTCTTATATATTTTTATGAAAAAAATTTGATTGTCTTCTGAAGTGTTTGATATCAGAGAATTGGATTTACTCGTATGTTGAATGTTCCTTTATTATTTTTTTTTTTTTTTGTATTTGCGATATAATGTTTTCGAAAGGAATTCGAGTTTTTCTAACCCAATCAGTTTGAGACTAGGCGATTGCGACACGGATAAATTAGGAGTTTCAAAAAACTGTTTGTACTTAAGATGTTATTTTATTGAGGATTATTCATTTTATGGGTATATTTTTTTCAAAAATGGCAACATATTCTTGAGAATGAGAAAGTATTTATGTTGACGTATGTTTTTTCTAATAAGTAAATGGGTTTAACTTCATATATCGAAATTGTTTTCTACAATTTTATCTAAAATAATTTCAATTTATTTTTTTTTCCAATATTCATTGGTATTTTTTTATATATTCTCTATTCATTCAGTGTTTATAATCATTGATAAAAGTAAGTCGCTTTTTAGCCTAAGTGTTTTACTGTGCAAGTTATTTTTTAAAAACTTTCTTTTGATGATATACTCAGTTATTTCAGGTTTTAATTCTGTATTGATATTATTTTATGATTTAAATGGATGAGATTTCAAGACATACATAATATGTCGATCAGTTTGAGCTGTAGTTTTTTATTTTTAATCTCGATTTTTCACTGTTGTCTTATCCTTTAAAACAATCTCAGCATTTTTTTGAATAATATATAATTTTTGCAATTTTTATTAAGATATTATTTGATTCTGTAACGTTAAAGTTTGTATTTTTTAAAATTCACAAAATGAAGACCTCGATAGATTTTCACTAAAAGTCAGTGCATTTTTTATAAAAATTTCATATTTTTAAATAAATCGCACAATTACCTAATAAAATAGTTTGAAAGTATCAATTTTAATAATAATTTCAATAGAATCCTTTTTTGATCAGGAAAATTATTGAACATTACTTTTGTCTTTTTGAGTTTTATTAGAAAACTAATTTTTTTACTTTCTTTATTCAATTTTTTTATTATTTTTCAAGTTTATCTGGGCTTGAAGAGTAAATAATAATTTTATTAGCAAATCTTAAGTAACTAAACGTTACTTTATTTACATTATTTTTTCAGATTTTCAATTTAGTTTTTTAAATAATTCTTTTAACGTAGATATAAATAATTTTGGTGATAATGCTCTGTCTCATAATTTTAAATTAAACTGTTTTTTTGTGTATTTATACGGAGTATGTAGCATTTTTATAAATAGTTCCCAAAAGTCCCATATATATTTTTCAATTCCTTAATTCTCCAATGCGTTTAAAATAACTAACGTATTGATTGAGTCCAAGGAATTTTCATAATCTATAAATTCAAGGTAGAGTTGTATTTGATACTCGTTGCATCGACTAATAATTTATTTTCACTTGAATGTAATTCATTGCAAATACTACAACATATCCACTTATAAACCCTGTTTGTTAGCTATGAAAAATCCATTCGACTTTATAACCGTCTTGAAATAATTTTTGTGAAAATTTTATATAACATCGGATATAGACTCATCGGTTGATAGTTATTCAAGTCTTCTTTGTCATTTTTTTTGAATAAGAATTATTAGAGCTTCATTCCATTCATTTAGTACTGTTCTCTTTATTTAAAAATCGAATATATGTATATATATATATATATATATATATGTGTGTGTGTGTGTGTGTGTGTGTGTGTGTGTGTGTGTGTGTGTGTGTGTGTTTGTGTGTGTGTATGTGTGTGCGTATTGTGTGCGTATGTGTGTGCGTATGTGTGTGTGCGTGTGTGTGTAAGATATAACAAGAAAAAGCATTTAACAAAAGTTTTGAAACTGAACACAAAAGTAAACGAAGAATATCCGAATGCAATATTATATATCTATATATATATATATATATACATACATTTATATATATATATATATATATATATATATATATATATACATACATTTATATATATATATATATATATATATATGTGTGTGTGTGTGTGTGTGTATGCGTATACAATATTACATGTTTGTCATGTGTCTATATTTTTTTGACAAATTTTTCAATATTCAAATAAGTTTCTTTATACGAGGAATTCTTAATAAAATGATGTTTACACACGTTCATATCCGTTTCAAAACTACAAAAACGTGATGTTGAACAAAATACGACAGATTCCTTAAACAATCATCTATCAGTTCATATAAATAATATATAACTAACAGCCGTAAAATTTAAGATTTTGAAAATGACAGACTTTAATACATCAAATATGTATTTTGTTTTATGTGGAAAACAGATACTTACATTTATATATATATATATATATATATATATATATATATATATATATATATATATATGAGAATGTATTAACAATACCATTTTCGTATTAATGCTATTACATAAATTGAAAGGATTGTTCGAGTATGTAATAAGTTCTGTCAGTAAAAATTTATTTTTATTTGTATCAATACACGTTTGTTTTCTCTTCGACGTCGATACACTTACCTAACATATCATAATTATTATGAAAATACTATAAAATATTTAAGCATTGTGAATTGAAGTATTATATTTTCTTGAAAGACTGTTTTTATTACATAGATGTGATTTTAAAAACTGAGTAGTTTAAAAAAATATTTCTTTAATTGTGAAAGATGGAAACACATACTATTTATATCTTTCAAAAGAGTAAATGTGTAAAAGGATCTATTTTTAACAATACGAGGTTTTATGGAAATGTTAAATAAATATTTATGGCTCATTTTATTTACATTTCAAATATATTCTGTATATTTATGTATATTATGTATATTTGAAGTATAATTGTTATAAGTTATAATCATTCA
>CP092091.1:34232990-34292990 GCA_029203775.1 Neoneuromus ignobilis | reverse complement strand
TGAATAAGGGATGTTGTTGATTGGAAACATAGAAATATAAAATAGCCCAGGAAGAGATTCATAGATAGATTGAACAGAGACATAAGAAAAATCGTTGAAATGGACTGAAAGAGAAAAGCATTGAATCGGTTGAAATAGAAAATTTTGGGAAAAACTTGCATCCAGCAGTGGATATAAAAAGGTTGTTACTACCCATATATATATATATATATATATATATATATATATATATATATATATATATATATACTCGTATATATGATTTAATAACAATAATGATGAATTTCCAATTCAACATAAACACAATTTTAAATTTGGTTTTGATCAATGAAAAGTATACCGTATAAATTTATTACATGAATAAATTTGACTATGAAAATGTTCTGCTTTAAAAATATTCTTAGAATTCAAGCTAAAAAAATAAGGCAAAACGGGTTTACAAACAGTGTGTTTTGAATGAAGTTTTATATATATTTTTACAAGCATCGAAGAAAAATATGTCCTACACTACTAACCTATAGAGATTGTGGATAGTCGAGATGGAAAATGTAATCTCACGTTTATATGTAAGTGAATTTACGTTTTCACGATTTAATGGTATTTCTGTCATATTTATTTATGTCAGTAGTTTTTAATTAACTATTTAGATTATCTTTTTCCTTGTTTTGCGATTTAAATGATTCTAATATATTGAATTATATTCTACACTTTGAGGCTGTTGATTTAATAATATTTAGTGGGTGTTATTTTTGACATTATTTAATTTATTTTTTATATATAATAACTTGATGTACATTTTAAGCTGATCAGCATAATGAAATTATTTTATCAAAAATTTTTAGTATGTTATAAAAATACTTTTTTTTACAATGAAGTTGTTCTCATCAATTTTATAGATTACAGAATTAACTTTTTATCTGAATAAATTATTTTATTTTATTGTTAGTACTTTTTAACCAAAAATCTATTCTTCTTTATTTATTTACACATATAAGTATATTTTTTAAACTTCATGTTATTTAATTGAAATATTGATCGTATTATGGTTTAATCTTTTTAATATACAGTAATAGTCAAATAAAACTATACTTGTAGTAATAGTCAATTCTTTTCACTTATTTTGAAACATTTGCACAAACCAAAAATAATATTTTGTATTTGATGGAGTGCAAAAAATAAGGAAAGATGTATTTATTAAATATATATTATGAAATATTTATTTGTGCTAGACATTGATTTCAATTTTATTTTATGTAAAAAATATTAAGTGACATATTTTTACAAGTACGTGTTGAGTTTAACTCGAAATCTCGCTCACTAGAAAACAGTAAAGGCTTTTAAACTGATTTAATCTCATTTAAAAAATATAGCTGAAATTTGTTTTAGAGTGCTCTTTAATGTAATACATATAGGAAATTACATTGGTTACGAATGTAATACATGTACGTAGATTTATTTATTCATTTTATTTCCAAAGCGTAAACAAAAATAAAGATAAGTACACAGAGGATGTAGAATTGTATCGGTAGTTGTGTATGTGTGACCGACTGTTGATCGCACATAATCTTCTGAGGGGGCAATGTGTCATACGGACGTTTTATTTAGAACCAACGAAAAAATAGAAACATTTCCAACCACATTTCCAGCAGGGATTTTTCGTATTAAAACGTATGTAAATGTTTGTTTAAATGTTGATTCGAGGATTTAGAATACCTTTTTACTGACTGATGTTCTTTTTAGTACATGTATAAATGCGCAATGTGTAAATTAAATACGGTTTCTTTTAAAGAATTATTTCATTTGTACGTATAGAAATAATGTAATTTATTTTTATAAAGAATATAATAAATGAAAAATATTAATAAATAATACAAATATACAGGTAGAAAAAACTATTAAGCGTATAGTGGCATTTTCTGATATTACAATTTTTTTTTAATTTTATATAATGTGAGGCTTAATTCACGTATATATATATATTATATATATATATATATATATATATATATATATATATATATATATATATATATATATATATATATATATATATATATACGAGGGTAAGTTTGATAGGTATGGTAATCAAAAAGTAAGAAAAACTAAATTGAAAAATGTTATATTAAAAATTAAATTCAAACAATTTTTGTTAAAAGCTACAGTATTCATTTTATATTGTTTGGTTCAAATGAGACTCAAGAGTTTAGATATAAAAAACTTACAAGAGTTTAGATATAAAGTTTTTTAATAATTAAATTTTCACCTTACATTTAAATTTTTAAATTTAGCACGATTATATAATTTAATACTAATTATTATAACAATAAATAAATTTACCATACTTATCAAACGAACCTTGTATATACTTTTTGTATAAATAATTAAATTTCAAACAGAGATTTTTTTGTTAAAAGCTACAGTATTCATTTTATATTGTTTGGTTTAAATGAGACTCAAGAGTTTAGATATAAAGTTACTTTTTTAATATCGTTCATTTTTCTTTGCTTTCTTTTAGTCAGATTTGGATCACCTTACATTTATTAATGACTATTTTTTAATTTTATTGTAGCACGATTATATAATTTAATACTATATATATATATATATATATATGTATGTATGTATGTATGTATGTATGTATGTATGTATGTATGTATGTATGTATGTATGTATGTATGTATGTATGTATGTATGTATGTATGTATGTATGTATGTATGTATGTATGTATGTATGTATGTATGTATGTATGTATGTATGTATGTATGTATGTATGTATGTATGTATGTATGTATGTATGTATGTATGTATGTATGTATGTATGTATGTATGTATGTATGTATGTATGTATGTATGTATGTATGTATGTATGTATGTATGTATGTATGTATGTATGTATGTATGTATGTATGTATGTATGTATGTATGTATGTATGTATGTATGTATGTATGTATGTATGTATGTATGTATGTATGTATGTATGTATGTATGTATGTATGTATGTATGTATGTATGTATGTATGTATGTATGTATGTATGTATGTATGTATGTATGTATGTATGTATGTATGTATGTATGTATGTATGTATGTATGTATGTATGTATGTATGTATGTATGTATGTATGTATGTATGTATGTATGTATGTATGTATGTATGTATGTATGTATGTATGTATGTATGTATGTATGTATGTATGTATGTATGTATGTATGTATGTATGTATGTATGTATGTATGTATGTATGTATGTATGTATGTATGTATGTATGTATGTATGTATGTATGTATGTATGTATGTATGTATGTATGTATGTATGTATGTATGTATGTATGTAAGTATGTATGTATGTATGTAAGTATGTATGTATGTATGTATGTATGTATGTATGTATGTATGTATGTATGTATGTATGTATGTATGTATGTATGTATGTATGTATATATAATATCTTCTTTATTTGAAAAACATTTTAGTATCAATTAACAGATAACGCAAGCAACTTGTGTATAAATCGAAGTATAAATATTATTCAAATTTGTGTTAAAACTATTCAAGTTGAAAGACATCGACGTGTTTTTACCACTTCTAGAATATAGGATGTATATAAATGTTTTAAAGATTAATATCAATCAACATATCTAAATTCTTTAAGGATAATATCATTGGACTGAAATATATTCCACAGAATTTCTGAGTTATTTACATATCCAAGTTATTATGAAATTTTTTTCTAATGTTGTTACTTGTCATCCATGTTTGTTGAAAGAAATCAACAGTACGGGATGTTATTTTATTCATGAGTATTGACACGTTGTGAAAAATAAGATGTTTTCGATCATTGATATGAAATTTCTTATAAATATATAATATAATGTTGTGAATATTTTTAATGTCTGTTTTATTTCACAGTATTTGAATTACACCAAGGTGTCAATTATTTGGAAAAAATAATTGACAAAGGAAATTTGAAAAATAACAGAATTAATTTGTAAAATAACAGATCAAAGGAAATTCGAACGACACTGTTTAGAGAAAGATTATTAAAAAGTATGACTAAAAGAATCTAGGTTTTAATAATACGTTTAGCGTGTACAAAGTATGTTCAAAAGACATACTAAAATAGTTTATTTTTTTTTTATAAAAACTACAGTTGTGAATATTTTTGAATTTGTCTGTTCTATTGTACTTTTGAGTGTGTATATTTTTCTTATAAATACACAGGTATTACGTAGTTATAAAGAAGCTATAACGTTTCAATTTTAAATTTTTCTAAAACTGGAACTATTTTAAAATAATTATATATTTTAAAATAGTTCCTTAGAATGTATTATAGTATCTTAAATCCTTATAGTATCTTAGAAATATTTAATAAAATATCATATATCTATATTTTTATCTCTTTATGTTTATCTATCTATTTCTCTCTCTCTCTCTCTCTCTCTCTATATATATATATATATATATATATATATATATACTGTAGAAAAAAATTATAATTTAATATTTGATTCAAGCGAGGAAAAAGTTATACACATATCATATGTTTAAAAAATATAATCAATCATTTTATAAATGATCCAAATATTTGATAAGAAATTTCTCGATATTGATGTGGTTTAATTTTACATAAATTAGAAATAACGTTTACCATACTATGTATTCTAATGCCATCAAGCTTCATAGAATAGTAGAACTTCTATACTGGATAATTATTTATATCGATCGAAATTTATGTAACACAGAGATAAATTAGTTTTCTTGTTTTAGGTCAAGTTAAGTTCCCAGTAAAGACATTAAGCATTATCGTATCGTATACCCTGTATTGAATGGCAGACATTAAAAGTTAATATTGTCTCATTATTGTGTCAAGTTACTGAATACGTATTAATTTGGATTTATTTCTCCTCATATATATATATATATATATATATATATATATATATATATATATATATATATAATATATATTGCGAATATTGTATTTGTGAAGTTCGTGGTTGGATTATTTTTGGAAAGGAATAAAATTCTCAACATAGATATTAAGTTCTGTTTTCATATTTCATACAAATGAATTATCATTATGTGAAAGTGAAACAAACGCAATTTCAAAATAAATTCTACTGTCATATTTTTTACAGTAGTTTTGTATTTTTTAGACACAATCTGTTTTTATGCAAAGTGATAAATTTCAATTTTTCGATTTTCGACTATGGTTTCTTTTAATACAATTTGTGTATATCGTCATATTTTAGGTACTGCTGTTTGGTCATATCGAATAATGTGTCAGTTTTGGCCACAAATACTCCATCTAAATGCATATTAATTAGAAGCATTCGTTTGTCTGTTGTGTAATTTTACAAAATTTATTCGTGAATTGTTAATTAACACATTTTGAATATATAAAGAAAGAAACTACACAGCATAAATGAATGAAGTAATACCAATATTTACGCCTGATTATTTTTTCAGTGGTGAAATATATTTATATTATGTTATAAAGTCGACTTGTCTTGTTATTTTATTTCACATTTTTACTCTCTCTTTTTCTCTACATACATACACATACACACACACACACACACACACATATATATATATATATATATATATATATATATATATATATATGAGAGTCGTTTGATAAGTATGGTAAATTTATTTATTGTTTAATTTAAATAAATTTTTCAATTTAGTTTTTCTTATTTTTTTACCATATTTATCAAACGACCCGCGTATATTTATTTATATATATATATATATATATATATATATATATATATATATATATATATATATATATATATATATATATATATATATATATATATATATATATATATATATATATATATATATATATATATATATATATATATATATATATATATATATATATATATATATATATATATATATATGTATATATATATATATATATATATATATATATATATATATATATATATATATATATATATATATATATATATATATATATATATATATATATATATATATATATATATATATATATATATATATATATATATATATGAGAGCCGTTTATTTTGAAAATGGCCCAAGTCCAGGTATCTTTTCATTTTTTAAAAAATTGCAGTGAATATATTTAAAATCACTAAGATTTTATAAACAGAAAATTAGCTGGTTAATAGAATGATAAAAATTTTATTTTGAAAATGATCCAAGTCCCATTTTATGAGTTTCAATCTGATATGAAGTATATTATGTAGTAAAATTTTATTAGATAAGAGCTCTACTTTATTTATTCTATATTATTTAAGTAGTAGTGTTCGATTAGCTAAGATAATGATTTTTTAAATAATAATAATTCCATTAAATATATAATTTTAATATATTAACACAAATAAACAAGAAAGAAAGAAAGATCACTAATGTGATAAAAATTGATAATGATAATTGAAATGAAGAATTAAACTGTATAAAATGTTCTATAAAACATCAATGAATGAGGATACAGAATTCAAAACTCTGGATTTACTACCGCGTCAGAGGAGACTAAAAAAATTTTAATAATATTAAATTAACTCCACTGTACAAAAATGTAAGACCAATCGCAACACTGAAATACAATGATATAATGGACTTATTACACTATATACCACTTGCACACCATAATTATTTTAAATCACTCCTGCACACGCAAATTGGAGAAGAATTAATTATAAATTACGAAATATAATTTGAATGTAACATTCCTTTAATAGTGAATAAAAATTGAATATTTTTTAATATAATAACTCAAAATTAAATATTTTTTTATTTATTTCAAAAGTATTTTATTTTTTTCGAGGGACTTATGCTTTTTTAAAAATTAAAAAGTTATTTCATTAATTTGAAAGTGGCTTAAGTTCATTTACAGCCATCAAAAACGTGTATTTTTTAAACAATGTTCATCATACTAATTGGGTTAGTAAATTATACACCTTAACACAAATGAATTTTAACCCCAATACCATAATAGTTTAAAGTGTTCAATAATCACTTATTGTTCACTTATTATTTATAATTATATAGTCTATAATTATATCGGCTAATGCATTTCGATGGGGACGCCATCATCATCAGAGCCTTTCTGTTCCATAACAACAAATAAATTATACACTCTTAGAAACATAAAAATATTATACTACCATTTTATCAGTTACCAATATTTTTAAATTCATTAAAACGCAAACCATTAAATATCTTGAATTAAAAATAAATGGAGTTAGGTCACTTTCAAAATAAACGGCTCATATATATCGTTTTTAAGTATCTATGAGTTTTTACGTATTCAAAATAAAAAAGAATAAAATGATGAAAATATACTCCATATACAATATTTTGAAAATCAATTGTTTAAATTTAATTTAAAAATGAAAATAATACTCAATAGATGCTTTGAAGTCTTATTTGTGAAACAATACACACTAACTATATTTGCAATGGAACAACTAATGACAGTTGTTTTGGTGTGATAGTTATATCTAGAAACACTAATGAATTTAATAAATCTAATAATCTTCTACTAAAATGAATTTGTTTTTTCTTTATATAGACTTCATTTTAAATAGCATACTTTAGTTTAAATAAAAATATAACAAATAATGTCATTGAAAATGAGCCACATTTGAGTTGATGACCGATTGTTATTATTAAATTATTTTTTTAACAAAATGATATATTTTTATATCTCTTTCACTGTAACTTTGTGTTTATTATTTTATTTTATTAATATTTAATGTTATTATTTTGAATGTAATAAAAAATAAAGTTTGTATTTGAACCATTGTACATTGAATATCTGGTTAACAAAACTAATGAGTAAATAATTAATTAAATGTATCTAATGAGTAATTAAAGATATTGTTAAGATGTACATGTTTGAACGGTATGTTTATTGTAAATAGAGTTCGTTATTTCTATGCTTATATCCGAATATAAATCTTAATTAAATTGTTTGTAATACAAGGTTTTATGTTACAACTAGTTTTGACATTTCTGTTAATCTCAGGTAGATAATGGTTTTTATTATTTATTTGACGATAACATAAATGGCGAAAAGAAATAATTTTGATATCAAAATTGTAAAAAAAGAAATGAGTATATAAATTTAACATGGAAGAACCATTTGATGAATTTTTCATATTTAATGATATAATTAGTTCAGTTATTCTAGTCATTACAAAGCAACATCAATAAAAAAAATGTTTGAAGCTTGATATTTTTCGTTCGATTTCAGTTCATAAAAATATTTTTTTTAGCATACGGATTCTTAGAATATTGAGAATTTGTGCTATTTTTTCAATATTCTAAGAATCCATATGCTAAAAATATTGTGTACGAATCAAAAGATAATTTTGAAGTTTCAAACATTTTTTTCTTTTAAATCTATTGAATAAATATTTTTTTATATAAACTATTAGTTTTTTTAATGAATACAGGATGTACAGTATAAAATAAATGTATTAATTAGATATAATACAAAAAAATCTATTATTAGTTTAGAATTGAGCCTAATTAATTTTTCCATAATTGAGTCAATCATTCAAATGTTGAGATATGTAATTATAAAGTATTTACTCGAATACTTCCAAAATTCTTTTGATTTAATTTTATACTTTAATGTTTTATTTATCATATTTAATAGAGAAATTAACTTTACTCCTGAAAATATTCAATGGAGAAAATAAATTAATGTTTTGCAAGTCGAATAAAAAATTAATAAAAAATAATACCACAACTTTTGTAATTTTATTAAAAAATGCATATGAATTCATCTTTTAGAATTGACTTTTTAACTTTTGAACAAATATATCATTCAAGATTTTATGTATTTAATAATATTTTATCTTCTTTTAATAGTTTGTAAATATGTCGGTGGACATATTACCATTATGGATTTACATTATAAAAGTTTATGTAATATTAGATCGATGAAAATAATGTCGTTTTCTAAAATTTTTAATATTTTTATTATATTTTTGTAAAATTTTATCCATTCAGTTTTATAATTTCCCTTATTACTAATTACATAACTTCATATTTTTGTTTATTTATTAATTTCATATTCGAAAAAGTGTAATGGTTTTAAGCAAAAAAAAAATTGTAATATAATTCTATGTTTTATCAAAACTATTCAGTTTTTTTCATTAAGATGGTTTTATAAAAAAATAATCATCAGAGGGCACAATATGGCACGAATAAGAATAATAACTTAATATTTTCCAATTGATTTTTTTTAATGATTCTTATCATTTTTGTCATCTATAGCCTTATGTTATTTTGATGAAAGATTAATCTTTTTTCTCACCAGTTCTGATTTCTTGGAATATAGAGTTTGATTTTGATGAATTTTGCCAGTGTAAGTCTAAATTTTCAGTTTTTCTAGGTTGAAGTGCTCTTGTAAATTAAAGTTCACTAATTCTACTAACAATCCAGTATCACATCTTTTAATAGAAGTATGCTTTTGGAGTGGGTAATGGAACTGTATCTTTAAGAAGATAATGCCTTTTTAACGCATTACTGTTCAATTATTTAATCTTATCATCAATTACAGTTCTTTTCAGAATTGGATTTATTTTTATATCAGAAGATTAAACAAGTTCAAATTTATTTTTAGATAGCAATGTTGTTAAGTTGTGAACTTGGTTATTATTTTTTTCTGAAATTTTACGATGCATGCAAATATGAAACTTTGATATTATTGGAATTTTTTTAAAGGATCTAAACAGTAGAATAAACGTGAAATTTATCTCTAATTTTCTTGTACACTATTTTCTAAAATGTCATCAGTAGATGGAGGTTTGTTAAGATGAGGTTTACCACCCAAATCAAAATCGCTTCAAACTAAATTTACAATATATTTCACTATATTAGTGTAGAATATCTTACAAATATTTTTGCACGAGAAATAACTTTTCAGCATTTTTAATCTCGTAAAGTATAATTGATTGAAAACAAAAATTGTTTGACAGTAAGTCTGTTTGCTGTATTGTAGAAGTTTTACTTATACTGATACCTCGAATTGAATTGTGCTTCGATAGAGTGTAATTTATGATTAATTCATTCATAGTAGAAATGTTACAATACATGATTGAGTCACGGACGTAAATTATATTGAAACTACTAAACAGAATATTATTTTCCCATTAGCAATTTTTTATTATATTTTAATGCATTTTATCGACCTGATAATGATAATACGATCAATGAAATCAGTTTTTATGAGTAAAGTTAACAATAAATATTAATTATCATTTTTATAAAATATTGTTATCTTTAGGTGATCGAGTAATTAATAAATACCAAAAAACGATTAACATCAAAATACAAACTGTTAATTAAATTGAATAATTAATATACTCATTTAACTAATACCATTACTCATTTAAGTAAATTTATACACAAAAATATCTATAAAATAATAGTCATTTAAATAACTTTACAATTGATAAATAGAATAATTTTCTCAATATATAAATAATTTAATATTTCCTAGTTATTTTCTTGTTTAAATTTAATATAAAATTAATTTCAACGTTATTATTTTTGAGAGTCTAAAATATCGTTTAAAACTTACTTCCTGTTATCACTTTTGAACAACCATGTAACTGTAACATGTTCATAGATTCTTCATAATACCAGTTAATTAATGCTTTTATCTATCGTTAATAATTTACAAAGTGACTTTACGTTATTAATAATTGTTTAATGGATTTTATTATTAATTTTAATAATAGTTTCAATATTACAAAGAAAAAAAAGTACTTACATATTATATTATACACATATTAATTGAAAGTAATTTGAATACTAAGTGTTTTGAAAACAATTATGGAAACTAGTGATAAATTTATTTTAATTTATATTTGTATAATTATTTTATAAACAATTATATACCAATTTATAATTCATTTAATTTAAATTTATTATGAGATTTCTATTAAATCTGTTTTATTTCAAATCGTTGAAACTTTAACTTTGTAATTGTAAAATATAATAGTTAATACATATTAATTTTTGTAGTTTTTTTTCTTAAAGTTTAATTTTATTGATAATTATTTTATTTCTGATATTCGAGTTAATTTTTTATATATATTAGAGCTACCAAAAAGTTTTATTGGTTTTTAAGAAAAATAAAATAATAAATTCATATATTGTTTATTAATATTTAATTGACAGTGTAATTTTCATTAATATTAACTTCTTCTTATCATGATAGAAGCTTTCGAATTTTTATCCGATAAAATGACTTATCTTTGGAAGCTAAAAGCTTATTCAGTGCTTTTTTATATTCCTATCTTCATTATTTTTTTCATTTGAAAAATGTTGTACAGCCAAAAATAAATGGTAATCATAATGTGCTCTATCTGGAAAATATGACAGGTAAATTAGAATCTTTTAACAAAGTTCCTCGATTTTTTTCTGGATTGTTAAAGAAACATGCGGTCTTACATTGTTATAATGTAAGATTATTTATTTCTATTAACAAGAGCCGGACACTTTCTTTTAAATTGATTGTTCAGATTGTCTAATTGTTGATAATATTTTTCAGAATTAATCGTTTCTTTTGTTTTTATAAATTTATAATAAATTGGTCTTTTCATATCCCATCATATAGACCAGAGGTGGCCAAGACGTAGACCGCGGTCGATTGGTCGACCGCAAGGCCTCTGGAAGTCGCCCGCGAAGCTGACGTGAACATTGACAAATTATAATAATAAATTCATATTTCAATGCATTTTTCGATTCAACATATTTGTGCGAATTAGCATTTTCTTGCAAGAATGCGATAAAAACTAAACATAGGTCACAATTATCGGATCTACATTTGGAATCGTGTTTGAGAATTAGTTTAAGTTCTATTAGTCTTAGTCAGTTCGTGTCTTATATAGAAAAAAGTCATCAGTTCGTAAGTATCTTCTAAAAACGTCACAAATATTTGTGAGTACCTAAAAAGTCGTTATAAAAAAAACATCAATTCGTAAGTACAATCTAAAAAAACGTAGTTGCTCTAAGGTACACTTTTACCAAAAAAGTCACCCCCAACGTCTAAAAGTTTGGCCACTCCTGATATATACCATATTATCTTTTTCATACTTAAACTCGGTTTAGATGTTAGCGAAACTTATTATCCAACATTGTAGTATACCATTTTCCTCACTATATTTTTATACGTAATTCACTTTTCAATTCTGGTTATGAATTATATCAAAAGTGGTTCATTTTTATTGCCTTAAGGGGTTACACGCAGTTAGAAATTTCAAAAAATCGATTTTTTTTGCATTTTCGGAATGCACATATATTTGAGTATATTCTCTGAAAATTTGAAGTAAATCCGATAAATATTTTCGGACATACACCTGAATTTGTAAGTAATTTTTAACTATGTGTAAACTACTTCCGAAACTTCAAACGCGTTTATCTCAAAACGGTGTTTTCATAGTCGGTGATCTCGATATCTCAGAAATGGCTGAACCGATCGGTCTCAAATTTTCACACAATCTTCTCAAATATATTTCTCAGGTATTGAACGAAGGAATAAGGTTTACAAAAATTATTACTATTTTTTTAAAACAATTTGGAGCGAAAATTTGAGTAAAAAACGAAAAATTTTTTTCAAGTAGACGCCATTTTGTCAAAAATGAACATTTTTATTATTCCTTCGTTCAATACCTGCATTAATCTATCCTTTAAAAGAATTGACCATATTTTTTGATTTCGGATAATCCAAACCGCCGATATGGAGATCACCGCCAAGCGCCTTTTTTTGGAGGTCGTTTGGGACATCGTCTGCAGGAGCGGTGCACTTCAATATTTTTTTATGATCGACATATTATTTTATTCTTGAAAGTAGGATCTATTCAAATAACCATAATTTGTAATTGCAAAATAAATACTGTTTCTAAAAAAAATTCTTAAAAAAACGTCGTTTTTGCGCCTCGCAACTGCGTATAACCCCTTAAAGTAAAGACGAAATAATAGTAGTTATACGATCTTATCTGTTCCCAGCATTAAAAATTCATGTGGTACTCATTCAGTATATTTGTACGCGAATCCAAGATTTTTTGGATGGGGTTTCTTTTAAAATATTGAGAAGAATATCATCGTCTACCAAAGAATGTTTTCCAGAACGTGGTTCACCTTTAAAATTAAAGTTCTTATTCTTAAATTTCTCGAATAATCTGTTGCATGTTCTTTCAGATACTGCTTTTGCTCCAAAAACTTTTAGCAAATTTCTATATGCTTCTGTATTATTATTTTCTTGTTGTATTCGTAAAGTATATAGTCATGTAAATGTATCTTATTGACAGATATCTTTCATTTATCGTTCTTTGATAAATCCTGATGATACATCATTTATTTTGGTGTATGTCAAAGGAAACT
This sequence comes from Neoneuromus ignobilis, assembly GCA_029203775.1. Taxonomy (NCBI): domain Eukaryota; kingdom Metazoa; phylum Arthropoda; class Insecta; order Megaloptera; family Corydalidae; genus Neoneuromus; species Neoneuromus ignobilis. The sequence goes on along the minus strand of CP092091.1, from coordinate 34,279,578 downwards.
AATAAGAAAATATAATGGTAAAAAGAATGAGTAACATACCTATTATTAAAACACTTTTTACATTCTTAAAATAATTGTGCGCTAAAGGGATAACAATTTTTGGTACACTTATATACATTAGTATATATACCATGCACATACACACATATATACACACACATATATGTATATATATATATATATATATACATATATATATATATATATATATAAAGAATCATATATATATATATATATATATATATATATATATATATATATATATATATATATTGTTATATGAGTAGAGATATTTTTGAATAATTTAAAACCTATTAAGCTTTATTTAATTCTTTATCGTTTAATGTTTACGCAGAGTTAGATCAAACGCTATTCTTCTAAAACGCAAGGAGAGTAGTCTTGTATATCAAACATTAATTAAAATACTTCTTAAATGGAAAATAAAATTTTATAGTAGATTATATTATCGTTAAAAATAATTAATCGCATTTTGTATTTTCTTATCGTTATTATTTTTGGCTCGATGCTTTATTAGGAAGTTTCATTTACGGAAAAATATTTTTTCTCATTCATTTATATAAAGAATCATATATTTTTTCAATCGTTTGATGAAAATTTAATTATTATTCGAATGTTTGGTTAAGTGTAGGTTTGATATTTCAATGGAAATTTGATTCTTTCTTAAGCGGAATCATCGGTTTGAATGAATTAGAATATGTTTTTAAATTTTAATCGATACAATAAATATCAATTATTTTTATATTATTAATAGATATTTTTAAATTATTAAATGCGAATTATTATTTTATGTGTATTTTTGGTAGAGTGTATAAAATAAGTAAGTTTACTGAATTTTTTTTTCTCATGATATTGTTTTTAAATTTAAAGTTAAATTTGATATAAAACTTTTAATAAATTTACAGTTTCATGTAGTTTGTGTTTTAAAAAAGTTTGTAGATAAATTTTAAATTAAATTGATATCTGATAAATGATTATCTGTCAGATATATAGGGTCATCCAAATGTAACGCCCAGATTTGTGTTTTATTAAAAAGAAACTATACATATGTTTCCATATATATCACCATATACACATGTTTTATTTTTAATAAAATACAAATCTTGGTTTCACATTTGGATGAAATCTCTTTTTCTCTCTCTTTCTATATATAATTATTAATCTCTTTCTATCTTTTTTTAGATAAAGAGTTCTCCCAAAACTTTCCACTTCGACTAATCAAACAAGTTTCTCTTTCATTTTATTTCAACGAATTTTCTAATGCCTCTGTTCCAACTATCTATGGGCCTATTTGTAGGCCTTTGTATACGTCTGAGTTATCAATAAATAATAATTCATGTTTTTCGACAGTATTTTCGTTTGCTATGACAAGTCTATTTTCATTTTAAATTTCTCACTTGTGCTATAACATCCATAACTTTATTTTCCAATCTTTCCATGTTTCTTTGTGTTGTTTGAAGTTTCTGAATTACTCTGGAATTTAAGATCTATGTATCACAGCCATAATTGAAAACAAGTAAAATGCATTGATGGAAGTATTTTAAGAGAACATAATTCATTGGATATTCTTAACCGTGATATAAATAATAGGGGTTTCTATTTTCTGTTATTTTACACCTTTAGTTAACATTTTTTTTTACTTTTTTATTTGATAGATATACATTTTAGTATTCATCTATTCATCGCTAGACAATAGCTTTAAGATTAAAACTGACGATAAAGAAGTGAAAAAAATAATAATTCAGTAATAAATGATTGAAAATAATTAATAACAATGTTTCACTAATTATTTTATAGTAATATATTGAGTGTTGAACGAAATTTGATTAATTTTTCGAGAAATTGAGAGTAAAAAAATTCATTGCTTGATTTACATTTTGACATGTGTTGAGTTATGAGTTTAGTTTGATATGAGTTTACATACTTAAAAAATGTAAATATTTGTGTTCACATCTTCACTTAGTATTTATTACTTTTATTTTATTATTTTAATCATATATTATTTTAGATTATGACTTCATTATATTTTTAGAATAATCAATATTCTTGAGTACATACTTCATGCAGTTTAATTTAGTTGAGTAGTGCTGGTCATTAGGCCACCGTGGCCTAACCAAAAATTTGATTATAAATTATTGGTGAACTCCATTGGATTAAGCGTGGACATTGTGTTTATACATAAGTTAGTTATTGTACAAATATAATTCTATGTAACTAACATTCAAACTATTTTTAATATTAAAAACTATTACATTAATAATTACAAAAATTATACACACGTTCTGTCCTAAAAGTATTAAAATTTTAATTGAAAAAACAGTTTTTGATTTGATATTTTGATATTTATTATTTATATTTCAAAAGATATTTTTTCTGAAGAAATATAATTTTTGTATTTCATAAAAATATATTTGGTTCCTTTTCTTTGGAATGGTTACAACGGCATTAATCCAAAGCCTTTTGAATTTCTGAAATTTCATTGAAGCTCTTTCCTTTTATTTAAATGTTAAGTGTCGGAAACAGGAAATAATTGCAGAGTTGAATGATTTTCTGTTTCCTGTATCTCTAATTATTATTTTATGAACGGATTAGTTAACACTTCAACATCTTTAGATGCTAAAAAGTGGTATAAACTAATGGATCTGACAGATAATATCGAGTACAGATTTTTTCATTACAAATCTTTGGTCAAAATATGATTTATTAATATCAATGATATCTTTAATTAATTTTTAAAAATATGTAGAGATTATTTTTAATTAATTCGTTCATTTTTTCATTATTTCCTCACTTTGATTTGTTGAAGGATTTTTTATGTGTTATTCGTAAATTGCTGTATTTAATATATTTTCTTTTTCATAAGATTTATTTAATATTTAAGGCGTTTCGGCAAATGATTTCTTTAATTTTTCTTCCTGTTTCATATTGATTTTTTGATGAGCATCAAAAAGTTGTACCACATATTGAATTATAATTAATGGCATATGTACTGAATTTTAATAAAACTGTTCATCGTTTTAAATGAAGTATTAATGAGAAAAGCATTTCATTTCAAACATATATATATATATATATATATATATATATATATATATATATATATATATATATATATATATATATATATATATATATATATATATTCATACAAGTACATATATAATGTACAAGTACGAAAAACGAATTCTGGAATTTTAACGAAGGAAATATATCTGCGGTTGATCCTATTTGGAAATACTCATTGATATTCCCGTGACCCGAATCGCCGAAAGTTATCCGTATCCCTTCTTGATCCTGATGACCTTTCTGTCCTTGTACAAACGTGACACGTTCTATCATGGAAACAAACTTCTATCAAATTTGTGTAGTTGCTAAATAAGCATTCATACGTTAATTTACACACATTTACAAACATGTTGAATAATATAGAAACATTTCAGTATAATTTGTTACTTGATACTTGTTTGAACATTAATCTTACAGAATACAATTAAAATTCTTTATGATCTTAATTTAAACCGATTTGAATTGAATAAAAAACGATATTGAAATTCTTTTCAGTCATTGATAGTCTCTCTTTATATTTTTCAGTCCCTTTTTATATTTTTTGTTATAAAAATGATAAAAAACACATTTGTTCTTAATAATTTTCATAAGGATTTCTAAACATTATTCTGAATTTTATAAAAAATAAATAAATCTTATATTCTCTTTAATAATTTCAAAACGCTTAGAGTTACATTTATATTTAAATATTGAAATATATATTTTATATATCATTATAATTTTTGTAACGTATGAATGTTGGAAAATAATATTAATTGAATCATATTTGTTCATAAAAAATTAAAAAAATTAATAGAAAACGATGTTTCATATTTTAATTTTCACATTCTTTTTAAATTGTATTTATAAATATTCTCTATTATTTTTTGTTATTGTTTTCTTATTGAGCAATAATATTTATTTTAATACTCTTACAAAAAACATTAAAATTTACATGCCTGAGCATGTAAATTTTAATCTCTTTCTCTCTCTCTTTATATATATATATATATATATATATATATACATATATACATATATACATATATACATACACACATACCCGTCCCTCAATTTACGCGGAGTATCCGTTCCACGTGGATTTGTTTTAAGCGAATGAAAATCACGTAAATTGAGTCTGTCAGTACAATAGAAACAGTATTGGAAATAAAAGCTAGTACAGTTGTAGAAACACATATTTATTTCACATAGCTTAACAAAAAAATAATGACGTTTTAGAAAACAAAAGTAGATAAATTTTATTCCGTGTCACTATCGCTACTGTAATTCAAAACAATCGACCTTTTATATATTTATATCGTGCTTTTATACGTTCAAGTAAGAATTTGCGTCACTCTGATATATAATAAATTCCATGAAAAATTATATAAAATGAAATCTATCTAACCGCGTATAAAAAGTGCTGCGTAAATCAATACCGCGTAAAAAAAGTCCCGCGTAAATAGAGGTATAATTTGCCGTGTAAAAAAACTCGCGTAAAAAAAGTCCCACGTAAATTGAGGGACGGATGTATATTATGATAAATTTTTGCTAAAAACTAAAAAAATATATTTTCTCCAAAATTATCTTTTATGAAATGAACATTTAACATACTTGATCATATTTAGTGAGTCATTTAATAAGAAAGTATTGATATTTAGTAATGAAGTTATTGATTTTAATTATAACGTACATTGTAGAGATACATAATTAATAAACTCATTACATTAAAATAATCAGTTCTGTTTCTATTGATATAAATTTTATGATAGTGAATATAGTCTAATTTTTCTTTTTTTATTTTGATTACTTGTTTTTTTCCTACATATATATATATATATATATATATATATATATATATATAATATTTTTTATTTAATCTTCTTTTATGAAATATCAGATTCATTTATATTATATTTTATTATAATTATAATTATTTCATGAATAATGTACAATTTTTATGTCCATATGAATATTTTAAATTCTTTTTCTTTTGTCAGATATTTGTTCTAATATATGTTGATTTTTAAATAATGTTATTTGAAATTTTACGACATCATTATAATATATATCCAAACAATATATATATATATATAGCATCGGCCTCTTTCTGAAACTTTTTATTTCGGATAATTCAATGCCATTATCTGCCATTCAATTCCAACAAATTTTCTTGTCTTTATTCCCTTTATTCCATCTATATATGTGTTTCCTCGTGAACTTTTTTTTTGTTTCCCAATTAATAATTTCTCGTATCTATCGGTGTTATACTTTTCTTGGTATATAATTGGTCAATTTCTATTTTAAACTTCTCACTTCTGATACAACATATATAACATTTATTTTCTTTTTGATCCATTCGACTCTCTTTCTGTATCTGTGTGTAAAGATTAACATGCACCTTTTCATATTAGTTGTTTTTAAGAGTAGTTGAATGATCCTGAAATTTGAGATTATTGTTTTGCTGTTATAAGAGAAAATAGGTAAGGTGTATTGATAAAACATTTTTTCCTTAAATAAAAAAATTATAAAATAAAATATTTGGAATATTAATATATCACCATAAAGTCAGATATTTTTCCTAATTGACACCATCTTATTTTTATTTTTCTACACACTTTATCTATAAATGTTTATAACGTGTTAGTAAATTGTCTTAGATACACATAATTTTAGATATCTTCTATTTATACCTTGTAATTCGATTTTCCATTCACATTGTACATTACTTTTGCTTTACTATGTTTCATTATAAAATCAATTTTTTTACTTGCTTTGACTCATTTTTTAATTACGTTTGGGTTTGTAAAAAAAATAATATCACTAGAAAATTGTAAGAGACTACACATAAGTGTTTTTATATATATATATATATATATATATATATATATATATATATATATATTAAATGCACATATATTTAATATGAGTTAATTGATTCTATATAAAACTGCTACTTGAAAACATAAAAAATTAACTTACAATTTTCATAATTAATTAATTCCTGAATATCATAAAAGTTAAGAAAATGTTTATTACTTAATGTCATGTTTTTTACAATTTATTAATGTTTTATTGATTTGTTTATCATTTGTAGAGAGCGAAATTATAATATTTATTTAACTTTTTAGAAATCTAAATTTTTGAATCAATTATTACAAATATATAAATTTATGTCTAAATATTGACATATAAAAATTTTAATAATTTAGAATATGTCACATATATAAAAATCACATATATTAGACATATATAAATTTTAATAATAGAAGAAAATATAAAATAAATATGGGGTACGAATTAAAGATAGTTAAACTATTTTTTTCCTATTACATAATCAAAAATTCTGATTAGAATAATTTTTACGAAACTAAAAATTTTTATGATTGTTGTTTTATGCGTGTATAAAGACACACATATTTCTATATTGGATTTTTTTTAAATGAATAAAATATAAAATATTATTATCAATCAGCTATTGTAAGTGAATGATCTTAAGAAAGATTATATTGCGAAGATGAGCCAAAAACAATTATGAAAAAAAAAATGTTGACGAAAACCACTACGAAAGTGTGTTCATTGCGTTCGGTGTTTCGTTGAAATAAGAAGTTACGTGTCACAATCAAAAGAATGTAGATAATTATCCAGCAAGGAAAAAAACAAGCACGATTCCCGAACGAAACGCTGACATTTCATTACATCCGTTTTGTTTCTGTTCGTTATAATGATGACGAGTCTCATTTATTCACACTATGTTGTCATCAAACAATTCATTCGCTCAGATGTATTATATTCTTTTTGTAATGTCCGAAAATTTCTTTTATTGTTTGTTTCAAACACATTTTTCTTTTTCATTCACTTATAATAATGATATTGTTTTACTTGGAAGTTTGTATGTTTGTCGAGATGTATGTACATGGATTACAAATTCAATTAGGTTTATAAAATTTAATACGGAATTTTAGTTATTTCCAAAAAACAATGTTTACTTAATTTTCAAATAAAATAATTGATATTTATTAAGAAAACTAACTTTTTAGTTTTCATTTCACATTTTGGTTTTTAATTCGATTGTTGAAAACAAATAACTAAATTATTTTTAATAATTCTGTTATGGCATTGACATTAAACATATAGTTTTATTGGGTAATTCAGTATTTTTATTTTGACCAGAATGAATGATGCAATACATAGTAATAGTGGAAAAAGGTGGGAATATATATGTTGTAAATTTTTTTATAGTTTTCTTAATATCTGAATATTAATTAAGCGGTTCTTTAGAAATTATCGGAGCTTAATCTGAATCAATCATTTTTGTAGATTGTAAAAGGAGCCATTCCTGAATCGAATTGATACTGATGATGAAAAATTAATTTATTACAATAATAAACATTGAAGACAATGGGTTAATTGTAAAAAGACGTCGTTTCTACAACTGAAGGCAAGATTCTCAACTAAATTCAATTTTTCAATTTAGTTTTTCTTATTTTTTTACCATACTTTAGTGTGATATAGATGATAGGTTTAGTGTTATATAGATGTTATTATCAATTACGAGCTGCCACCAAACAATCAATTCGTCATGAAAACGTTGTATTGTAAATAAATAGACCATCTAAAATAATATATCGACGAAAAAATAAATCTGAAATATGACAGTGAAATCAGTATGAATAATGTGTTTTTCTTACTTATGTTTCCCTCTAAATATTTCGTGTTGAAATTGTTACGTTATTTGTTGAGTAAACAGTATTTTCTTTAACTCTCGAAATCAGAATAAAACCATTTGCAATATAATTTCATGGAAGTTTTTGCATAATTTCATACATACGCTTGAATTGACAGTGAAATAGGTGTGAGATAAAAATTCTCTCATAATAGTCTGAATATTTTTTATTTGTTATGCGTTTAATTAATTCTAATTATTCTACACTGTGACTATTTTTGAGTAAAGGTGTGGCTAGATAGATTGGCCCGTTCCATGGAATTGTACCTCAACTTTATTCCTTAAATCTAATAGCTCTGTCATATTTTTTTTTCACAATTATTGTCATTTATTTTATAATTCCTATATTTTTCTTCAATAGACAGATGGTCTTTTGGATTTTCCAACATATTTTAGGCTATTTTTTCGTATAAATTACTCTGTAATTCAGTGTTTTTAAAACTTTTGATATATTTCTGGCATACTCAAAATAATACGAGGTTTATATCATCTTATATATGTATTGTGTGTTATGTGTAGGATGATATAGAACTTTTATATGGTTTTGTATCTTCTTTGATACGAAGATAATTCATTATATATTTTTTAACTTCCGTGTTGCTATATATAAATGTTGTAAAAATTGTATATTTGTGTAAATATTCTTAAATTTTTATTTGACACCAGATTCTTCAACTTCTCTGGTGTTAAATTACTTTTGATACCGAATTTTCTGTCCTGAGAAGACATATTGTTAATATTATTTATAATTACTTGTATTATTGATAATATTTTTTACTCATAAAAAATAGTTTCAATATTGTTGTATCTTAAAGTACTAATCATTTTCTCTATGTCTAAGAGTTTAATTAAAATTTTCAAATTTAATAAAAAAATCAGTAGAATATTTTGTAAGCTGTTATAGTTATAATACTTTTTTGAAAATATTGAATTGATAAATTAGTTGAAAAAAGTTTGCTATTTTAATATTCACTAAGAATTATATTCAATTCAAAGTTTTTCCCTATTTTAACTAGAAAAATAAACGAGTAATAGATCGAACTAGTTAAAACACAGTGTTTATTCGAGAATATAAATAAAATTCTAATTTGGAACTTTTTCGATTCTACCGTCATTGATATGCATTTTGTGTTTGCAATAAAAGACTCACGTGACGTATTACATACGAACAGATATATTTAAATATATATTTGTTACACATAAATCAATCTTTGGTGCTAACATAGATTAATGATACTTTTGTCGAACTCGTTGATTATACAGTTCGAAATAAAATTCATTCAAACTAGTCCGAATCAAACTTCCGAAAAAGCTCTTTTTACTGATTACTTCAAAGTTTTATTTCAATTAATTCTACAAAACAAGTTAAAGAAATAACCTTAAAGACAATAAAGTTTGCAATTTATATAAAATCGATTATATTTGTATTTAATAATAAAATATAATATAATTTGAAATGTTTTTTAAACAGTATGTGTTTGATTTCTGTGATAACATTTTACCAAATCTTAGTAAAACGCATTTTATAATCGTTTATAAATTGATGTTTAAATTTACATCGTTAGAGACCAGTTATTTTCAACTCCGGTAACTTTCTAAATTGTATGACAAAGATGATTTAACCACTTCAAACGAAAGTTTAAAAAAATACGTTTCTTCACAGGGCGTTATTTCTGTAATAACAGCAATCAACGTTTGACAGTGAATATAAGAAGTACTGAAAATCCTCGAATAAGCTATTCAAATAAAAACGTATTTGCGTTCTCCCGAGAGGAATAATAAAATAAATTGGTAAAAGTACGTATTTGAAATATAAAAATGTTTATAAATATTAGAATTAAAGTGAAACTATTTTTAATTATTTAAATATTTTTCATTTATAAGTTTCGAACGATGTTTGTTATTTTTTCTAGTTTAATAATTTTGCATCATCATTGTTGCAATATTCTAGAAATTTCTAATTATAAAATGTAGTTGGAAAAAAAACTTTTTTTTAAAATGTTATTCTTGACGTATTTTACCGCGTATTATTTTTTTTATAAAAATATCTACATTGAAGTGAGGGATTTTGAATAATTATGCTTGTGATTTTTTTGTGCAGAATATATTATGGTCTGTTTATTTGATGGTTTGCCGATTTAGCCTTGTCTTTTGATGATTAATTTCCTTATTTATTTTTTCATCCACTGCAAGGCAGTTTTTGATATATCCGATTCTTCTTCAAATGTGATTCAAATTTGTCTTGTACCTTCAGTAGCGATAGAACTAAGTATAAATTCGTTAAATAAATGTTCATATATTTTATATTCCTTTGCATAAGTATTTTAAAGGGTTGAAATTATGTTTTAAATTAAAGTCAACATATCCATATACAGTGAACGAATAAAACAAGGTATGTATGTTACTGAGTTTATGTGTCCCACGTAATAATGGGTCATACAACGCATAAACATTTCTTGGAATGATCATAATACACGGAAGAGTGACAGAATTTTTTGGTTACCTAATATTTATTATTATATTTATGTGCATATAATTACTTAGAGCTTATGATGTTCTTGTCTGTAATTTTCATTTTAATGATATAATTAGAATAATTAAAAATTGTACATATTATATTTTATCTAAAAAATATTTTTATTATATTATTGTGTAAATTAAATATACTTTTGTATCAATTTTAAAAATAGTACCAAAATCATTCTTTAAAATTTTCATATAATTTAAATTATGTAGTTATTCAAATTACGATTTTTTTTAAATATGAAAAGATATTTCTAATGAATGTATGGGTTATAATATTGGGTTATTTAAAAAGATATATTTTTTCTAAAAAAATAATATATTTAGGAAACCAAGAAAGTTCTATTGTTTTTGGGATTAAAATAAGAACGTTTGTATTTTTTACTTAAAATAATTTTGTCAAAATATTTATTTTCACATTGAGCTACCTTTTTTCAATGAAAAGATAATTTATAAATTCAATTTTTATAAAATTAAGAATTTTTATTTTCACAAAAATGAGAAATTTTTACTTTTAACGTTATTATTCAATTATTTACTACATTTATGGTTATTCAGATATAAAAATAAATAGAAATCCGACAATGACATGTCTGAATACAGGGGATGAAAGAGAATTTTCCATCATAAATTCATTATCTTTTCTCTTGTTATCATAACACTCGGTCGAGCATTATCTTGCAAAATAAAACTCTTTGTCGATTTCCCAGCGATGGTTGTTTTTGTTATAATGAATTATGCATTCTTTGTAGCTGTTCATTGTAAATGTGTGCCATGAGGGTTTAATCATTTTATAAATACTCACAATGAATAATACCTCTTGAAGTCCTTTTTTTCTTAGAGTCAATTTTGTTTTAAGTGCTTGTGACAAACGATCATTTGATGATAGTTAGTGGTAACTACGTTTATAGTTGCAATAAAAAATATAAAAAAAGTTTTACGATTTTATTCAAATATGTTTCAATCATTGTTTCTAATTCGTTAAAATTACATTTGATGATCTGCTTGATTTGGCTTCGTCCTCTAATGTTTCGCACGTGAATCGAAATTTAATCCATTTCCGTGCCATTTGTGATGTAATTACTCCTTCTCTAAATGGATTATAACTTTTCATTGCAACTTCAACAGCGTTAGAACAGAGTGTTTAAATACGTAAAGTAAACATGTATGTATTTCATTATTTTATAGACATTTTAAAGACTTAATATTATATTTTAAATTAAAATAAACATGCAGTAAACAAAATAAAGAAGGTACTTTGTTAGTTAATGTACATTAAATAGTGTAATGAGTCACGATAAATGATAAATAATTATTAGAGTTATGATATACCCAAAAGAAACAAAACTTTTTTGGCCAACAAACATATATATATATATATATATATATATATATATATATATATATATATATATATATATATATATATTAGTTGTTTTTATTTTTAATAAATTATGTAGTTTCCATTTTTTCGATTATTATTTGCATCGCGTCGAAAAATTTTTCAATGCTATCATTAAATAATTTCCCAGGTTTTGATATAAAGGATTGGACTAAATGCTCTTTAATTACGATATACTATTTTTTTTATAAAAGTATGGAAGAGATCAGAACGAATAGTAGTTCGATGACGCAATATCGAATAGGTAAGATAAAAGATTGATGACATTCTAATCGATGTCTTTTAATTTATGCTTCATATTAATTGTAACATATTATTGTTCATTATCTTCATGAAACTTAAATCCACACCCATTGGTTAAGAAGCAGGTTTTTTTTTGTTCAACTGACACTTTTAAATTGTATAATTAGGCGCAACATTTTACAGCATTTAGATAGGACTTCGTTCATTCCAAACATGGGGTTTTCCCACAGAAAATGTCAATTATTCAAAAGCAATGCCTGACAGAAAGGACAATTAAGAGATTTAAAATCAGTGCAAAAAATATTATAACAATTATCCTTTCAATTATATTTAACAAAAAAACATATTCATCAGTATAATCGATAATGCAACTTATAATTGAAAAGTGAAATTTTATTTGAGAAAAAACAATTTCCACTTTTATTTGAGTACTCTAAAAATAAAAGTTAATATTTATGTTTTAAAGATTGCTTTTAAATTATAAATGTTCATAATATAAAATCATGTCAAATATATAAATTAGAGAAAAACATTGTTTATGAATAGCACAAAAATACATTCACATCTCAGAATCATTCTTTTGTATAAACAATAAGTTATGAGAAAAAAAGTTATTTTTTACGTTGTTCACATTTTCACAAGAATGCGTTGTGTATACTTTTTATATAACAAAAAATATTGCAATCAATTTCAGGATAACAATTGATTGAAAGCTTTGTGTGTAGAAAAAAAGAGTATTGTATATATTTTCTAATATCCTGAAACAGGAAATTCAAAGCTTTTCCAAATTGTTTCTTTATTTTTATTGTTCAAGCTGCATAATTTGTGTTTGTAAAACTTGAGCTTGTGATATATCATCGTTTATTTGAACACACAAATAGTATTTAAATACATGCATTTAATTTATAAAATAATTGGATTTTATGATATACATGTATACATGTTCATGTCATCTTTTATTTAATTTATTTCAATGAATAAACGTTTAGAAAAAAATAATGTAAATTTAGTTAATGATAAATAATATTTATTTTAAGAAAATATTAACATACATATTTAATCTATAAAACTTTTCAACTAAGGAACTTTACATGAACTTGATAATTTATGGAGCAAACAAGTTATTTATGTAGGAAGAAAATTATTCATAGTAGATGTTTAATAAGTAGAAATAAAAGATTTAAAGATATTTTAAATATAACTATTTATTAAAATATAATGTTTTTTTTATTATTTTCTTCTTTTAAAATGCTATTGTTATTAAGGTTAAAAATGATATTTTTTTATATAATGTTAATATCAGAATATAAATTATATAGTTTTAAATAAATAGCTGAATTATAAATTTTAAAATTTTAAATATTTATTCCAATGAATTATTTATTAAAATACAATAAATTTAAAATATGTGCTATATATATATATATATATATATATATATAATATATATATATATATATATATATAAATATATACACACACCTATATGAATATCGTTTTGAGAGGCCTTCATTCAATGGTTAATATAAAAAGGTTGATAATGGTGATGGCATGCATACACACACACACACACACACACACATATATATATATATATATATATATATATATTCTTAATCATATATTTTTTTTTTAAATGAAAATAGATAAAATGATATTAATCACATTAATGTCTGTAATTAAATGTAAAAATATCATTTTTAGTGCTTAAAAGTTTTTTTTAAAAAAAACATTTATAAATGTTTCACAAAGTTATAGTATTTTTTAAAAAATATCATTATACTACAATATATTTCTACAACTTCTGTAACAACTTTCTTTATCTATTTATTAATTATATATGAAATATTTTTATCAAAGAAGAAATTGATTTATTATACAAGAAATGCAAATCAGTCGTTTACAAAAAATATCTCTTTGTGAATACTAGTGTAATTAAAATAAACATTTTTTATTTTGCATTGGTAGAATTACAGTACATTCCATATTTTTTAATAATTTTTGTACGCAAATGATGGTAAATTATTTTGGTACTTAGAATTTATATTTAAAGTAATATCATTATGAAATAGTTTAGATAAAATTATAATGGTGCATAATATTAAACATTAGTGAAATCATAACAGATACATAAAAAATAAAAATAAAAGTTTAAATAAATGAGGAAACAAAAAATAATTGGAATGTTATATTTTGTGTATATATATATTATATATCTATATATATTTATTTATTTATTTATTATCATATTATCTTATATTGGGCCATTGATGAGGAAGCCTCATTGAATGTTACCATTCACTGGTACTTGATCATTTTCACTACGTTGATCAGGCGGGTTACTGAAAATTTTTCATTCGGATTTTAATTTCTTAGAAAGGTTGTTTTCGTTTAGGTTAAGAGCCACGCCTGATCTATTTCTTTGGCCAGGGATAGAATGTAATTTAGGTGTGATAAGTAATAATGTAGGCCATTACGTCGCTAGTCGGTTAAAATTATATATATATATTATATGAATTTTCTTATGTCTTTATCCCATTTGTTCATATGTCTTTTATTGGGTATTTTTATATATTTAGGTTATTAATTAATAATTTCTGTTGTCCATCAGTAATATTCTTTTCTTGCTATTTGACCGGCCAATTTCCATTTTAACTTTTTCACTCCTGTTCCAATGTCTTTAATTTTTTTCTTTGAACCTATTTCATTTTCTTTTTTGTATCTTCATTTTATTTATAATATATTTTACACGCTTCTCTTTTTAATCTAGAGTTGTTGAATTATTTTTACATTTAAGGTCTATGTTTCTGTTAAAAACATAGGATGCATTGATCAGACTTTTCTATTCAAACATCAAGAAGTATTCCATGTCATAATGTGGGCATTTTTTTCAATTTGATATTCTATTATTATTCTATTGTTAATGTATACTTAAATGTAATATTTGTTTTAGTGAACGACTCTAAATATATGTAGTTTTTTTACTTACTTCATTTTTATATCTTTTAATTTGATTTTCTTTAGATTGGTAAATTAGTTGTACATTAATTTTATTTTGTTCTAGTTTATCTAAGACTATTTTTTGTCTTACTTTATGTAACTATTTGGTTATTTTCTCAAATTCATCTAAAATCGTTAGAAACTATATTGAAGATGATTGTGTATTTCGCTCTTCACTTTTATTTCTTCAGATTTCCAATTAAGTGACTTAAATATTTCTTCTAGACGGAGAAAAACATTTGTATTTTATTATTAAATTATGTTTGAAATTATGCATTGACCTCTTAATATATATATATATATATATATATATATATATATATATAATGATGAAATATTATTCAAATAATTGGTTATCCCATGGTACTTCATGTAAGTCAATTATAAAATGTCGACTGCAGTAACAAGACCTTTAATGATGTTATTATCTCAAGGCATGTCAATTCTGATTTTTTTAATGTAAACAAAAAGAAAAATGTTTGAGAAATAAATTAACTTGACTTTTGTTGCATGTTTATTTTTATAAAAAAATATTTAGTTTAGTTTACAGGTAATTTTTCATCGTCGATTTATTTCAGTAACTTTTATTTTATTTTATAAAAGCCTGTAGGGTATGCTTTGTAAATGATATTTTTAAAATAAATTGAAAGAAAACATTCCATTTTAATTGAATAGAGTATTAATTGTTTATATTACTTTTATTTTAATAAAATGTAATTTTTTTGATTGGTTAATTTTATTTTAAATATTTTAATGTATTCTGTTGTAAATATAGGTTGGGATTTTTAATTATGTTTAATTATATCTGGAAAATAATTTACAAATATTTTATGGATATATATATATATATATATATATATATATTTAAACTTTATATATATATATATATATATATATATATATATATATAAAGTTTAAATTCGTCGATTTGTGTTAATTATCTGGAACATAGAATTTCAGTTTGTGTCTAAGCGTCAAATTAGTCAACTTATTCATGAATTTCATGGAAATTAAAGCTAATTACGTATAAGACAGAGTGTAATTATTAATCGAGGTAATTTGTATTGTATATTAGAATTCAAGGTAGTAACTTTATTAATAAAAGTTATAATTTGAAAATTATAAAAAAAAATTAAATATTTGGAACATATTTTATATATTTATAAATATCTACAATTAACATGTATAATGTATTTCTAATATTTATAACTTTGTTGTCAGAATTTTAATTTTCCTATTTTATCCAGTTTTACACTTTTACTCAAATGCATTTTTGTATTTAATTACTTAAAATAAATTTTGATTACTATTTCAAAATATAGAATTGGGTTGCTAAAATATGAAAAAGTAATTTTAAAAGAATAAAAAAATATATTATAAACAATTATTTTAAAAATATATAAATTAGTTGTCATTTTCATAAAAAAATATTTTGTGTCTTCCAATTAACGAAATATTCTTGTTGTTGGAGCATGTGAATAAGTATTTTTTGTTGAAACATAACATTTTCTTTGCTTATGTTTTCATCTACTCAAATTGTAAGAATGATTAAATTTCATTTGAATTTTTTTAAAATAAAGTTAGTGTTGAATCTGGTGAATAAAGTAGATGTTTAAACATAGTTATTGTTTAAATATCTACTTTAAAATATTGCCATCAAAAACAATTTGTAGGAATATATATTGCCTGAATGCACAAATTACAAGTTTAGTTAGAGTTATAATTTTTATTTTCTTATATTTATTCCAGTTCTGGAAATTTTTTTACAATAGTTAGATTTCATACGTTTAATTTCCATACTTATTCATTTTAGATGTACAATAGATAATTGGACATGTAATTTATTTAATATTTGTCTATTTTTAATAAATACTTTTTATTGTTAAATACCATTTTATAAGTATAAATACTATTTATAGGTGTCCTATAGGAATGTCTATAATCCTCTTGTTGTAAACTAAAAGTTTGTTTGAAAGTCTCACTAAAATTTTAATTTAAACTTTCTATTTGATTTTCGAACATTGAACAACAAACACATTTTCCTGTCACACTTTGAAAACAAGTCTTGAGAGCATCTTTTAATTTCACGCATTGTTATACTTAAATAGAATTACGACATTACATAATTCTTTTAGAATTTACGTGATTATAATTTATTAGAATCTACGTGAACAGTAATTCTAATTAATTATCGAAATTAAAATCACTGTATATTTTTAGAATATTAATTTTTGTTAAAAATAAAGACATAAAAGTTTTAAACAATAATAATAATATTTAAACAAAAGTCGTTCATTTAGACATTGAAAATTAATATTGTTCTTGTACTCTTAAATATTTCGTTTTTCTACAATAAAGTATATATAATTATTAAAGAATTAAATATTTTGTGATTTAATTATAACAGTTAAAAATAATTACATACATTACATTGTGTATTCTTAAGATATAACATATAATAATTGGTGATCATATTCGTAAACCTTCATTAATTATGATAGAAAGTAACAATAGTTGGGTCGTTCTATAAGTAATGTAGTATTTTAATGCCGATTAAAATGAACACTAGTAGAGAGAAATTCTAGTTTAATGGAGGAAAAATTAGCCAATCAACCTGTTCAACGATCCATCGGTATCTGAAAACGATTGATAATTTATTTTAAGCTGGATTAAAGGGTTCTTTACGAATTATCAGAGTTTAATCTTAAGCAACGAATAGACATCTGCATTTTTCATCTCTGTAAATCATACTATAAATAAAGAATATTTAAATTGTTGATATTGAAAGTTATTGAAGTATTTAAATTGATTAAATTATTTAAACTGTTGAATATTTAAAATCAAAACTAATTATTTCAAGCTCTAAAAGTACTTATTACTACTTGATTGAAAGTGATGATTTTAACCTCACAACTTAATACAATTTTAATACTAACGTTATTTTATTATGTTTAGTTTAGAGATTCTATATACTTCATAAAATAATTTATTGCATTGATTTTTTACAAACAATTTTAATCGTTAAATAGAATTGTCGCTTTTAGTCTCAATAATCCTTCAGATTTTTAATTTGGTATTATATTACTAAGGTTATTAAATTTCAAAAGATTTATTAATACAAGACGGATTTAATAATCGATTTGTGTATTATATAAGGTTATATTAAGATTGTTTTCTTTAGGAATGTTACAAGGGAGAAAGTTTTATATTACTAAATTAAATATTTTGTTTATATGAAATAATATTATAAGAGAAAAGATTATTGAATGTAATTGAGATTTATTAATTACGTTAAAATGAACTACATATGATAAAATAATTCAACAGTACCAGATTATACTCGTACAAATAAACTTAGAAAGATATTTAAAATAACACATGTTGAAAATAACACATAGAGATAAAAAGAGAAGCAAGTGGATAAGAACAAGAATATTATAGCAAGAGTGAGATATTTAAAATGAAAATGAGTTGTTATAGTCGTTATATATATATATATATATATATATATATATATATATATATATATATATATATATATATTATGTTGTCAAGTATCTCCCTTCCGCTTTTTTGCTCTTTATTCAATGCTTTATAAAAAGTGTTACAGTGATCGGATTTAGTTCAAATATGCGCCGTTTTGTTCGATAATCTGGTTCCATCTAGACGGCAACTTCATAATACCCCTCTTGTAGAACCCTCCCTCCTTATTTGCGAAGAACTCGGACAGCCACTTTTCACAAGCCTCTTTTGAGGCCAACTTTACACCACCAAGGGCGTTCGCCATGGACAGGAACAGGTGGTAATCACTTGGCGCTATGTCCGGGCTATATGGTGGATGCGATAAAACCTCCCATCCGAGCTCCCGTAGCTTCTGACGAGTCACCAAAGATGTGTGTGGCCTGGCGTTGTCCTGGTGGAACACTACACCCTTCCTCTTGGCCAATTCTGGACGCTTCTGGTCGATCGCCTGCTTCAAGCGGTCCAGTTGTTCGCAGTAGATGGTAGAATTAAGCGTCTGGCCATATGGGAGCAGCTCATAGTGGATGATTCCTTTGCAATCCCACCAAACGCACAGCAAAACCTTCCTGGCCGTCAATCCCGGCTTGGCCACTGTTTGGGACGATTCACCGGCCTTCGACCACGACCGTTTTCGCTTAATATTGTCGTATGTGATCCATTTTTCGTCGCCAGTCACCATCCGCTTCAAAAATGGGTCGAGTTCGTTCCGTTTCAGCAGCATATCGCAGACGTTGATTCGGTCAAGAAGTTTTTTTAGCGTCAAATCATGCGGCACCCAAACATCAAGCATTTTTTTTGTATTCAGCCTTCTGCAGATGGTTTAAAATGGTTTGGTGACTAACTGCCATCTCCTGGGCGATGTCACGAGATGTCACATGCCGGTCTAACTCGATGATTTCCATGATTTGATCGGTATTCGTCGTCACAGGTCTTCCGCCGGCTGGCTTATCCATGGTGTCGTTTTCACCGGCTCTGAATCGTCGAAACCATTCCTCCGCGGTTCGAAGTGATAGAGTACCATCCCCCAAAACACTATTAATCTCACGGAACGTTTCTCTAGCGGATTTGCCTTTAACGAAGGAAAACTTCAAAATAGCGCGAACTTCGGCGTTAGTGAACTCCATGTTTACACGTCTATAACTTTTGAACGCAGTATCCAAACTAATCATGCATAGCGTCGTTTTGTAGGTTATGTAAAGACCTTTCAAATGATGTATAGTGTTGCCCGATACGAGCTCTGTAACGCTTTGTACATAGCCGCGAAATTCAAAAGACAAAAAGGCGGAAGGGAGATATTTGACAACCTAATATATATATATATATATATATATATATATATATATATATATATATATATATATATATATGTAATATAATTTTTGATATTACTTAATTTAATAAATAAACATTTAATAAAACGTATATATTAAAACTAATGATGAAAAAATAATTTTACATGACATCAAGAAACAAGTACTCAATTTTTATTCAAAAAAGATTGAAAGAAAAATAGAAAGAGAAAACGCGATAAAAATAAGTTAAGATAAATCTACAAAAAGACAACCATCATTGTAAAGTATAATAAATGTGTACTCATTTACTATAACTTATCTTGTTCAACAATGAAAGTCAAATGTAATCCATCTTGATGCAAATGGATGTTGACTTGATAGATACTTGACGAGAAATCGATCAAAATATATTTTACTCCTTAACAAATACTTTACTTAGTGGAAACTCATAATAAATTTCAAATAATCTCGAATAGTCTATGTAATATTATAATACTTAAGTATACTCCTTAACAAATACTTTACTTAGCGGAAACTCATAATAAATTTCAAATAATCTCGAATAGTCTATGTAATATTATAATACTTAAGTATCATTTTTTAATGTTTATTTTTGATATTGTATTTTAATATATTTTTTTATAAATATACTAAAATACCTCATAATATTTTTATATAATTCATTATATTTTTTGCACCTTTTTTCATTTCAATTATTATTATAATATATATATATATATATATATATATATATATATATATATTTAAATATATATATGAGTGTGTGTAGATTTTTTAAATTTTAATAAATCTATTGTATGGATAAATTTCTTCTACAACTCTTTCTATTTAAATGATATATTTTTCATATTTTTTTTAAATAATATTTCTAACATTTCCATTCTGACTTATGGATCAAAATTTTGGGTATTGAATGAAAAAATAAAGTAAAATTTCTTAACAGCACAGTGAAGTATGTAAGGATAATGTTAAGAATTTTCAAACGTGATCAGAAAACATGTAATTAAATACGAGAGAGTAGATAAAAGTCAATGATGGAACAAGTGAAAACGATTAAAAAGTCGCAGACAGGATACATAGTAAGAAGAAAAGACAATATTGTTGTATAAAAATCATTATTAAATTGCAATAGATAAAAAACCACTTATTTTATTTAAATAACTGATTGAAATATTTTATATTAAATATTATTAGCGCTAACAATTTATTCTTTATGATTTTATGAAGTATTACCATTAAATATTTTTACTATGAAATATTAATGTTTTGATTCTGACAAATGATTTTTAATTCTAGTTTATTCTATAATCATATTACACGACTTTATATTTTATCGTCGTAGAATTGTCAAAAATATTTTATAACATGAATGGTTAATATAATACTTGAACAATAAAAAGTTCTAAATTGTTTTTATTAACATACAATGTAATCATTAGTAAAACTATATTTATTTTATAGTTTTGCTCAAGTTAAGAGAGATCACGAGTATTTTATTAAATGCAGTAAAACTGAAATTTTATTAACAATTCTGAATGAATTCATAATAGTTAATAAAATTCTATTTTTATGTATATATTACATTGTCAACATATTACATTGTAAGTATATTATATATATATATATATATATATATATATATATATATATATATATATATATATATATACACGAGGGTCGTTTGATAAGTATGGTAAAAAAGTAAGAAAAACTAAATTGATAAATTAAATTAAATAAATTAAACAAAAAATAAATTTACCATACTTATCAAACGATTCTCGTATATATATAAGAAAATATATATTATAGTTCACTGTAAAACAATAATAAATTGCCAAGCTTTTAAGAAAAATGAAAATATATATTTGAAAATGATCTTTTTATAATAAGAATTTGATTTTTAATTATTTTTTTAAAAAACTTTTTAAATTGATTTACAAGTTATAATTTTTCCCACTCAATTTCAATTTTATTTATAGTTAAGATGTTTAAATGAATACATGACATATAAACTTGTAAAATATTTGTTTCTATTCAATGTATATTTTAAATATATTTTTATTTTAACTAAAAGACATTTTACATTTTATTAGAGATTTTTTGTATATTTTTTAATAAGGTTTATTAATTTATGAATATATTAGGTTGGCAAGTATCTCCCTTCCGCTTTTTTTTTTTTTTTTTTTGTACATAGCTGCGAAATTCAAAAGACCAGAAGGCGGAAGGGAGATATTGCCAACCTAATATATATATATATATATATATATAAATATATATATATATATATATATATATAAATGTTAAGAGGATTTTAATTAAAAAAGGTTTGTGATATTTTAATATGTTTATTGACAGAAACTAAAATTATTTGATATTATAAATAAATATCATTTTTAATGCATCAATAAATAAAATTATATTATTTATTTATTTATGTATATATATATATATATATATATATATATATATATATATATATATATATATATATATGTATATATATATATATATATAATATTGGAATATTATTGACAATTTATTTTTTTATACAATATTTTTATTAAATTATCTACGGGTATATATACAATTTGAAGTGATTACATTTTTCCAGTTATATGGAAATATTAATATATTTTTTATGTTCGATTAAATAGTAAATATATAATTATATTATTTGTTAACAAAATGATTGAAAATTACTTCGTGTTGATTTTTGTGTAGTAAATTGGTTTTATATATATATATATATATATATATATATATTCAAATATGGCATCTAGTTGTCGATTTTCAATTATATTAGCTTCTATTTTGTAAGAGGAACATATTTATCTAGTCAGAAGTGTTGTCGATCATTGAATACAATGTTGATATTTCTATATTCTGTTTATTAAATATTCATGTACAATTCCATTGAATGAAATATACACATTTCTTGCTCTTTCCTGCTTTTTCTACGTATGCTTATACGTATAAAAGTATATATATATATATATATATATATACTTTTATACGTATACACGTGTCTAAGTATATTCACATTTACACATACACACGCAACTCACGTGTGTGCATGTGTTTCGTATGTGCCTGACTGCGTGCACTATGTCAAAAAAATAAATTGAAGATATTTTTTATTTCAAACGATTTGCTAAAACTAATACTTCGAATATTATCAATTGATATAATGTACATGGAGTAGTGGGTTGCATCTCCGCCTATCATGCAGGCGATTGCTTTCGATCCTCGATCGAAGAGTCGTTTAAGTTTCAGTGTTGGGGGTTGGGCATGGGGCTGACAACCTCATCTTGTGAAAAACACAACTCTCTAGTGGATTTGACATTGTCAAAGACGCCTGGGCTCTACTGAGATGTAGTGCTCGTGAATAGATGTATGTAATGTAGATAACACGCATCAAATTTGAAATGCTTGTGACTAGTATTTGTAAAGTAAAAAATTATTAAAATTATTTGTATTGTTTAATATTAAGGTATTTTTAAATACCTCACATCTAGTATTTATTTTGTTCTTATTAGGAATTTATATTCATGATGTGTAAGATTTCAGGATCTGTAGAGTCGAAAACTAATAACAATATTATAAGAGATGTGAATATAGAAAAAGAATTTCAAAAACAAATAATATACAAAATCAGATTATTAAATTAACATATACTTTTTTTTATAACTTAATACATATGTTGTTATTATAGGAAAGATGATTGGATGTTTTTACTTTAAATTGTTATTTTCATCGTTCAGTATTAAAAAAATGATTTTATTCGTACAAGATTTTAATTTAAAATAATAAATAAATTATAAAATCTTGTATGAAAGATTATTCTTTAATAAAGAAATTGTTTTTCTAAAATATACATTTTCATTTTTCTTATAAACTTAGCAATTCATTTAAGTTGTACAGTGAGCTATATCTTTATATATATATATATATATATATATATATATATATATATATATATATATATATATATATATATTATATATATATAAATATATATATATATAAATATATATATAATATATATATATATATATATATATATATATATATATTTACATATACAAATAATAATACTTTTATTCAATAAACAATTAATATAGGTAGTTTTCTATAGGAGTAAAACTAAATAAGTAAAGTTAGTATCAACAACTTAGGAAAATGAAATTAATTGAAATAAATACTTACAATTATTCACTTTATATATATATATATATATATATATATATATATATATATATATATATATATATATATATATATGAATAGAAGAGAAAGATATTGGATCGATCTAAGTGGAACATTTTGGGAGGGGTCTTTATTCGGTAATGGATGGAAGGAGGCTGATGATATATA
This sequence comes from Neoneuromus ignobilis, assembly GCA_029203775.1. Taxonomy (NCBI): domain Eukaryota; kingdom Metazoa; phylum Arthropoda; class Insecta; order Megaloptera; family Corydalidae; genus Neoneuromus; species Neoneuromus ignobilis. Next base: position 34,255,412 of record CP092091.1, on the reverse strand, counting down.
TATATATATATATATATATACTTATGGTCATCCAAATGTGACACATAGATCTGTGTTTTATTAAAAAGAAACAAAAGAAACTATACACATGTTTCCTTATACACCATCTTATACACATTTTTCTTTTTATTAAAACACAAATCAAGGGCTTCACATTTAGATGAATATATATATATATATATATATATATATATATATATATATATATATATACACACTCGTCCCTCAATTTACGCGGAGTATCCGTTTTACGTGGATTCGTTTTACGCGAATGAAAATCGCGTAAATTGAGTCTGACAGTACAATAGAAAAAATATTGGAAATAAAAGCTAGTAAAGTTGTAGAAACACATATTTATTTTACATAGCTTAACAAAAAAATAACGACGTTTTAGAAAATAAAAGTAGATAAATTTTATTCGGTGTCGCTATCGTTACTGTAATTCAAAACAATCAATCTTTTATATTTATATCTTGCTTTTATACGTTCAAGTAAGAATTTGCGTCACTCTGATATATAAAAAATTCCATGAAAAATTATATAAAATGAAATCTATCTGACCGCGTATAAAAAGTGCAGCATAAATAGAGGTATAATTTGCCGCGTAAAAAAACTCGCGAAAAATTAGTCCCGCGTAAATTGAGGTATGGGTATATATGTATTTATATATATACATAAAATGTTATCAGATTAATGAAATAATTTTGTATATAATTTAAAAAAATAGAGTTTATTACAGTTGTTATTAAATAGAAATTAACACAATATAAAACTGAATAAGATAATATAAAATTGAATAACATGTATGATCAAAATTGTATATTTGTTTGTTGCTTCCTTTTTGAATATATTGTTGCACAATACTCTTAGTATTTATTGCGTTATTAATAAGAACAATGGTAATATATTTCTTTATAGCAAACATTTATATTGTTGAGTTTTAAATAACGACTTCAATTATATTAAAAATGGTAATATACTAAAACATAATACAACAAATATCACCTATTAAATCTTTTTGAGTAAAATAATAATTTTGTGCTAGATTAATTTGTGTGTTTATTATTCATAAGTGTCATTTTGACTAATTTAAAAACGCTTTATACTATAAATGTATCTGATAATGGATCTCTATATCTATTCCTGGTTTTATAAATAGCGAATTTATCTCTATTACATATGTAAAGAACAGATATGTTAGGAAATATCTTAAAACGAACAAACAGCTTGATTGATGTTATAGACAAAGGTGTGCACACAAATGAATCTATTATTTCAACAATATAAAATTTCTAAAGTTTAATAATTACTTTAATGCCTAATGAATGTCATGTTTTAAAGATAAGGTATGGTTAATGGAATTCTTATCAGTGAATAAAAAATTAAATACGTTTAAAAAATTTGGTGGTGTTGGAGTAAGTAATAAATTGTATAAAAGTAAATAGTCACAGTATCAAACTAATACTGTTAAAGATTTATTTTAAAAAAAATTCATAAAAAAAATTTAAACGGTTTATTAATTTTGCGAAAGTAGTACGAATTAATGTTTATCGTAAAATTGCAAGGCCGTTGTTTACATGAATAAATCACAAGATCGTTCCAAGGATTAGTGTATATTTTGCACTCGGAATCTTTTCGAATCTTATAGAATATTTAAACTTCCCAAGCTCTTATCGAGAACGGAAACAATTTACCGTATTTTAAATATATTTATTACCCACTTTCAAATACATACAACGAATAACAAGTACTTTATATAAATTATCGATTCTGAGCACTTGTCGCTTTTGTATGTTGCACGATATAGTATGTTCTTTTGCATATTTGTCGCTTGACCTCAATCTATCGTCTGTTTGTACACTACATATTTTCCAGAAATATTTCAAGGTGAAAATTTCCATTAACTCGTGTAAGAGTTAATGTCGACTGTTTTTGATCTGTATATTTATGTTTCGTTAAATATTAATATTAAAATTACTTCATCATGTTTTATAATATCTTAATTATTTTATACATTATTAATATACATACATACATATATATATATATATATATATATATATATATATATATATATATATATATATATATATATATATATATATATATATACATACACACCGACTGGGTAGCACAGTGGTTTGCATCACCGCGTGTCATGCGGGAGATTGCTTTCGAATCCCAGTCGGAGAGTCCCTCATTTTCAAGGGTTGAGTATGAAGGCCGACAACCTCATCTTGTAAAAAATAACTGTCGAGAAGGGAGTAAACCCCGAATAAAAAAATCTTCACCAATCCGCCTGGTCAGCGTGATGAATATGACCAAATAACAGTGAATGGTAGCATTCATTGAGGCTCTCGTCCAGTAGTGGATTGATATGGGCTTTATGATATGGGCTTTATGATGTGTGATTATATATATATATATATATACACATTCACAATGATTTAAAAGTGTGTACGAAAACGAAAATACATTTTTAAAAAAGTGCCTTATGAGAATTGTAATATATATATTTTTAATTAAATTGTTCATTGTTTCTTTACATAATGAGTAATTTATTTTGTTTAAAAGAAACGATACATTTTATCAGTGCTCAGTAATTAAATATGTTCATATGTTATTTATGTAGTTACTTGTTAAAATTGTATATAATGTTAATTAAAAAATTACATATAATAAAAAGTTATTACACTTTTTTGAAAATAATTGAATACTATATTTTAGTATAAAAATGATCGTTTTAAAATCGAAATCGGACAGTTCATTTTTTTACTTTATTAAACAAAAAACAATATAAATTCGTTTGTGAAATATTTCTTTTGCAGCTTTGCAAATGTCACGAATTTGTGAAAAATTGTCTGACCTTACTTCACTATATAACACGTTTTTACAACATTTATTAATTGCACAGAAAAAACATAGTGTTTCAGATTTGTAAATAATTTTGGAATATATATATATATATATATACCCGTCCTTCAATTTACGCGGGACTTTTTTTACGTGGTATTGATTTACACGGCACTTTTTATACGCGGTCAGATAGATTTCATTTTATATAATTTTTCATGGAATTTATTATATATCAGAGTGACGCAAATTCTTACTTGAACGTATAAAAGCAAGATATAAATATATAAAAGATTGATTGTTTTGAATTACAATAGCGATAATGACACCGAATAAAATTTATCTATTTTTGTTTTCTAAAACGTCATTATTTTTTTGTTAAGCTATGTGAAATAAATATGTGTTTCCACAACTTTACTAGCTTTTATTTCCAATATTTTTTCTATTGTACTATCAGACTCAATTTACGCGATTTTCATTCGCGTAAAACGAATCCACGTAAAACGGATACTCCGCGTAAATTGAGGGACGGGTGTATATATGTCATATTAAGATTTTATTATATAAATATAGTATTTATAAAAATTAATAATGTAATCTACTTACTGATTTTTTTTACCCATTATACGGGGGTCGTTTGATAAGTATGGTAAATTTATTTATTGTTTAATTTAATTATTTAATTACATTTTTCAGTTTAGTTTTTCTTATTTTTTTACCATACTTACCAAACGACCCTCGTATATACTTTTTATACCTTTATCTATTTAATATTAAATATATTCTATTAGATTCAAATATAAACTTTTAAAAATATCAATCATTGACATTATTTATATCACTTTTAGTCTCTGAAAATACATGCTAGATAAAAGACTCTTTTAAATTTTTCTTATATATATATATATATATATATATACGAGGTTGTTTGATAAGTCCGTGTAAAAATAAAAACTGCTTCATTTTTTTGAATAAATCGTTTTTATTTTTCAACATAGTCTCCTTTTAGGCTTATACACTTCATCCAACGCTGTTCTAGTTTGTTGATCCCTTCCGAATAATAGGATTTGTCCAAGTCTGTAAAATAGTCATTCGTTCCTGCAATCACCTCCTCGTTCGAATAAAATCTTTTTCCCGCGAGCCATTTCTTCATATTAGGGAACAAATAATAGTCCGATGGAGCCAAGTCTGGAGAATAGGGGGATGTGAAACGATTTGGAACCCTATTTCCATTAGTTTTGCGGCCACAACTGCTGAGGTGTGAGCTGGTGCGTTGTCGTGATGAAAGAGGACTTTTTTGTGGGCTAATCGGGGACGTTTTTCTTGCAACTCGGTTTTCAAACGATCCAATAACAATGAATAATATGCACCTGTAATGGTTTTACCCTTTTCCAAATAGTCGATAAAGATTATTCCTTGCGAATCCCAAAAGACAGTCGCCATAACCTTCCCGGCCGAAGGAATTGTCTTCGCCTTTTTCGAAGCAGATTCCCCCTTGATAATCCATTGTTTAGACTGCTCTTTGGTCTCAGGAGTGTAGTGATGTATCCATGTTTCATCTACAGTGATGAAACAACGCTTAAAGTCCTGCGGATTTCGCTGAAACAGCTGCAAACCGTTCTTGCAACACTTCACACGACCTCGTTTTTGGTCGATCGTGAGAAATCGCGGCACCCACCTGGCGGATAGCTTTTTCATGTCCAAATGTTGGTGCAAAATATTATGTACCCGTTCACACGAGATGCCTACAGCACTAGTAATCTCATGCACTTTCACTCTTCTGTCATCCATCACCATATCATGGATTTTATCAATGATTTCTGGAGTGGTGACCTCAACAGGGCGTCCAGAACGTTCAGCGTCTCTTGTGCTCATATGCCCACTCCGAAAATTTTGAAACCACTTATAAACCGCACTAATCGAAGGTGCAGAGTCACCATAATGTTTATCAAGCTTCTGTTTAGTCTCCTGAGACGTTTTGCCTTTAATGAAGTAGTGTTTAATCAACACGCGAAATTCTTTTTCGTCCATTATTTGACAATCACTCGATTTCCTTGATTCCAATGATTGTCCAACAAAAAGGAATAGACCGATATGGCTGAAACTTGATGTGTGTTCTTCCAAGAGGTGCTACTAATTAAAAATAACCTCGATATGCACCAGTGGTGCCATCTTTTGGAATTTACACGGACTTATCAAACGGCTGTCGTATATATATATATATATATATATATATATATATATATATATATTAGGTCTATCGAGAAATTTTGTTCGTTTTCTAAGTAAAAAAAATAATACATTTTTGTACTGTTCATTAACATGTATTTAACCCTCGTCGCCCGGCTTTTATATGATTTGACGTGGGGTATTTTTGTACTCAAGCTTGTCATTAAATATGAGGATTTAAAATATAATTAATACAATTAATAAAATCATGTGTTACAAAAATACCCCATGTCAGACAACTTGGGTTGAAAATGCAATTTTTATTAATATTAATATTTTTTTTCACTTTTGATGGAAAATTTTGAATTCTTCTATGATAAACTGACTCGTCCTTTGAAGATAAAAAATTATCTAGTGTTTTTTTTTTTACATTTCCATCGTCATTAAATTTTTTAAAGTCAAAAATAAATAGTAATTGGATGGTACGATATCTGTAGAATATTCTGGGTAACTTAGATTATCCCAATCAAGTTTCGCTATTTTTTATAGGTTATTAAAAAACATGTGGTCTTGCGTCGTTACACTATAAGATAACTTGTTTCCGATTAACTAATTTTTTTAAGTTTATTTTTCAAATTGTTTAATTATTGATAATATTTTTTAGAGTTATTTGTTTCTTTTGATGTAAAAAGTTCATAATAAACTAGTGTTCTCATATACCACCACATAGACAACATTCTTTTTCACATTTAAATTCTGTTTAGATATTGACAGAGCGGGTTGTCTTGTTTTAGTGTGCTTTTTCGTCATCACGTTTTCATATGTAATCCACTTTTCATCTTCGGTTACGAGGCGTTCGAAAAATGGTTCACTTTTATTGAGTAAAAATAGAGACTAGCAAATGGTTACACGAGCTTGCCTGTTTCCAGTAGTCAATTCATGTGGTACCCATTTTGCATACTTGTACACGAATTCAAGCTACCAGACGTGATCTGAAACTGTTTGTTGTACTATAACGAGCTTTTCTATTATTCATAGATGGATAAAAATGGGCCTTTTTCTAAAATATTGCGTACAAACGTGACTTATTTTCAAGGTTAAAGTTTCCATTCTTAAATTTTCTGCATGTATTTTAAAGTACTGTGTTTGCTCTAAAAACTTTTTAACAAATTTCTTGACACTTCTACAATATTCTTTCCTTGTTGATATTCGTAAAATATACAATTACGTACATGAACTTTATTGACAGATATTTTTCTTTCAGTATTCTTCATAAAATATTGTCGAGAAAATATTTGTTTCAGTATAATATGTTGATGGACACCAATGATAAAATATAGGATAATTTCAATTGATGTGAAACGAAAGGAAAAATTGTTAATTATAAATTATTTAGTTAATAAAAAATTTTCGATAAAAAACCTAACAATAGAAATTTGTAAATTATCTTAAATTTGCAAACATTGAAAAAAATATACAAATTTATTGTTTTAGATGGGTGTTATGTTTGTCTACTGTACTTTAATAATTTTTTTTTTACTTTTTCTTCTACCTGTAATAAAAATATTTTTTAAAATATGATTGACTGGATTTGTATAATAATTTTATATTGTGAATTAAATTATAACAATTCAAGCAATTTTCATGAATTGATGAAAATAATAAAAATTAAAATAGAAATCCGAACATTAAGAATGGAAGTTAAGCATTAGAATGGTATTAAATATTATGAAGATTAATTATTATAATTATGGAATATTATCATATATATATATATATATATATATATATATATATATATATATGCCTGTGTGTGTATTTATAATAAACTATATTAACTGGTAAAATAAAGATTCATTAATTGTTTTCATTTAAATTGCGTACAAAAAATATCAAAGATAAATTACAAGGATATCCTTGTTCGCAATAAAAACAAACTGAATATTCTTTTTTGCTACCGAAATTTGTGGTCACTGTCATAATAATTTTTTAAAGCAAATGCCATTTTTTGTTGTTAATTTAGATATTTTCGTAGAAGCTTGACTTTTTATATACAAGTATTTTACAAATATCTTTTGTGGATGTGAAATGTGTTGCTATAATTGAATATTTGTGTTTGATTTTTTTACATCTTTTATATTAATACATAGCTATATATATATATATATATATATATATATATATATATATATATATATATATATATATATATATATATATATATATATATATATATATATATATATATATATATATATATCTATATATCGGTGTGTGTGTGTGTGTGTCTGTATTGTATATAGCTGGTGTAATTGAGTCTGAAGTATAATAAATAATAGTAAACGAGTAAATGTATCTCTAAACCCTTCAGTCTTATTAGGGCCTTTATCTCTCTCTCTCTCTCTCTCTCTATATATATATATATATATATATATATATATTATAATATCAGAATTCCATAGCGGTTATTCAAGATGAACTTGTTAGTTCTACGCCTAATCTTAACCTTTAGGGACTCTTTAACTGGGTGTCAAATGTAATTTTTCACACATTCATATTTGCTTTATGATTTAATTTGTTCAGGTTTCATTGACCAAAAACTTTTCTCTTTGAAAATAGAAGATTATTCGACTTGGTTACACACACACACACACACACACACACATATATATATATATATATATATATATATATATATATATATATATATATATATATATTAAGGAAGTAATTCATAATTTAAAAACTCTTGTGTACAAAAAATAATGAAAATTTAAAAAATTTAAAAATTTGTAAAAAAATGATTTTTTGATACTTCACTATTTTATTTATTCGTTTTTTTTAATTTGTACTGAAAAACAGTTGTTCTTTAAACACTTACATAATTTCTTAAATCTTGCAGATTAATAAAATCAAAACTAATTTTCGTTAATTCACTTGTGAGGAAAATTCATTCTGAAAGTGTGTGTATAAACTGTTTTTGACGCTACCAACGCAGATTTGTATAATTAAATTGACGTTAAAGTGATGACAAAATTCGTAACTGAAGTGTTTTGAATAAAGTTTTCAATGAACTTCATGAAATCTTAAATTCATTCACTTATGTATATATATATATATATATATATATATATATATATATATATATATATATATATATATATATATATATATATATATGTATATACACACACACACACACATATATATATATATATATATAAATGCCTCTGTGTGTGTATGCATGTGACCCATTATAAATATATACTCTTATTTTTACAAAATAATTTAATTATTCTAAAACGTTTATGAGAAGATCAACATAACTAAGAGTGTTATTGTTTAACAATTTTGTCATAAAAATATTTTGTAAAGATGTTCAGTAAGCTTATGTATAGACTCAATGCGTTCGTTTACTTCATAAAAGTTGTACTTTTATGTTATTTTACTCTTCCTGTCTAAATTAATTGTATACGTAATTTTTTTTAATTGATTTAATTTATTTACGTAAGGTAAACAATACATTGTAGTAGTAAATTATTTGTTCTGATATAAATTATATTATTAAGATTTTGAATGTAGTTATATTTAGATTTTTTAAGAATTTTATTTAGAGATCTTTCAAGTTTCAATTGATGAAAAATGAAATGAATTGGTTATATGCAGTTGGTATATAACATTATATTCAAAGTGATTGTTACTTCATATAAAAATGGAAAATTATTGCGAATTTGTTAACCAGTTGCGCTGGTAATTAACATGCACGCGTGGCAAATCCGTCCAAAGTAATTCGCAGCGAGTTGGTATTTGAAATCATTTTTTTATAAAGTTTTAGACACACACACACATTAACATTATAGTAAAAATCTTAAATTGTTTAACAAATGTATTAATAATATTAATAATTTTTGAAAAGGAGTATTTCTTGGGTTTTGGTACGTTTGTTATTTTACCGAATAGAATAGAGGTATTAAAAATTCCATATCCAATATATAAAAGAATATTTATCTGTAACTTTTTGAAAATTTTCTCATTAAAGGAAAAGATAATAAATAGCTATCTTGCAGGTCTACTCCACCCATACCATCATTGTAATCTTAAACTATATTAGGTTTTGTAATGTTTCCATTTTGGTCGGATAATTTCTAATTTTTTTTTGTAATCATTTCTGATTTGGAATGTTTTGAAGAAAGCAATAATATATCTTTTTTGTCCTTCCATTTTACAGCTAAGATAACATTGCAAGATCTTGAAATAATTTCAAATCTTTTTAATTTTGTCGCTACGAGATCTTTTGGCATATACTTTCTATTAGATCTGACTGTTCTGATAGTATTAATTTTTTGCAAATGAAATTTCCGATACAGTTGTAGTGACGAATACCAGTTATCTAAAAAGAGGGTGTGTCCAAAATCAACTAAAGGTCTACATAAATCCAGTACAAAATTTTCTGGATGCGCTATTATCAGAATAAAATAATACTGAATAAAATATTTCTTTATAGTAATAAAAAAAATATTGTGTATTATAGTTACTTGATTATTATTCAATGAAAATATTTAAAATTAATAAATTTCTACAAAAACGCACTTGTATGCCTTTAAAACAAAAGTGTGACATTTTCTAACTGAATTCCGATGTTATACTTAGCAAAGATCACACGACGTGCTATGCACGTCATATCGGCATTTGGTACAGATAGCAGTCGACGTGCATAGCACGTCATTCCAACGCAAGTGGTTAAGGACAATTGGAAAATATTAAGAAACTAAGGAAGTTTTGTCACTTTAGAGATTAAAATAACGTTTAAATTTTCCTCTTAAAATAACTGTATTCGTTAAAATATTGACCTTTATATTAAACTATTTTTTTCAATGAAAAGATAACTTACAAATTTAATTTTTATAAAATTTAAATGTAATTTTATTATCATAAAACTTGTTTATAGAAATTATTAAAAAAATCATTATTTCAAAATCAAAGCAAAACCCGATAAAAAGCAATACATATTTTAATAATAATCTTTATCGATCTTTAATTCTTGTTAAAATTAGTGAAATATTTATTCCAAAATATATTATATATTCAAACTAAATATGAACTCAATAAATACTACGAAGAAATTGTTATCTTAGCTGTCAGTATAATATATGAAAACATGACCTTTTCTTCACTCTATCATAGCCATATAAAAGTTTAGATGAAAGCAGTAAAACCCTCCATTTAATAATTTCTGTTCGTATATGGGTAAAACAAGGAGATAATATTTTCGACTATGCAAAATATTATGTAACTCCCTTAAAATTCTATAGAGCGTGTGACATATTTATGTGTATGAATGAACTAACGACATTTCGGAAATTGAATCTAGAATTCTCGAATGTGAAATAAAAAACAGATGGATTCGATCGGATAAATTATTTGAATTTAAAACATAAGGTAATAGATTTAGAAACTTTATACATTGTCTCTATGATTAAAGTTCAAGAACTTATATATATATATATATATATATATATATATATATATATATATAAATTGGACTAAATTTATCTTATTTTATCTTATTTTTAAATTAAAGCATTAAATTTTCTGACACAGTATTTTTGTATTTTGTATTATCATTGTTGTTAATTAATTTTTAAAATATTTTGCTTTTAGAATTTGTAATATATAGTAGATAAAATTGTGTATTTCGATGTTGTAATAAATTAAAATAGTTAATTTTTTTACATCAAGATTTTAAATACAATATTTTGAAACAATTAGTTGGTAGTGATAAGATTTTTTTTTGTTGTACCAATAAATATATGATTATCCAAATATGACGCTTATATTTATGTTTTATTAAAAAGAAATATGTGTATTGGGTGGGTGTATAGGGAAACATGTGTATAGTTTCTTTTGTTCCTTTTTAATAAAACACAAATATAGACGTCCCATTTGGATGAGCTTATATTAAGCCATTTTATAAGTAAAATGATATATTTGTGTTAGTCAAAATGAATAATGAAATACTACTCTGTTCAAAAAGTAAGGTGACTATTTGAATAAAACACATACTATTATTTATTTATCCAAATTTATTTTGTCTCCTTCAAAGTAATCCCCTCCCGTTTCGATACAAATACGCAAACGTTTAATTCAATGTTAGAAACAGTTTTCATATTCACTTTTTGAGATTTCCATCAGCACCTCTTTCATTTTTGTTTCATCAATTCAGTTGAGTCAAATCGGGTTCCTCGAAGTGATTTTTTTAATCGATTAAACAGGAAAAAGTTGTTTGGTGACATATCTGGAGAAGACGGTGCTTGTGGAGCAATATTTGTTAAATTTTTGGCAAAAAATTCACGAATAATAATTATATTATGTTTCATACCCGTTTCAAGCTCAAAACATCACTTAAAATTACGTCTACTGAACCTATTGATATTACAATATCTTCAGAAAGCTCTCTTACAGTGAAATGATGATTTATCATTACTTTGTTTCTATTTTTTTTTTGATATTTTCTTCGGTTATTGATGTTGATAGACGACCAGAACGAGGTTAATCTTCTACGAATTCATGACTATTTCTGAACAGTTTATGCCACTGGACTACAATTTTTCTCGATAAATATTGATCACCAAATGCTTTCTGCGCCATTTCAAACGTTTCAGTAGCATTAATTTCATTTTTAACACAAAATTGAATGCAACTTCTTTGTTCAACAATATTAGACATTTTAAAAATCGAAAAAGGCAAAAAGTGGATGTAAATAAACTGCTGTAACTTATAAACTATTTGACATATCAAACTGAAATTAGGAAAGAGTGTCACTGAAGGTTGTGCCAACATAAACAAAAAGTTTTTTGAATTACGACTTTCGCACGAGTTTCAAATTAAAAATTCACCTTATTTTTTGAACAGGTATTTCGTAATAGTCTAAAAAAGGTAGGAGAGAATATGCTGTTTAAATGTTCATATTTTTCTTAATTTTTTTACACTAGACTAGTGTGCTTCTTACAAATTATATTTGAAAAGAAGCCATTCCTGAATCGAATTGTTACTGGTGACGAAAAATGTATTGTTTATAACAATATTAAACGTCGAAGACAATGGGTTAATTGTAACCAAAAATATGATTTCATATTATGAAGATTATATTATCGGTTTGGTGTGATATAAATGGAATTACCAATTATAAGCTGCTACCAGACAATTAATACATCACGAAAGCGTTATATTGTGAATAACTAAACCGGCTAAAACAATCTATCAGAAAAAAGGTCAGTATTAGACAACAGAAATGGTGTAATTTTTCACCATGAGCATTTAGCCTCACATAGAACTACAAACGCTCCAAAAACTGAGACAATTTTAATGGGAATTTATGACACATCCGTTATGTCTCCCATAAGAATATCATCTATTTAAAAGTTTCCAAAATCACATTAGCGGAAAATAATTTAATGTAAAATCTAATGTTCGAAGGGAGATCGATTTATTTTTTAGTGCAAAACGCAAAAGATTTTTATCATCAGGGTATTGAAAATTTAAAATTAAGAGAAGAAATTGTAAATATATTTTAACGGAAAATATATTTTGGATTAAAAATAAAATGTTAATTTTTTTAATTTCAAAACAGTCTAAAAAAATCGCATTATTTATAGGTGATCCAATATTATTATGACCAATTGTAAATGCTGTATATTTCATTAGTGATTTATTTGTTTGTTAGTAGATAATGAAATAGTTATCATTAAAATTAAATTATTCATATTTTTTTTAGTTTTATACCAATAATTGAAACAAGAAATAAAATTAATTCAATTAAAATCAATTAAGATAATAAAAAATATTTTTAAAGCAATAAATTAAGGTACAAATTTTTAAATTCTTTATAAAGTTCTTTTAAACAACTTAGCAATAGTAAAAATTCAATTTTTAAATATAGAAGTAAAATAAATATTAATAAAACAAACAAAATTATTATATAAAGTGAAACAAATATTTGATTAATTCTTTTATATAAATTTCATGTAGACAATTTTGTAATTAGTAATAATTAATTTACAAACGAAGGTAATTGTGTAAACTTAAAATGTACAATTTTCATGAAATTGCCAATTTTAGCGTATCAATAATGTAAATTAATCTCCTGTTTAAGTAGTACTCTTAATGGAATGATTTTTAAATATCAAATGTACATTCAGACAGGAGTGGTTGTATAGCTAATATAATTATTAAAATTTACTTTGCAAAATGAATCATACGAGCGTTTCCGACGTTAATGATCTTGATGTTGGATAATATCTAAATTACTGTTAATAATCAATTAAATCAATTTGCTATATATTCATAAAATGTTTAACATCATATTTAGTACAAAAACAACATTTCGTTATTTACATAGAAACACAGGAACTCACACACACGTATATATATATATATATATATGTATATATAAAATTTATATATTATTTATACAAGTATGTATTTTTACATTCTATATAAATACAAGTAGAAAAAGTCTGAAAACGAAATTAGCAAACTTTATATTGATGTTTATTAAACGTACTTTTTCTTAGTATGAACATATTTACAAATATTCTCTCTGTGTATTTAATCCTGAAGTTTTAAAAAACTTTACTCATGAAAATGTATTTGAAAAGTTTTCTTTTTTATATTAAAAGAAATATAGTTTAATATGTATTATATAAATTTATTAGTTTTTATGTAATACAAGAAATTTATTCGCATTGTTTCAAATTAACAAATATAATCGTTTCAACTATGATATACATACATAAATATATGATGGCATGTAAATTACAATGTACACCTGGGTCTGTTTTTAGGCGGTAGATACGTTTCGCAAAAAATCGCATTAAAAAAAATCGTACAAAAAAGACTTAACTTACATTGAAAAATTAGGGATACGTTCCGTAATTTACGAAAACCGTATAAAACCAAAACTACGAAATGAAATTACTCTAAAATTCGCATAAAAAAATCTGGAAATGAAGAATGCTTAAAAAAATTTCAAAATCTGCAGAACATTGATACAAAATAAAGCTTTTTTATTTTATTTTTTAATCAACTATTTAATTTTATTCAAAGTAATATGTACATATGTGTAATTTATTTTAGAATTTTTCATACATATCTTAATCATCATTGCAATATAGAATAAAAAATAAAACAGAAACTAAATAGCTGTACTGTTTTCAAGAATGTAGGCTAAGACTTTTTCCAACAGGCATTTAAAGTGTGTTGTTTCATTTGAGTAATAGCAAAAACAACATGATTTATAAAGTCAAAAATAGAAAAAAATTTCCTAGCGTCAGTTACTGTTATTGACTCATTTTATAATTTATCCAATATAAATTAAAAAGTGCGTTTAACGTAATATTGTTAAAAGTTGCAATTATGCCTTGATCTAATAGCTGAATAATGTTTGTTGTATTGGGTGGAAAAAACATTATGTTTACATTCGAATGTTTTAAATATGGATGACCTGGTGCGTTGTCAACAATAAATTTGGTAGCTTCTTCATCTGCCAATGCAATCGCGCCCGTAATCTTCACATTATGCAGTGCATTCCTTTATAAAAACCCGGTTAACCACCCTTTGCTAGCCGAAAATTCCTTATCAGTTTAAAAAGTGGAAGTAAATGACTCTGATTCCTTCATTTGTTCATAAAACTGAATAGTTTTTCGTTGAATTAAATAACTGCTTAAAGAAATTCTTTAAAAAAAATTGTATAAAAAGATACTAAGAAGAAATATGAATCGCATAACTTCAAAATCGCATTAAAAAAATTCGCATAAAAAGATATTAAGAAAAAATATGGATCGCATAACTTCAAAATCGCATTAAAATAATCCGCTCAAAAACAGACCCAGCTGTATATATTAGTCCGAAAACCATACTAGCTCAGTTAAGATTTTCTTGTGTACTGGGTGATAATCTCATAAATAGTGCAGTTTTTTGTAGAAAGTTTTGAATTACTATAAAATAAAACATTGACTTTTTAATTAATCTAAAAAATATTTTCTATTAAAATATATAGGGTCATCCAGATATGACGCCTAGATTTGTGTTTTATTAAAAAGAAATATGTGTATAAAGTGGTGTATAGAGAAACATGTGTATAGTTTCTTTTTAATAAAATACAAATCTAGGCGTCACATTGGATGACCCTATATTTACAATTTATTCTTGTCTTAATCTTAAATTTTTAATACCTCGGTGATACAACAATTTTAGTTTTGCACTAAATAATAAATCGACTTTTTTTGGACATTAGTTTCTGCATTAAACTGTTTTTTACTAATATGGTTTTGGAAACTTCAGAATAGATGATAATCTAACGATATCAGATAAAGCGAGCACGAGGGATGTGTCATAATTTCCTATTTAAATTGCCGCAGTTTTTGGAGCATATATAAAATTATTCTCGTGCAATATAAAACTGAATGTTGTCATGGTGAAAAATTCCGATTTTTCTGTTAGTTGTATTGGCCGTTTTTCGTCGATAGATTTTTTTAGTTGGTTTAGTTGTTTATAATCAAAAGTTTTTGTGATGGGTTGATTGCCTGTTAGCATTTATAACTAATAATTCTATCCATATTCAATCAGACAGTTTAATCTTCCTAGGATAGAATCCTGCCTTCAGTTGTGAAGTTGATGTTTCGTTGCGGTTAACCCGTCTCTTCGATTTTTAATATTGTTTAAATAATTCATTTGTTACTGGTAACAATTCGATTTTGTAATAGTTTTTTTCCAATTTACTTAGATACGAAGTGCAGATGTTTCTTCATTAGTTCAGATTAAGTTACAATAATTTGTAAGAAGTCCACTAACCCAGCTTAAAAACTTTACTAACTGTTTTCAGATGCTGATGGGTATATGTACTCCTACCTTTTTGTTACAATTGCGAAATATTGTATCATTTATTTTAACCATCGTGAAAATACCGTATTACTTATATTTATGTATATATATTATTTAGTGATAGAAAAGTTATAGATAATTATTTTTCTCTTTTTTCGATGCTACAATTCATAGTATGTATTGGTCCTCTCACAATGTCCTTCCATTATTATCTGTTTCTAGCTATTTTCAATCATCATTGAGTCCGAATCACCTACACATTAAGCATTAAAATATTTTTTCATATTCTGCAACCACCCTTCTCTTTGTCACTACATATTTTTTTATATTTAGCAATCGTTTCGGTATTCATTCTTCAATCATTTGTCTATAAGACCTACTTATGCTGACTGTTAAGATTTGATGTATCTCATTATGTTTTTTCCTCTAATTACATTTTACAGTCCCTGATTTAATCTTATTCTCTACCTGTTACATTCGCTTCCTGTTACAAAGGTCTTTTTTTAATATTTTGCATACGAATCTTCTCTTTTTCATCTATAGTTAGCATGGTCCATGTTTTTTTTAGCTTGGATAATAATTAATATTCTTAGAATCAGATAAAATTTAAAATAATAATTATAATTAAGTGAAATTTAGTAATTTCATTCAATAATTTAATGCATTAAATTATCGATTTATATATTGATAATGTAATAGATTTTATAATGTAACGTTGTGACGATGATGGCATGGTGTCAGTAATGTGTATCAGTTTTTAAATGAATAAAATAAACAGTGAGTGATAATTAGATATTTATAACATTTTGTGTTGTTGGAGTGAATGTTTCTGAATCGAGTGAATATTGAATTATTAAATAAAATGATTATTTTACAAATATATTTTATAGCTTCCTTTAAATTAAATATTAAAAATGTTTTTTAAATAAAATAATACGTTTATATTAATAGAAAATTAAATAGTTTTTAATTAAACGTCTGTTATATGATCTTCACAAAAAGTCTTTGTATGTATTATATAATATTTAAAAAATAAATGATTTAATTCTTATTAAATAACTAATTTAATTTTTCACTGTACGAATTTGCTTCATCAAACGAAAGTAAATAAAATAACAAAGTTCTTATAAACTTTCATATCGATAATAAGATTACAGTAACTTTTTAAATCATAAACTTTTTTGAAAGTACTTTTCATCACTTCTTAACGATGATGACTAGTAATTATGTTTTAATTAGACGTTATAGAAGCGAGTAGACAATAGATATATTTTTATAATTAATCTCAAATTTAATCCTTCATATCATAGTCAATTATTGTTATGAAAATCTATCAAAAAGATATTTTTGTTACAAATAATTAGACTTGTGAACATTTCACTCGAAGTAAGTTTGTATTTTTAACTTAGTTTCATTGTAACTTTAATATTTATGTAATATTAAACTTTTGTAACACTCAAAGGCTTTCTATATTTTATAAATATATATATATATATATATATATATATATATATATATACAACAATATATACATACATACATACAAAGGTGTATAACTGTAAATAGGTAAGATCTTTAAATTAATTTCTGAAATTAATTTGTATTTTAGAAGTCTGACATAGGGAATAATATATTTGATTGCACGCTTCAGTAATTAATAATTTGAGATTATTCACTCTTATCAATAAAATCAAACACTGTAACATGATGTTTTAATTTAATTAACATAGTATTTTTTATATATAGATAGCATAAATTATAATTTGATTTGGAAATTAGTTGATATTTTTTTATATTTATATTGATAGAAAATTTTTGTTTTTTGTAAAATTTAATATTTTGATTGCAATTTATTTAGTTGTGGTTCTGGAACTGTGGCTGATTCACTTTAACACAAATTAATTTTAACCCCAACGCCACAATGATTATAAAATAAACTGTTCAATAATCATTTATTGTTCACTTATTGTTTATAAATATGTCGGCTGATGCGCATTTTGTTGGTGATGCCATCATCGTCAGAGTCTTTATGTTAAAATTTAAGAATTCTGTTAAAATATATTTATATTATTACATTAGCGTATAAGAAAAGGGACTACTCTTAAAATTATAAATATTGTGTAATTAGGTTGTGAAAATTTGCAAAAAAGTGCTCATAGGCCTTTGGTAATTCTTATATTTTGTTATGTTTATATAAGACCAAGGGTACATTACGCCTAATGTGCCTTAGCAGAAAGAGTTCCCTCTAAAGAAGAATCTGTAATGTTTTGGGGGGGATTTTCATATAAAACAAAAACGGATCTAATCTTACTGAAAATGAGTCTTTGAGTGTTTGGCAATACATCATGGGGGTATTGGAAAAACATGTAGTCCCTTTTATGGAATTAATCGACGAAAATGTTTTGTTATTGCAAAATAATGTTTGCTTACACGTTGCTGCTTCGATATCATGTTACCTTTAAGAAATCGATGTTCAAGCTATAGTCTGTCTCACCAAGAGTCTAGACCTTAACTCAATCTTGCACTTGTGGGACGAGATAAAAAGATATATTAGAAGTCACCAACCCACTTTAAGTAACATTCAGGAGCAAAAAAAAGAAAATTCTTGAAGAATGGGACAGTATATTGCTAAAAAAAATTAAAAAATGTAAAATCATTTAAAAATCGTTTTTAACCAAAATTAGATGGGGAAATAACTCATATTAAAAAAAATTAAACTTTTACTTTGATCGCATTTTTATTCCTTTCTTTTTGTACTAATCCAAATGATTTGTTTTTAATAATAATTTTAAAAGTTGATTTTTCTTGGTGCTTTAAAAAATTCAATATCAGTTTTCAAAATTCTTAATTTTTATCTCTACTTAGATATTTCTACACAGAATAACCTTATTATTCACACAATTTATTTGATGGGTTACGTTAAAGTTAGATTTTTTTAAAATGACTCGTTTTTTGCACGCTACTGTAGTTTTATGCTTATATTTTATTTGTAAAATATTTTACATATAATTTATGTTGCATTTGAGAGTTAGTGGTATTAAATTAATAATGTATCGAAATATATTTAATAGTTTAAAGTATTTTATTCATAAAAAATATTTTAATAACAAAAAGCATTCTATTTTATTTCCTTTACAATGTAAATAACGAGTGTATTTGTACTTTAACGATACATAATATGAATATATAACGAGTTTCATTTCACAATGTTATTCCTAAGTATGGAAATATTATTTATAAAATATGTTTTTTACTCATCTTGTTAAATTTACGCGTTGTTGTATAAAAAACCGGACGTTTTCAATGACATATATATTATAAATTCAGAATAAAAAAACGTACACAAAAATGTAAACAGGTAAATGTCAATATACCAAGCAAACTTCTCAACAGTCCTTAAATTTATTTAGAAAACGAGTGATATATTTAGATATTTTTTTCAAATATCAGTTTCAAGGTACACATAAAAAGTGAATTATATTTGCTTATTTTTTTTATCTTAGTAAATATTAAAATATCGTTTTCAAAGTCATGACATTCGTCTAACAAATGGATATTACAATTTAAACATTCATTGCGTGCTGTCTGATAAAGATATTTTTATCTCTTTTAACCTTTGAAACAGTTTGTAGAACCTAGTATCATCAATATTGTATTTTTATTTTATATTTTTATATAATATATTGTAAAGTTGATAACACTCGATAAATAAAATATGGGAAAAAACTATAATAATATTTCTGCATATTTTTAATATTATTTTTAACAAATATTAAGTGAAATTTGATTTATAAATCAAAAATTTATTATAAAGAAAATCAAGAAAAAATTATCGTTTTTACATATATTATAATTTCAATAATTGTTTATGAATAGCATAATTCATTATACCAGGCATATTAACTGAGTAACAAAGTACATCTTGTTTCATTTGTTGACTGATTCTTAATATGTTCATTTTAATCATTCAAAATGTCTGTGCAAAATAGTGTATTACGTGCATGTTTACTTTACAGATTTAAACTTGGTTCTAAAGCTACTGAAGTTGCAAAAAAAAATTGTAACACATTTGGAGAAGATATCGTTTTAACAAAAATGACCAAGAAGTGGATTAAAAAAATGCTTCAGTGTATGAATCATTAAAAGACGAAACCAGATCAAGTAGATTATTAAATATAAATATTGATGAATTATGCACAATGATTGAAACAAATTTGAATTTAACATGTTAACAGCTTGCTGAAGAATTTAAAGTAAGCAATAAATCAATACAGAATCATTTGTAAAGGATAGTTCATTGTGATGGTAGATATTTTGACGAATAACAATATTTTATGCAAGCTTTTGATTCAGTTGACATTGATCATTGTTTTTATCTCTGAAGTAGCAGGAAAAAAATAAATTGGAATTAATTAGAAGAATTATATAAAAATGTAACAGCGCAAATTAAAGATCTCTTAGAAAAAATTAAACTGCAGAAAGGGATCATATAAAAAATAGTTTTTCGCCAAAATTACATAATGTAATCCATGAACACATAATGAGAGAGGCAAACTTTTAAAATAGAGGTATTAAAATAAATGGAGATTATTTGTCACATCTGTAGTTTGCTGAGACTTACTACTTATAAGTGGAATCTGGAAGAGTTAAAATGTTACTTGGAACAATTTCAGAGAAAAGTAGGATTAAAAATAAATTTAAACGAAACTAAAATTATATTCAAGAGATTTGTATTAGGAAAAATAAAAAAATATTTAAAAATTAGAAACCCTACTATTATATTTGCGATTGTATCCAGTGTATGATTATTATTAGGAAATATTTTTTAATAATTACTGATATTTTGTAATTTATCTTTTCTTACATTGATTAAGTAAAATTTCTAATATAAGTAATTTATGCATTTTAGCTAATTAAATATTATAATATATGTATAAATATATTTTGTCGACTATAATAAAATTCATTTTACAAGTATAAAAATTTAATATAATTATATCAAAAAAGTAATTAATACAGGAAAAATAATATAAAATTTCAAACTGGAAAAATATTGATTTGCATAATATATTTATTATATTAAACAGTAAAATATATATTTTAATTATAAACTCGTGCGTAAGAATACTTCAGCGAAACATGTTTTGTACTATAAAAACATATTTTAAATTTCCTTTCATATATATTCGTAAAAACTCAGTTTCCAGTTATATATAATGTTATTATTATGGAAGAGAAAGTAAAGTATAATAAACATCTAACGTAGAAGTTAAAGTACTTGTTTAAATAAAATCAGCAATAGTTTCGTCAACAAATATTTGCATAAAATATTGTCATGTGTACGTGAATACATAATGTTACGATTTATATTTAAATTTGTTTGTTTGTTATGTCTATAAACAAGAGTCATACATATTTTTCTTTTTTTGGTATATTAGAAGATATGAAAGTAAACAAAATAGTATGTATTAAATATATACAATGACAAAAGATGTTTTAATCTAAATAAATCTCAAATATAAAGGAAATGATACTTTTTAATATTAGGAATAAGTAAAAGATACTTTTGTTCTATTCAGTATAAGTTATATATATATAATACTTATTGTATACTTATAAGGATGATGTAGCATTTCTATAAATATTTCCCAAAAATTCAATACATGCTTTTTCAATCCTCAATTATTCAATACATTTAATATAGCTGACGTTAAGTCAAAGGCTTTTACTTAGATTTAAAGATTATGAAAAAGCCTTTGACTTAACGTCAGCTATATTAAATGTATTGAATAATTGAGGATTGAAAAAGCATGCATTGAATTTTTGGGAAATATTTATAGAAATGCTACATCATCCTTATAAGTATACAAAGAAAAGGTAAATTTCAAATTATGAAATGAATAACATATGGTGATGCAATATTACAATAGCAAAACTGTTTACATCTGTGTTAGAAGAAGTATTTGAGACCAACCTGGAAATCTCAAAGAATAAATGTAAATTGAGAGATGCTTAGTCACTTAAGATTTGCTGATGATATTATTATATTCTTGACTAGTTCAGATAAACTAAAAAAGAATGAAAGAATTGGATAAAGAAAATAAAAAAAAAATAATTATTGTTTTGATAAAACTCAATAAGTCAAAGTAATGTTTAGTGAATTTTCAGATTAAAGAAAAATCGTACTAAAAAGAAAAGAAAAAAGAAGTTGAAAACTGTGTATATCTGAGATTAACTCATTTACACTTAAAGAGTATTTATAGATGTAGTAAATAGAAGAGTGAAATGAATTGTGTCGGTTTGCAAGAAATTCGCATATTATGAAGAGAGATATTCTTCTATGTTTAAAAAGAAAAATTTTTGATTAATACATTCTATCTGTTCCTAATTATGGAAGAGAAATATGGTTCTTAAAGTAGAACTTAGTGACTTCAGATGTCATAAAGAAGTGTAAAAAATGTATGTTAGGAATAAATATGCCAGTTAGGCATAAATGAATCAGCAAGAAAATAAAAGTTA
>CP092091.1:34175490-34225490 GCA_029203775.1 Neoneuromus ignobilis | reverse complement strand
ATATATATATATATATATATATATATATATATATATTAAGTTAGATAGAACTTTTGATAGAGATTCAATTTAAAGTTCTATCATCTTAAAAAAACAGTATGTATATACGACCGAAGGATATATATATATATATATATATATATATATAAATATATATATATATGTATGTATGTATGAATGAAAAAATAAATAAGACGAATTAAAACATTGGTCTTATGATGAATCTCTGCGAGATAAAAGTGTCTAATATTCAATAAAATTTCAGACCAAATTAAAAAACAAACTAAAAGAAATAGAAAAATGAATACTATGTATTTATAGTACAACTTATTTACACTTAACAAATATTTAGATATAATGTGAATATAAAAATAAAATGTCATCATTTTGGAAGAAATTCTCATATTATGAATTCAAATATTTCTTTATATTTAAAGACAAAAGTTTTTGATAAATGTGTCCTTTCCGTTCTCAATTATGAAAATAAAACATGGTTCTCAAATGCGAATATAGTACAGAGGCTCAACGTAACTCAAAGAAACGTGAAAAAATACATGTTAGGAATAATACATAGCGATAGACAGAGAGTCGAGTGGATCAGAAAGAAAGCAAAAGTTATGGACGTTGTAACAAAAGTAAAGAGTTTGAAACGGAAATTGGTCGGTTATATAACAAAAAAAAGATCACTGCTAGACAAGAGAATTTATTAAATGAAAATCTATATATTTAAAAGGTCTTGGAAAACACTCATATATGGATGAAGTAGAGACATAATAAAATTCGTTGGGATAGGCTAGAAAAGAAAAATATTGGATTAATCGAAATAGGAAGTTTTAGGGTTGGTCTTCTTCTAGTAATAGACATAAACAGGCTAATGATGATATATACGAGCATACCTATTTATATATATATATATATATATATATATATATATATATATATATATATAGTATATACCTCGCATAGTGTGGCTTCGATTAGTACGGTTTGAAATTAAAAAAAAATAATAATGATGCGCATGCGCACATTATATGCATCGTAAGCGCAGTTTTAGTTTTGTGGTTTTTTTTCTTTTAGTTTTCGATTCATAACTCTAGAGAAGGGGTCGGCAACCTTTTTTGGCCGCAGGTCAAAATCAACAAAAATGTGAGTATTAAAGAGACGTTTGGGTCAGAGATATTTTCGTATTAAAACAGTCTTTTAGTAAATAATAAGATATATTTTATTAAGAAAATAATTACAAACATAGTTGAATGAACTTTATTTATAAACGTTCTCTTCGATATCAATGGCTCCCCTGATGTTGAATTTGTGACGTCAGTTTAGTCAAGTCTGGTTTATAGTTAGTCGTTTTAAGATGAATACAAGCATCTGAATTTTCGGTAGTTAACCTGTTCCTGTTCTTGCTTAATATAAATTTCATTTGTGAAAATATTTGCTCACATTTATAAGTTGAACCGAATGTGGACAAAATACCAAAGCCAATTTTTTTCAAAGATGAAAACTTCGTAGAAAGTGATGTCCAACATGTTGATATCATGAGAAGATGATTATCTTCTGTTTTTTTCAAATCTTTCCGCAATTTATTGAATTTATCCGTCCATAACGTTGAACTTTTAAAATCAATCATTTCTAAACTAAATTGTCAATTTTTAGATATTGAAAATACTGCAAATTTAAAACATTTTCTTCTATTTCCTAGGGCTTTATTATAAATGTAAACATTTCTCCATGCTTCTTAAAACTTTGAAACCGACTTTCATATTCACTTTTAATGACGAAAATTCAACTTTTGAACATATTTAGATTGCTTTCATCGATATTTTCTTTTTCATGTTCCCTTTTTAACAAGGGAAAGAAATGAAATTTTTTAGTTTTTATGTCAGTTTCAAATAATATCAATTTTGAAGTAAAAATTTTGAAGTAGAACTTTATTTTCGGAACTAAAGTGGGTCACTTGAAATTATCAAATGGGTCACTCGGTGATCCGCGGGTCATAGGTTTTCGACCGCTGGTCTAGAGTAAAGTTGAGTTTTTGATAATTAGATTTCTTTGAAAATGAATGTATAAACCTCTGATTTTGTTTTGTTGAGATATACAAACATTTGAATATATTACCCTCATTTTATTTACTGAAAAACTGGAAAAAAATTTATTATAACCAATTAATGTTTTTTGTATTTAGTTAATGTTTCGATTAGTCCGGTTTCAAATAGTCCGGCAAATCAGTGGAACCGATTAGCCGTACTATGCGAGGTATTCCTATATATATATATATATATATATATATATATATATATATATATATATATAGAGAGAGAGAGAGAGAGAGAGAGAGAGATGTTAATGTTAATTTTATTTGAAATATTTATAATAGTTAAACTTATTTGAAGTAAATAGAAAGTATGAATACAATGTTTAAATGTGTTGATATAAATAATGATATAGATCGTATATCTTTCGTACATACTTCATTTTTATTTCTTTAGTCAGATGTACGAGAAATGTGGCGAATGTACTAGGGTTTATTATTCACATTTTTTATTTTAAATGTGTAGTCGTTTTGTTTCATTTTCGTTGAGAGTGTGACATATATTCGCTTATATTCTATCATCTTTTTAAATCACATAGAAGCATCATTTATAAGTGTTCTGAATTTTATACTGCTAGTTTATTTTTATCTCAATTGGTATATGTATATAATATATATATATATATATATATATATATATAAATTTGTGACCGGCTGTGTATACTTATTCACACATAATCAAATTCAAGATTTATATTTACTAAATAAATCTTGTCATATTTGTTTATTATGAACTCAAGGAAAAATCTGTCTATAGAAAAAAAATTACTGAAATATTATTTTTCGTTTAAATGAATGATTTTCATGTATATATATATATATATTAATCGTTATATGTTCCTGATTTTACTGTTTCTTTGGAAGGAAACCTGTTTACGACATAGTCAATTTATTTTGTTCTTTTGTACTAAAAATAAACACATTTATAAAAGAACAAATGTGTTATATAAAATTGTATATGTGTTTCTTTATTATTATATATATATATATATATATATATATATATATATATATATATATATATATTTGATTTATAGTTTAGGAAAAAGTCTTTAACTCAGTCAATTTATCAAGGAATTAAAGTAATATATATTGAACTTTTAGGAAATATTGATAGATATGCTACATCCTCCGTATAAGTACTCGGAGAAATAGGAAAGTCGAACTTTTGAAAGGAGTGAGACAGGGTGATACAATATCACCAGTACTATTTATAGTACAAACTATTAAGTATTTAAGATACTGCATTGGGTATCTGAAGGAATAAAAGTAAATAGAGCGATACTTAGTTCACTTAAGATTTGCTGATGTTATAATATTTTTTTTATAAGTTCAGTTTAATTTGAAAAATGAGTTAAATAAAGTAAGTCAGAAAATTGATTTTATGATAAATTTCAGAAAGATAAAATAATGTAAAATGAATTTACAGATGCGGAAAAAATAAATTAAAATAAATTAAAATCGAGGTAAATAACAATTATATGTATTCAGGAAAATTGATTAACCCTAAAGCATAATAGAGAATGAAAATTGGATGGTATAAATTCAGAAGAAATTCTCCCATTATGAATAAAATAATTTATTTATTTATAATTCAGTTTTTTCTGTTGTTCACCGCTGATTCACTCCTTTTGTATTTTTTCACGACCGATTTTAGTTCTACAATAGATCGATCGTTACATAATGATAAATATTAGTATTTATTTATCTAATATAATTTAAGAGTTGAAATTTATTGGGAAAAAATGCAAAATGTTAAATAATATCTCATATATGAAATTATCTTTTCGTATTTTTTTTTCTGAATCAGATTAACTTATTTAATGATTCAGTTGAAATAGACATACTATTTAATGTTGAGTGTTAATTGTTATTTACTATTTGATCGATTTTTACATTTAATGACATTTCTTATAATTACCTAATAAATTCGTATCAATTAAATGGTTTTATTTGTAATTTACGTAGTCATTATATTGAAGAAAATTACCTTTCGAAATAATTAAATTATATAGATTATTTATTACCTTCGAATGCTTACCTTTGTTATTAGTGTCTGTAATAGAATTATATGTATAATAAAACATTATTATAATACCGGTTTAACCGATTTGAACTCATTAATTGTTTCCAATTTTCAATAACAATGATTTAAACGTAATAGTCGATTAAAATAATAGTACAGAATTAACTATTTAACTACTTGATATAGCTACAGAGTTTAGAACCGTATTTTATCGAACCTTTCTACCTTTTGTACTACACGTGGACATATATTTTTTGAGAAATAAGGGAAATTCATTGTGTATTGAAACTCAGATTTATTTTGTTCGGTGCTATGAAGAAATATAGGATTGTTTAAAATATTTAAGAATAATATGTTATTCAAGTTTATGTTTTTATTTTGGCGTATAGACAAAAGTATTTTATATTTTATAAGAAACGAATGATCAACTGTGTAAATATTTCGATACTCGATAAAAAATTCATTCACGTAGATAAGCTCAGAAGATTTTTAAAAGAACAAAATATATATTTTTTCTTATGAAATTAATATTTAATGTATATATATATATATATATATATACATACATATATATATATATATATATATGTGTGTGTGTGTGTGTGTGTGTGAGAGAGAGAGAGAGAGAGAGAAAGGGAAATAGAAAGAAATAGTGTATATACATTTATATATAAGACGGTCAGTCAAATATAAACCCACTTTTTTTGTATTCTTTATTCAATTAATACTTTTTAAATGTATACACGTTATTTTTTATATTATTTCTGCTAATATTCAATCACTTTTGACACCGAATTGGCAGTTTTAAATTTTTATATCGTAGAAGGTAGGATGGTGTGTCTGAAGTCAATTGTACATGAAGTGTATTATCTCTTCATCATTTTTGAATCGTATGGCGATTTTGTGGTGGGGCAGAGGGAGTATCTAGGATATAGTGATGTACCCATGTTTCATTATAAGTGAAAACATGGTTTAAAAATAGGTACCCCTCGGCTTCGTACCGATTTAATAATCTCTGAGAAGTTTCAACTAGAGTAGTTTCAACTACAGTCTTCTGATTAACATTTAACGGTGTGGAACCCATCGTGCTGAAAGTTTTCGAAACTTCAATTCATCACGAATGATGGACTGCATACTGCCATGACTTATTCTAATTTCTTTCCAATTTTTTCCATTGTTAATTTGAAAAACTTTGAACTACTCGAACATTGTTTGGCGTGATGTTGGTCTTGTGACAATGCGAGTACGAAGTTTTACGTGTTATAACGTCCACTAGTGAACACTTTGTTATGTAACCACTAACGTTTTTGATAACGTTTCATTTTCGAACTGTTCACGTAACCTTAAAAAATTCTCACTCAATTTCATATTTTTGTATGTTAAAAAATTGATTATAATGCGTTGTGCAGTAGTATTAGGTACTGCTTGCTCGCTCATCGTACTAGTGATTTAAAAAGTGAATGTGAGATTATGTGATTATAGACAACCCGACTAATATCTTCACTCTGTTTCAGTAGCGAACGTTCGCTCGTTTATCAATAAGAAACAAGTTCAGTTTATATTTTATTGACTCTCGCGTATGCAGTGGTGAACAGTTAGATAGATTTAATGATATATTTTTTGAAACTAATTTTTTCCATTATTTCTGTACTACAAATTTTCGTCCTTTACTGTAGTATTAAAGTACTATTTTAACACAAAAAATGGTAACTAACAACACTAAGGCAGTTATAGTGTTTGAAAAATTTCTAAATAAAGTTCTTAACTTTAAAATAAGAGTGGACAGTGAAATATGGAAGTTAGTTTCAAATGAAAATTGTAATTATACTTAGAGTTTTTGTATAAATTTAGGAAAAAATATTTATTTTTTAAAATGAAAGATTTGAAAAAAATAAGTACTTGTTTTTTGGATTGTTTTTTTTATAATTTAGAAAACAGCATATTAATTATATAAAATATATCATGGCAGATATTGTACTATGTATGAAAATGATTTGAATTCCATAAAATGTATAATGAGAGTTATTATACTGCATATAAAAAGGATCTGATTAGAAAATTATGAAAGGATGGTAAAAATACAGAGATATTATTCGAACAATTAGATGATTCGAAAATATGATTAAAAAACATTCTAAAATCATTTAAATTAATCGAAAACAGACGAACAAAATGAAAAATATTATCGCAATTTGGATGATAATTATTTATTACAACAGCTTATGCTTTACATATAATCTTGTATGCAAAATAAATGAAATTAATATAATTTTTACCTTTTGATATTTTTAATAATAAATTATTATATAACATAAATATTTATTACGGACATTACTAATAAATATATAGTGGCCTAAATGAGACTGAAGAGTTTAGATATACATTTATTTAATGACTACCATTTATTTAATGATTACCATTTTTATCGTTTACTCTCTATCAGTCTCATTTGAGACACTCCATATATAGAATCATCGAAATGTGACGCCTAGATTTGTGTTTTATAAAAGGAAACAAAAGAAACTATACACATGTTTCTCTATGCATCACCCTATACACATGTTTCTTTTTAATAAAACATAAATCTAGACATCACATTTTCATGACTATATATAAGTTCTGAATCTCAATTTGAAAGATTTGATTAAAGAAGACATTGATGTGAATATAATAAAATGAACATTCTAAATCGGAATCTCTATGAAAGATTGAATTTTCACCAACTATTTCTTATAATATTCTAATTTAATATTTGATTCATGATCATTTTTATTTTATAAAAGAGAGTTTAAATTTAAATTATCTCATTACCTTATAAAATTTTGAAAAATCCAAATTGAACAAGCGAATTTTGTTTTATGTTTTTATATCATTTGGAATGTTAATATAAAAAATAAATCGATTCGTGTAAAATCAATTTATATAAATTAATTTATGAAACATTTTAATAAATACAAATATATATATATATATATATATATATATATATATATATATATATATATATATAAAGGAAATAGAGTGAAAGAATTATGTTACGAGACCATAGTAATATATTTTATCTATATTTAATGAACTTTACACTGTCGAATGTAAGTACATCGTTTTCGTTTCTATTTCATGTTGAAGTGTAACAAAAGGGATTTATACATGTATCAATTTCATTTTATTCTCCATTATATAAAACCTTATACCACTTCATTAGAATGTTACATAAATCTTAATATTATAATGGATATTTCCTTTAGTGTTGGATTTGTTTCTATAGCACTTAGTCGCATATTATTCGGTGTTAGGTTACTATCGGTACATTAGTTGAATTTGTCTTGTATGTTGTTTCGAAAAAAATTATTCGATTATAATTGTTACTTTTTTTAATAGTTTGGAATTAAATTTGTATTATTAATTTTTTAATATAAAATATATTAATATTTTGTGTAAATATTTATAAATACTAGTATAAAGTATTATTGAAATTTTTATATAAATTAGTGAAGTTGTTAAAAAGGTATGATTTCATGATAACATTTTTTTTGGAAAATAAGTAATTATTTAATATATATATATATATATATATATATATATATATATATATATATATATATATATATATATATATATATATATATATATATATATATATATATATATATATTAGAACGTGTTATATCAAATGTCGGATTAAAATAAAAACCTGACTGATTATATTGATAATAAAATAAAAACCTGACATTTCATATTAAGTAACCTAATATAATGGGTCATCCAAATGTGACGCTTAGATTTGTATTTTATTAAAAAGAAATTATACACATGTTTCCTTATTCACCACTCTATATACATGTTTCTTTTTAATGAAACACAAATCTAGGCGTCACATTTGAATGATCCTATATATATATATATATATATATATATATATATATATATATATATATATATATATATATATACATATACATATACAGGTAACCGTTCTATAACATGTTAGATAGGTTCCTAGAAAATACGTTGTTGTGTGAAACCGTGTTATATGAGACTAGAAGTCAGTACTTATTATTTTTTATTTATTTACTATTTTATAATTTTCTATAATAAAAATCGTGTTATCTAATGTTGTAGAAAGGTTTCAGAAATTTTCTTAACGTTTTAGAGCAAAACCGTGTTACAGGATACCATGTTGTAAAATGGTTAAATGTATATATACATATATTTATATATATATATATATATATATATATATATATATATATATATATATATATATACATATATTTATATATATACACACATTCACAGATACCTAATACTTATAATGATGATAAAGATATAATACAAAACGAATTTTTCAATGGTCTCGTGAAATAATTTCATTTTTATGTATGATTTTTTCCGCTCAACTGACATGCTTTGTTTCGTTTTTAAATTGCGTTTAATTCATTTCTCCATATTTTATACATAAAAATACTTTTCTCTTGCACATATAAATTGTGTATATATATATATATATATATATATATATATATATATATATAAATTTATATCACTGTACACGTGTTATGAGTGAAAGTAATTTATTTAAAAAATGACATAAATGGAATAAAATATGTATATACTTATTCAATGTATAAGTACTTGTCGTTCGTTGAACAGTGATTTTTACAAAGTATAGGATATAACATACTAATTTGAACAGTATAATATTTTATCAGTAGTATGGGATTAAATTTTTGTTAAAATAGCATACGATATTATTATTATTTCAAAAACGTTTTATAATACAAATAGAACGTTTCAGTTGATTGTGTAATGGCAATATAATATTATTTTATGATGATATTTGTAAATTGTGTAATGTAGTGGTATATTTTGTAATAGTGTGTAAAATTGATATATGCTTCATAATTGTTCTATAGATACAAAACAAATTTTCAGAAGTCGTATATACCGTATAAATACTTCACCTTTAAATTTTATGAAATATAGATTGAAAAGTAAATAACGTATTTGTATAAAAATCAATCAGTTTATTAATATCTGGAATACAGCTTTAACGTTTTTTAATTGAATATTTATTTCAAGTAGGGAATAAATCACTTTTTTATTAAAATTTAAAAAAATCAAACTTTTCTTGATTAGTACAGAAATTTATGTTTTGTATATAGATAATTATTTTTTTAAGATTTTAAAAATAAATCAGCGAGAGTTGATAAATATTTAATAACACCATTTACCAGCATTTATATTAAAATAGATTAATTTTTTTTTGATTAAAAAATAAGTCTTATAAAATTTTTTACATCAATTGTTTCGATGGAAAAGAATTCAATAATTGTTCATTGTAAATAAAAATAAAAAAAAAATGTTTAAGTGAATATTATTTTTAAGTACTGAGATGTTGATAAATGATCATGAATTTATGGTTTTTATATTTTATACTCAAATATATGTAAAATCTTTTTCATAACAAGTTTCTGATTCATGTACGAGTAATTCATTCTGCTTTTCTTTATTATTATATTTTACAGTTTGAATTGTATATTGTTACGATTAGTTTGTACATCTGTTATAAGCAGGTAGAAATTGTACAAATGAAAATAATTAGATTCATATACTAAGCGATTTAATCAATAATCAATAAAGTTAAATACTATGTAAATGTGATTCGTATGTAGTGTATCAGAGATTTTAATAAATAAACATTTTTGGAACAGTTTTCGTAAGCTATATATAATAATATTTCCGTTATTAGTTTAATTACTAGAGTTTAATAGTACACAATTTTTTTTTCTATGAATTTATATTATCTTCAAATATTTATTATTATTATTTTTTAGAAATTCTCAGTTCTATTAGTAGATTTTGTTATTAAAATGAAATATATTTTTTTATATTAGAAAAAAAAAATAATAAAAATTAAACATAAAAAGAATATTAATTTTTGTTTGGTTATTTGTAATTTGTCTTTATTAATTGATCTGTCAATTATTTTTTTTAATTTCAATATTTTTTTTGCGAAATTTACAAGTTTTTACTTATTAGTGAAAAAATGATATACATACTATCAAAAATTAAAATTTTGTTCGAAATATTATTTTTATATTTTTAACGTTTTAATAAATAAAAATATAAGATCATAATAAATAAAAATAAAATCATAATAAATAAAAATATAAGATAAAGCGAAATTTTAATAAATGAAACAACAGTTTAATCGAGAATTTAATTTATTTATAATAATCTAATTAAGTCATTACATATTTAATATTCTTAATTATCTATATGTTTTAAGAGAAAAATTAATTACCAAAAAAGTGAGCAATGAAATTTAAAAAGAGGATATTTGACAAAAAATCTTTTGGTATTAATATAACAATTGATAGAGATGTTCTTTTAAGTAACGATTTAATTTAATAAACTGTTTTATACTTGATCGGTGAATTTCGGACGCTCCTTCTTCAATTTCCCAAAATTTTTCTAAATTTATTTCCATATCTGTCAAGTTACACATGGCAATTTTTTCAATTTTTCATCCTTCTTCCAATTTTCCATCCTAATTTTGTTTTTTGTAGATACAAATCGGTGGTTTCATTCGAAAGATATTTTATATTAGTACACTTAACGATATAAAATATTTATTTTAAAATATTATTTTTTTCAGTGAATAATTCATGATATGGAGATATGGCAGTCTGAAAATCTTTAAGAAAGCAAAGGTAAGTTTGTAAAATATTATAAATATATTATTAGTATTTTTAAATTTTTAAGAAAGTAACATTTTGGATACGTACATATAAATATACATACATACATACATACATACATACATACATACATACATACATACATACATATATATATATATATATATGTATATGTATATAAATTAGTATATAAGTTCCATTTTTTTCATAAAGAAAAATATAAGTAAAATTATGGAATGTATAATAAAAGTATACATTTTACTTAATAATTCACTTTATAAAAATATTTTTTTTGCTTGAATAAATGTTTTTATGAATATATAAATAATCATTTTACAAACTAGGTGGTTAGGTTCCTAAAAAATGTCGTGTTGTACAGGAGTAATAATTATTGATAATTATAATTATTATTCCATCTAAATATTCATCTTGTATCTCAAATCTTTCAGTTATCTGTGTTTCTTCGTTTTCTGTATCTATTGAATTATATTAATAATAATTATTGAAAAACCAGGGTTTGATTTCAACAAGTGAGAAAATACACTATTTGGTTACATAATTATTAAAAATATGTTTATTAAAAGTATTAATAAGAGCTCAAACGTATTATGTAATAAATCTGTAATGGAAGTATACACTATTTCTTTTCTTTTTTATTGTTGCTAAAAGTAATTGAACGAGAACTGTTTCTTTATTGAAAGATATTTTTATTTTCTGAATTTTTTCCGTAACATTTAGATTTCTATGTTTTTCTTTTGTCAAAAGATCGGTTATTTTCGTTTACTTGCATTTGCTTGGCAGATATAAATTTCATAGCTTATAGCTAAAAATATATGTATTTTTCTTTTAATTTTTTTCTTTTTTTTGTGGAAAGATTTTTACTATTATATTTTTTAAATCATGAAATATTTCATAAAAAGTTCTAAAAGTAATAAAAAAGAGATTATTTATTATCATTAACATTATATTTTATACACATTCACATATGCATATATATATATATATATATATATATATATATATATATATATATATATATATATATATTTATATATTTATATATATATATATGTATGTATGTATGTATGTATGTAAGTATAGAATAAAAGAGAGTAAGGGACAAATTTTAACATTTTTGATTTGGTTCTGTATAAATTAGGTAATATTAGGTATAAATAATATTTCATATCTTATATGAACTTACAAGCGACAGAGTTACAAAGTACTTCAGTTAATTAAATTGTGATTTTGACCTTTTCGAACCTTAAATGTCTGAACAGAAACTTGAAAGGGCTGGTTGATTAAAAGTTATTGAATAGATTTTTAATGAAAAAATCTTTGAAATTCCGCGAATTAATCACAATTTATATTGATTTATTGATAAAATTCACAGATATATTTTTATTTATTACATTATTTTTTTTAATTTGTTTTCAAAAATAAATTATTTAACGAACACACACACACATACATACATACATATATATATATATATATATATATATATATATATATATATATATATAAAGAGAGAGAGAGAGAAAATGTATGTGCAATATTTGTGTTAATTTTTAAAGTGAAATTATCTAAGTTATATTAAGTAATATAAATGTATGTGCAATATTTGTGTTAATATATTTGTACTTAATTTTTAAAGTGAAATTTTTAATAAAAAAAAATGTCAAGTATGCCGTTTTTATGATATTCAATTTATAAAAATATATTGTTTCATTTTATACAAAATTTTTATTATATAAACTCAGTTTAATGTTTTTCAGTTTTAAAATTATCTACCAAGATAAAAAAATATTAATTTTTTTAAAGTTATATACCAAAATATATACATACATACATACTTAAATACATCTCTCTCTCTCTCTCTCTCTCTCTATATATATATATATATATATATATATATATATATATATATATATATAAATATGTACACAACAGAAAAATATTTTTTGGCCTTGATTTATTTTTATCATTGATTATTTTGTTTATAAATCAAGAGGATTATTAAAAGATTTTTTTTTACTTTAAATTATTATTTTTAAATACAATTGGAAATAATATATTTTTTATTGAAATATATTTTGTTTATTTAGTCGACTAAATAAAAATAAAAGAAAATAATCATATTTTTTTTTAGTAAAAACTTCTTTTATAGTATGTAGTAACAAAAATTTATCAATAAAAATTAAAGAACTTATTTTCTGTTTTTTTTAATATATATATATATATATATATATATATATATATATATATATATATATATATATATGCACATATAAATCATTTTCAATATTTATTCAATCATTTTCAGTCGGTAATGAAATGAATTATTATTTATATTAAAATTTGAAACTATATTTGTAAAATATGTAAACTATTTTGTATATTGAAATAGTGAAGAGGAAATAATTTAATAATAAATTTAATTAATTATATATATAGTTACTAATAACAAATAAAATTAGTTTTATTAATAAAAATTATTAGAGTTTAAACAAAATAGTGTAAACTATTCTAAATGAATTTAATATTTTTTGTACGTTAAAAATTTTTGATGCTATGTTTTTAATATTTTCTAAATTTCAAATTAAATATAAATACAATTTTAAAATTTAATTTTCACAAGTAATTATTTTTATTAAATTTTTTTTTCAAGTACTTTTTTACATTAATAATTGGTTCATAGCGCGCGCGCGCGCACACACACACACACACACACACACACACACACACACACACATATATATATATATATATATTATTACATTACACATTGTCAATATATTAGATAATTAAAGTTGAGTAAGTTTAATGGTACATGATTTTTTAAATAAATTATTGAAAAAGACCTGTTGTGGTGTTTTTAAAAGGGTCAAAAAATTATTGAATCCTAAAGATTTTAATTTATATTAAAAATATTCATTATTTTTTGAAATTACAGTTTTTTATTAATAAGTTTATAAAATAATTACGTATATATTCTAGGATAAATATACTTGAAATATACTTAAAAATTTGTAATATATATATACGAGGTGTGATCAAAAAATAAGGTGAATTTTTATTTTTTTCAAAGAATATTTATTTATTCATCAATTTTTATTTTGTCCCCTTCAAAGTAATCCCCCTCGGATATAATGCACTTGTGCCAACGCTTTTTCCAATCCTCAAAGCATTTCAAAAAATTATTTTTTGTGATCTTGTTCAGCTCCTCTTTCGATGCCGTCTTTATTTCCTCAATCGTTGCAAAACGCCGTCCTTTCATGGGCCTCTTCAGTTTCGGGAACAAGAAGAAGTCACAGGGGGCCAGGTTTGGGGAATACGGTGCCTGCGGCATCATTAGTGTGTTGGTTTTAGCCAAAAATTCGCGCACAAGCAACGATGTGTGAGCAGGGGCGTTATCATGGTGCAAAAGCCAATTTTTGTTCTTCCGCAAATTCGGACGTTTCTGGCGGATTGCTTCGCGCAAATTGCGCATAACTTGCAGGTAATATTCGCTATTTACTGTTCTACCCTGTGGCAAGAACTCATGATGCACCACGCCCCTGCAATCAAAGAAAACTGTAAGCAAAACCTTCACATTTGATCGAACTTGGCGTGCTTTTTTTGGTCTTGGTGATCCGGAATGCCTCCACTGGGACGATTGAGTCTTAGTTTCGACGTCATAACCGTATACCCATGTTTCGTCACCTGTTATGACTCTGTCGAGTAAATCTGAGTCGTCGTTGACGTCATTCAATAGCTCTTGAGCGATGCTCATGCGACGGTGCTTTTAGTCGAAATTGAGCAATTTCGGAACAAACTTCGCTGACACACGTCTCATGTCTAAAACACCCGTTAAAATTGATTGGCACGAACCAAACGAGATGCCAATATCATCAGCAATTTCTCTAATGGTAATTCGACGATTCCCCAACACTATTTTCTTCACTTCTTCAACGTTCTCATCAGTTGTTGACGTGCTGCGGCGTCCAGAACGAGGTTCGTCGTTGGTGTCTTCTCGGCCTTCTTGGAAGAGTTTATACCACTTGTAAACATTTTTTTGGCTTAAAGTAGACTCATCGTATGCCACTTTCAACATTTCAAGTGTTTTGGAGCACTTGATTCCATTTTTCACACAAAATTTAATGCAAACTCTTTGATCCATGATTTTCGACAGCGGAAAATCGTGGAGCCTGCAAAACACTTCTAACTTTTATGCCTCTCACCAACAAACTAAACATGCTACATAGCTGAAATTTGGAACATATATTCGAGACGAGTGTACCAACATAACCAAATAAAAAAATCGAAGATCGAACGGATGTAGCCCGCTAAATTTCAAAATTCACCTTACTTTTTGATCACACCTCGTATATATATATATATATATATATACATATACATAGAATATAAATAAATGCTGTTTTTAATATTTGTTGGTATTTAATATACGTTCCTTGATTTAAAAAATTAATATAATATTCACAAAGATAAAATTCAAACATACATATAAAATCTACGATCATTATTACTTTTGTGAATATTTTTAATTCATTTTCATTAAAATCATGCATATACTTATTTAATTATGTCAAACTCTTCAGCTTTAAAAGTCAGTTAGCTATCGTCGTTAGTAAACTTTATTACAATATTAGAGTATATTTTGTGTTACATTATATATATATATATATATATATATATATATATATATATATATATATATATATATATATATATATATATAATATATGGCAAATATATGAGTTCTTAAATTTATCTTTCATTTGTAAGACTAACGAGTATATTAAGATTATTCTTGATTTAATTGATTTAAAAAGATATTTTTATCAAATATTTTATTTACATATTTAATGTACA
This sequence comes from Neoneuromus ignobilis, assembly GCA_029203775.1. Lineage (NCBI taxonomy): Eukaryota > Metazoa > Arthropoda > Insecta > Megaloptera > Corydalidae > Neoneuromus > Neoneuromus ignobilis. Next base: position 34,209,793 of record CP092091.1, on the reverse strand, counting down.
CATTTACTATTTTGCAGTTATTTTTAAAAATTTCGTTTAATTCTGCTAGTATAATTTTAATTTTGTAAATAAAAATATATATATAATGTGGTTATCATTAAGTAATAATACCATAATAATATAAATTATATATTTTTCATCCTACGAGAATTTGAAATTTGAGTATTATAGGTATAAATGAAAACAAGAGATTAAATCAAGTTTCAGTATAATATATTATTGATATAGCCAAAATTAGGTAATGGTATAGTTAATATCATTATCTAATTTTGTATATAATAATACCATCTTGTCTTGAAACTTGAGTTAATCTCTTGTTTTCATTTATACCTATAATACTAAAAAATTGAAATTTGTAACTACTCGTAGTTATTAATTAGAATATATATTTTAAGTAATGTATATATATATATATATATATATATATATATATATATATATATATATAAAGGGAAATACCTTATCTAGTTATGTATTTTATTAATAAATAGTTTATGAAAAATTATTTATCTAAATTTATATTTAATTTATAAAATTCCAAATTTTCTAAATAACTGAATATTATGTGTAGTTTATGTTGTATAGTTTGCATTATTGAAAGGATAACTTTATTATATTTATATATATATATATATATATATATATATATATATATATATATATATATATACACACTCGTATATGTTGATCCTGAGACTGAAAGTTTTAAATATTCATTTATATACTTGCTTACTATCATTTACACTTTTTAATATTTTTAGTCTTATATGAGCTATTCTTTCCCTCTCTTTATATATATGTATATATATATATATATATATATATATATATATATATATATATATAAATAAATAACATTTTTGGAAGAGACTCCATGATAGATAGAGGGATGATAGATGATATATAGAGTATTGTGAAGATAAGGTTTAGATATGATAATCGATTTGATGATATATATTATCATATATATATATATATATATATATATATATATGGGAATGAAAATAATTTTGATCTTATTTAGAATTTTTTGAAATGAATTTGAATTTTTAACCTTATTAATCTTTTTATCGATCTATTTTGTTACATATTGTGTTTATTTATCAACTACATTTATAATTTGTTATATACGTTTTCTTATAAATTTCGTAACCTAAATTTAATGCTTCCAATTTAAATAATTTTGTACCCAAAAAAGTGTGCATCATCTAATGAATCTAAATAATCGAATGATTTTTGTTTATTAATTCTTTTACATGTATTATTTATAGTTGACGCAGAAAGTTTATTAATTATAAAATTTAACCAATTTGTTGTACAAAAAAATATAAAATAAGTATGTGTTAATGAATATTGGTTAGATGTTTAAAAAAATCTTTTATTGTGCAAACATAGATTTATATTTTGAAAGAATGATGAGATAATATATTTATTTAAATGGTAGTACTGAGATTTTTTTTTAATTTCAATAAACAATCTATTTTATAAATTTCGTTTAAAAAATGCAACATTTTTGCTTTAGTAAAACAATATATTGCAGAAAATTATGCTTATAAAATTACGTAGATAATGTTTTTGAACTTTTGAAGTTTTAATTATTGAATTTTAGGTAACTTGTTTCATTTGAAAATAAAATACAATAGAATAAGTATTTGAGTTCTTCTAGATAATTCATTTATCTTTCTTTAAGTAAATTTAAAGAGTCTACTTTTAGTTTCGAACAAATATTTAAGAAAATGTTAAACTAATTTTCTTAATTTTTAATAATTTCAAAAAGCTTTTACATATAATTATTTACAGTTTTTTTAAAAAACTTCATAGGTAAGGTTTTTGAAATAGTTTGCTAACATTATGAAAGATTATGATCTTTTGCTTATTAAACATTTTTTATGTTTCTACTTTTTACTGATCAGCAATATGTATTCATGATATGAATTGTATTTATAATATATTATATATTTATAATATTAATTACGTATAATAAACATTAATAATATTCTCTTTGTTCACTTGGTATTTTTGAAATTTCAGTTTGTTTAAAAAAGGTTTCTTTCGGATTTAGACATGATTTTATGGTTTCAGTATAAGTCCTTGGCAAAATAAAACGTTCATAAATACAGAAGATAAAATAAAACAAATTACATGAAGTTATAAATTCTCTGAAAAAGTTATTTCAAATGGTATATGTAAACACTGTGTACAGATTTTTCTATAAAATACATCCATTAATTATTTAAAATGTTAGTTAAGCCTCGAATATATATATATATATATATATATATATATATATATATATATATATATATATATATATATACACACACACACATGTGTGTGTGTGTATGTATGTATGATCAATTTTTTCTGTTCATTGATATATTAAGGCCTTTCCCAAAACTTTCCACTTTGACTTTTTTAATATATTTCTTTTCTATTCCAGTCCTACGAATTTTCTTACGTTTATGTCTTATTTATCGATGGATCTCTTTCTGAATCTTTTTACATATGTGTTTTCTCATTCAATAATTTATTATATCCATTAGTGATCTTCTTTTCTTGTTACATAGATAACTAGTGTATTTTTTCCAATTCGCTGGATTCTCTTTCTGTCCTTACTTCTCATTTTTAAAAGTGTTTTTATATTTAAAAGTGTTATTATATATTTGGAGTCAGTAAATAATTTTTGCATTTAAAATTCTCATTTACTACCATAAAAACAGGTAGGAGCATTTATCAAAAACTTTTCTTTCAACAAACAGGAATATTCAACTTCATAATATGACAATTTCTTTCGAATTAAAACTACACTATTTGTATTTTCCTGTTCTTTTCATTTATTTTTTTTTTGGTGTTTAGTTTACCTAGATGAACATAATTTTTAACTTTTTAATTCATACTCTGTTCAATTTGATTTTTTCTTTGGAAATTCAGTATACATTATTTTTGTCTTATTGAAGTTAATCATAAAACATTTTTTGACTTGCTTTATCTTTTCTGTTGTTTTAAGTTCATTCATACTTGTTGGGAAAATAAATTATGGTTAGAAAATATTAAATAAAAAAGTAATTCGAAATTTACTTATAAAACTTCACATTCCTAATTAAATATCTTAAATAATTCCTCCAATACTACTGTAAATAATTTTGGCGATGTCTCATTGTCATGTTTTACTTCTTACATAATTTGTCAATTTTACTATTTGTTCGTGTATTTGTACTGAGGATGTTACATTTCTATAAATATTTCCTTAAAGTTCAATATAGGCTTCTTCAATTTTTTTATTCTTCAATGTATTTAATATTTATGACGTATTGATTAAGTCGAAAGATTGTCATAATCTATGAATCCGAGACAGTGATATTCATTATATATATATATATATATATATATATATATATATATATATATTAATAATTAAACAAAAAAATCATTGAAATTTATATGTAGTAACATAGAGAAATTTTTATCTTAACACACTGGTGAACATGAATTCGTTTCGTATCACTTTTTTTACATCGTGAATTCTATTTCATGTACGGTAACATCAAACTCAATTGAACATGAACAAATAAAATGTAAAACTGGCAAAGACGTGCTGTTAACCTTTAAAAAAAGATACGGTTTCTGTTCACAAAAAGTAAAATAAAATGATAGCAATCGCAGTCGATGATCTCGTCTTGTAGGAGTATGAAGCGCAGTCAGTGAAAGTTTGGAAATTGTTGACGTGTTCAATGTGCTGTGATGTATATTGTAGAATACATATTTGCATATGGTTTTGTTATGAATATGCGCTTTTCATGATTTTTTATATATTTTTCATGATTTTTGATTGAGAAATGTACATATTATATACATAACTATATTCAGTATTTTTGTGTATATATAAATGTATAATATTTATATATTCAGGAATTCTTAAATTTTATAGACGAATATTTTTAAGTAAAATTCTTCTTATTCAAAGAAAAATCAAATTAATAAAAGTAAAAAGAAGTAATTGAATTTTACAACTTAACATTTCTTTTGTTGAATTATGTTTTGTTTTATAATTAGAAAGAAATCATTTATTTCCTATTAGCGCGCATTTAAAACTTGAGGTTTTCTATACATAGAGCATTTGTTGAATCAGTTAAGTTGATTTGTTAGTGACTTATTTTAAACACTCTTTTTTTAACAAATATTCCTTTTTGGATAAGATAAATTTCTTAAAACTTGACATCCATTTCTTGAAAATAAAATGGATAGTTCTCTATTTTGTAATTAATTCTTTCAAATTTTTAGACTGCTCTTATACAATTTTGAAAAGAAAAAATATAGTATGGAATATTGTAAAAAAATTATAATACTTTTTAAGTACTTAATTATATTTAACATTGTAAAGAATAACATCTTGATTTTCATGTCTCTACATGACTATAATTACCTTAAATAATACTATTTTTAAAAAAATAATTAACTGTACACTAGAAATAATCCATATACTTAATTATTATTAATATAATATAACAATACCAAATATAACTATAATAGATTTACTAGTTACGAAAATAAAATATTAGGAGATTTAGTTTTAATTTAAATAATCTAATATAGGGTTCTCCAATAAGTGCTTCAGAAGTTTAAATGGAAATAGAACAAAAATTATTTAATTACTTATTTATTGAATTTATTTTATTTTTAAGCATATTCTATGGCATTAATGATGGAATACAATTTCACTCATATGACCACCACGACTTCGCTTGGCAGAGTGCATTCATTTAGTTCAATTTTTACTCATTCTTTCACATAATTGTGGTCCAATTTTATGAATTACTGAAATCAATGTTTACTTTTGATGCTTCTGTTTTTGTGGTTTATTAGCATAAACCAATGATTTTACATAACCTCACAAAAAATAATCTAATGGAATTTAATCACCTGATCTTAATGGCCAATTGATGGGTCCATTTCGTGAAATAATGGACTTATTAAATTTTTGTTTTGATAAATCTATTGAAATTTTTACAATTTTTAAGAGTTATTGAAATGTTAAACGTTCCATGATAATTTGACAAAATATAATAAGTTTAAATGTCAAAATAAACTTGAAAAAACTATTTAAACATGGCTGTCATCAGCTGTCAAAGTTTTGACATATTTATTGGAAAACCTTTTAGTTGAAGAAAATAGTTACGGGCTAATAATTCCTTTAAGTTGATATGAAAGTTGAATAGAAGAGAACTATAAAAATTTTAGTAAAGTACGTACAGATTCGCTGTCTTATGAAAGCTTTTAGAAAAAGTTTTATTTAAAGACTAATCTGTTCGTTTTCAGAATCAGATAAGAATTTATAAAGTTATCCTGTCACGTAAGTAGGATAAAAACACTATTTTATACAGAAGTAGAACTGGTTATTGGTTTTAGATTTTCTACTTACAATATTCTTGTTTGTTAAATTTCACAAATTTTCTTTAATCGGGTTAAATAAAGCTGTAAGTATATTTAAATAAAGCTATTCGAACAATTAAAATCTGATTATAAATTTGATTAACAAGTACAAATAAAAAATATATTATAATACAATTTAAAATCAAATCATTTATATTAATTATAATATCAATAGTGTGAATTTATTAAAGTATTTGTGAATTTTTAATTTTTGGTAATTAATATGAATTTATTTATACATTATCGTAATTAAAAATCAAACATATAGTTTCAATTATATAAATGGGTGATCAATATTTAGTTCAAACATTGTTCACTTACTTAAAATAAACATTAAATATTGAATATATTTATAATTTTCCTGTTTTATACCGGAAATATATGTAATGTATATTGATTCGACTATAATATTTCAAGTTCACATTTATATATAATGAAAACATACAAAAGGTTTTCACATTAAAAAATATTTAAAAATTAATTAACGTAATTTAATAAAATTATATTTAATAAATTGCTTTTGAGTTCGTATCAGAAAAAGTTATATATTTGTTCATTCAATTTAAATAAATATAATTGAAATTTATGAGACGAATAATTAAATTAGTTGAAAGATGGCATATTTTATACAATATATTTTATAATCAATAACATGTATATTAATTGTATTGTATATAAATATATGTATCGTTGTATTCATGCAGAAGTGACATATTTCAGTAAATGTTTAAATTTTTGGTCAAATATGAAAAAAAGTATTTTTAAATTCAAGAAGTTTCGTTCTGATAGTGTATGTGTGTATATATATATATATATATATATATATATATATATATATATATAATATATATATATATACAGGAATACCTCGTATAGTCCGGCTAATCGGTTCCACTGATTAGCTGGACTAATCGAAACATTAACTAAATACAAAAAACGTTAATTGATTCCAAATTTTTTTTCTTGTTTTTTTTTGTAAATAAAACGAAGGTAATATATTCAAATGTTTGTATGTATCAACAAAACAAAATCATGGGTTTATACATTCATTTTAAATTCATTTTCAATTGGGTTATTAAAATTTAATTATCATAAAATCGACTTTACTCTATAGCTGCGAATCGAAAACTAATAGAGAAAGAAAAAAAGACCACATAACTAGAACTGCACATGCGTTGCGCATAATGTGCATATATGATTTCGGTTTTCTTTTTTATTATGTTTTTATAATAAAGGGGAAAACTTGAAAATTTGCGTATAAAAATAATTTTATGTATTAATTTTTTTGGATTTTTTCAAGAACAACTTTTTAGTAGGATTTTTTCAAATATTTTTTTTTTTTTGTAAATTTTAAACCGAACTATAGTGAAACCGGAATAATTGAAGCCGGACTAGCGAGGTATTACTGTATATATGTATATATATATATATATATATATATATATATATATATATATATGTATGTATGTATGTATGTATGTATGTAATATATACTTACATGTTATTCTTTTGTCAAAAAATATACTTTTAATCAACGCATTTTTTTATGATAGTGAAACATAGGACATAAACATCAAAATAATTCACTGGTTTTAATTAATATAGAAAAACTCAGTAAGATGTTTGTTCTGAATGACAGTAGGGACAGAAAAAGAAACGTATGAATTTGACAAAAAATAAAAATGATAAACATTATAATAAAAGTAAAAATATTAAAATAAAAATAGGCCGATTATACAGTAAAAAAGAATACTACGGTTGAACAAATAAATTATTGAACTGGAATCAAAATAAAAAAAGACTTAAGAAGGGATTTATGAATAGATTATAATAGAGGTAAAAAATTGTTAGCGTGAAATAGGAGAAAAGAATATTGGAACACTGAAAGTGGAATATTTTGAGACAGGTTTTCATTCAGCACTAAATATAAAAAGTCTGAAAAATATGGTACACACACACATACACACCCATATATATATATATATATATATATATATATATATATATATATATATATATATATATATATATATATATATATATATATATATATATATATATATATATATATATATATATATATATATATATATATATATATATATATATATATATGATTGTATATATATATATATATATATATATATATATACGAGGCTGTTTGATAAGTCCGTGTAAAAATAAAAACTGCTTCATTTTTTTGAATAAATCGTTTTTATTTTTCAACATAGTCTCCTTTTAGGCTTATACACTCCATCTAACGCTGCTCTAGTTTGTTGATCCCTTCCGAATAATAGGATTTGTCCAAGTCTGTAAAATAGTCATTCGTTCCTGCAATCACCTCCTCGTTCGAATAAAATCTTTTTCCCGCGAGCCATTTCTTCATATTAGGGAACAAATAATAGTCCGATGGAGCCAAGTCTGGAGAATAGGGGGGATGTGAAACGATTTGGAACCCTATTTCCATTAGTTTTGCGGCCACAACTGCTGAGGTGTGAGCTGGTGCGTTGTCGTGATGAAAGAGGACTTTTTTGTGGGCTAATCGGGGACGTTTTTCTTGCAACTTGGTTTTCAAACGATCCAATAACAATGAATAATATGCACCTGTAATGGTTTTACCCTTTTCCAAATAGTCGATAAAGATTATTCCTTGCGAATCCCAAAAGACAGTCGCCATAACCTTCCCGGCCAAAGGAATTGTCTTCGCCTTTTTCGAAGCAGATTCCCCCTTGATAACCCATTGTTTAGACTGCTCTTTGGTCTCAGGAGTGTAGTGATGTATTCATGTTTCATCTACAGTGATGAAACGACGCTTAAAGTCCTGCGGATTTCGCTGAAACAGCTGCAAACCGTTCTTGCAACACTTCACACGACCTCGTTTTTGGTCGATCGTGAGCAATCGCGGCACCCACCTGGCGGATAGCTTTTTCATGTCCAAATGTTGGTGCAAAATATTATGTACCCGTTCACACGAGATGCCTACAGCACTAGTAATCTCAAGCACTTTCACTCTTCTGTCATCCATCACCATATCATGGATTTTATCAATGATTTCTGGAGTGGTGACCTCAACAGGGCGTCCAGAACGTTCAGCGTCTCTTGTGCTCATATGGCCACTCCGAAAATTTTGAAACCACTTATAAACCGCACTAATCGAAGGTGCAGAGTCACCATAATGTTTATCAAGCTTCTGTTTATCTCCTGAGGCGTTTTGCCTTTAATGAAGTAGTGTTTAATCAACACGCGAAATTCTTTTTCGTCCATTATTTGACAATCACTCGATTTCCTTGATTCCAACGATTGTCAAACACAAAGGAATAGACCGATATGGCTGAAACTTGATGTGTGTTCTTCCAAGAGGTGCTACTAATTAAAAATAACCTCGATATGCACCAGTGGTGCCATCTTTCGGAATTTACATGGACTTATCAAACGACCTCGTATGTATGTATGTATAATTTTTACAATAAAATGGAAACTTTTTTCCTTAAAATAATATCAGTTTTTATATTCTTCTCTCTATTTTTCTGTAAATTTTTTTTTTGTTATTAATTTACGTGTATTTTATTACAATTAATTTCAGCATTTATGTAAATAATTTAAATACATGTTCATATATAAATATATATATATATAAATATTTATATATATATATATATATATATGTGTGTGTGTGTGTGTGTGTGCGTATGCGTGCGTGAGTGCGTGCGTGTTTTTAATAAAATTAAAATTATTAAACATGTTTTAATGAAACTTTCTACATATAACATTTAAAAATTACCGTTAATCTATTTTTTATACTATTTCTTCACTTTCATAATTTTTTAACACATTATATATATATATATATATATATATATATATATATAGTGATTTTTTTTAAATAATCGTGGTTAAATTTCACATATTTATACTATTCAGTCATTTTTTTGTAACTAAAATTTATTTTCATTTTCATAAATCAGTTACTCTTCAACCGAATATTTTTATCCAATAAAAAATATGTATATATTTGGATAATATAATGTAAAATTAGATTTGAAAATACATTCAGAAAAAGTAATTTTATTTCTTTAATTAAAAACTAAATCGGAAAATCTTGGTATAAGCGTGAAATAATGTAAAAACGACAAAGTTTAAGATTACTCAAAATATTTCATTTAGTCAAAATAAATTTATGTTTATTAAAAATACATTTAAAACACTATTTATCTTTTCTACTCAGTTGAGATTTAATTTAAAAAGTAATTTAATTAAATAGGTTTTAAATTCAGTTAAATTGTTTATACCAATTTTATGTGTTGATTAAATTAAATTCCAAATATAATCAATACATATTTATAGAAACAGAACATTTATATTCATTCGATAATCGTATCAAAATTGTATACATACATACATACATGCATGCATGCATTCATACATACATATATATATATATATATATATATATATATATAAATTATTTTTGTAACTTAAGTTTATGTTAAGAAATTTAATGTGTAATTTTGCTACCCCAAAAATATAAAAACAACAGTACGTATGCATCTCATTTTCATTTTAATATGTTTTTTTGCATGAATTTATTTTTAAAAAGGTGCTAAATCTGCGATGGTATAACATTAAAGCAAAGCTGTCCGTCTAAAAATAAGATTTTAATATAAGTTCACGTTTGATAACAGAAAAAAAAATAATTTCGATACTGAAAAAGTATATTTACGTTTTAATATATATTTTATAGTTTTTTGTTATTATTTTTTTTTTAGATTTGCCGTATTGATATTAAAGTTAGTGTTAAAATATGATGTTTGTATTACTTATAAAAGAATTTATTAAAAGGTAAATGTATTAATTTTAATTTCATTAGTTTTTTTATTCGTGTGTTGTAGTTATTGTTATTTTTGTACCCGAGTACATTCTTAAAAAAAATATAATTTGTAGATTTTTTTATTGGTATAAGAAAAATAACACGAGTTTCCTAATTTGAATAAATACTTTATTTTTACTGTACTGGATATATTTATTTTTTGAAATGTTTCATTATTAGGTTTTTCTTCATTATTAGGTTCTTAAAACTGGTTTTAAACTGTAAAGCAATTATTCGATATATTGTTTCGCTGTTTAATATTTAGATTTTAATTGATTTGGTAATTTTTAGTCTATGTTTATTTTTGCTTAATTATTTTCGTTTTAATTCTCTTCTTTATTTTATTTTCAATTTTTGGGTCCAATATTTATCATTGTGAATTTTCTTAATGTTTCTTTTTTCATATTTATTGGCATAATTTCGTGTGATTAAGAAATACTAAAAAAACCTAGATGTTATTTTTTTTATATCACTTAATCCACTTAATTTGTTTAAATACTTAATTTTTTGTTCCACTTAATTTATGATGAGTAGCTTTAGTTTATTCAAGTATTTTCAATTGCTTAATTTATTCTTTTTGTTATTTTTTATATTATGTAATTTTTATTTATTTCCTATTTTCCATGTATTATTTGACTTTCTGGTGAGCGACTGAATAGTAATTAAATTATTCTTTTTAATTTGATTATATGGTCGTACTTTATAATTTTTTATAACATTGCATACTGATTTTTTTTATTTTACAATTTTTTATTATTTAAATAATAAATATTTGTATATATTTCATGAGATAAAAAGAATTTTGAGATTGAATTTTATTATGAGTGCAACGAATGAATATTTTTTAATAATTGAAATAAACTTTTAGTCTAAATTTATCTGTTTGAAACAATTTTTTTATCATTTTTAATATTTAACTATTTATTTATTCAAATATTTAGTAGTTTATATATATATATATATATATATATATATATATATATATATATCGAACTATTTTTTTACATCACTATTTTTTTAAATTTTATATGCAATAAATTCATTTCGTTTCCAGAAAAATTTTAAATGTGTTACTAAAACTTTTCAACCAAGATAATTAAATCATTATTAATTTCATATTTTGCTCCTACTGTACATAAAATATATTCAAGTAGCTCAATAAATGTTGAAGTATCTCTTAAATAAGTTGACTGATCCTAAAGTTAATAGATACTTCAGTCATACATAAAGCTACTAAACAGATAGTTTAAATATCTATTAATTTCCTTCTAATCAATGTTAGAAGGAAATTAATAAAATAATATTAATTCTAATCAATGTTTAGAATATAGCTGCTATGCTTTGGGTAATCTCAGTCAATCTAATATCTTTGTATTTTCTTGATCTTTCAGTCGGTGTGGTTAATCAAATGACTCACAGTACCTCTTATCATTTTAGTGACAATATACATATTATTGTCTAGATTTTGTTTTTGAACAATGATGTTATATTTGAAGAATACAATTTCTTTGTGCAAACAGATAAGTGTAGTTACACAAATGAATTTTCATCCCAACACCACAATAATTTGTGTAAAGTGAATCAACCACAGTTCCAAAACAACTAACAGATAAGTGTATTCAAACCTAAATTAAAGACTACGAAAAAGAGTTTAATTTATTATCTCTCTAGGAAAACTGCCAATTTAAATATAATTCAACAACTGTGTCCATTTTGGGCAATAGAGTGAGAAATAGATTTGCTTTTTTAATTTATCAACAAATTACAGTAGAACTAAATGAGAAATGAAATACGATTCAGTTATAATCCATAAAAACTTGTATTCACTTATTCTAAGGAAAATATAAGAGATAATAAAGAGAATAATTATCGTTTGTTTTGGAACTGTAGCGGATTCACTTTAACACAAATAATTTTTTATTCTCAACACCACAATGGTTATGAAGTATTCAATAATCACTTGTTGTTCACTTTTTGTTTATACAATGTCGGCTGAAGCGCATTTCGATGGCGATGCTATTACTTTTAGGCCTTTTTGTTAAAAAATCGAAATGTGTATCAGCCGACATTGTTATAAAGAAAAATATAAGCAATAACTGATTATTGAACACTTCATAACCATTGTGATGTTGAGGATAAAAAATCATTTGTGTTAAAGATAATCATTTATGTAAAGGTATATATATATATATATATATATATATATATATATATATATATATATATATTCATACACACACCTGTCACTCAATTTACGCGGGACTTTTTTACACGAGTTTTTTTTACGCGGCAAATTATACCTCTATTTACGCGGGACTTTTTTTACGCAGCACTTTTTATACGCTGTCAGATAGATTTCATTTTATATAATTTTTCATGGAATTTATTATATATCAGAGTGACGCAATTCTTACTTGAACGTATAAAAGCACGATATAAATATATAAAAGGTTGATTGTTTTGAATTACAGTAGCGATAGTGACACCGAATAAAATTTATCTACTTTTGTTTTCTAAAATGTCATTATTTTTTTGTCAAGCTATGTGAAATAAATTGTGTTTTTACAACTTTACTAGCTTTTATTTCCAAATTTTTTTCTATTGTACTGACAGACTCAATTTACGCGATTTTCATTCACGTAAAACAAATCCACGTGGAACGGATATTCCGCGTAAATTGAGGGACGGGTGTATATATATAAATTGAAGTTGTTCTCGGAAAAATTTTGCACTCTACAACCAATTATTTCCTTTTTATATTTTTTAAATCACTTATCCATCTTTAAATTATTGTATTGATCTAAGAAAATTTTCAAACATTTGTCTAAAGGTATATTATTTCCTCTTTCTATAAATATTTTCTGCTGCTCTCAAGGCAATATTATTTATATTTATGATGTATATTTTTATGTGCGGTATATATTTCGCATTTCTCAATATTCTTTGTGAACGGTTATTCAAATAAATTCGATTTCCTGTGTTATAAAGTTTTAAACAAGTTTTATATGTATATTTTTATAATATTTATATATTTTTGATTAGCGAATTTCCGGCTTTTTAATTATATCAATGAATATTTGATAATATTCAGAATTGTGAATGAAAAATTTCAATAATTTATTAATTTTCAAAATATATTAAGATTGTTACTAATTAAATTGTATTATATCATATTTTAAATGACATCACTTCGTTAGAAATAGTTTTTTTAATTTTTTATATATATTGTATTTGTAGCTATTTTGCATTATAATATATATCCATTTGCGCGTGTGTGTATGTTTTTGTGTGTAAATAAATGTGTTTTATACTAATTTCTTAAACTTTTTGGAAAATTAGTTAAAATTTAATTTCTCGTTAATCTAACTAATATAAAATGTATATTAGATTAAAAACTGAAAGATTATCTGAATAATAAATGTAAATCTTTGTTGTAGTCATAAAAAAGGTGAAATTAATGATAACAGGTGTTTTAGATGTAAATAAGAAAATTTTCAAGAACAGATTAAATTGAAATTAAGTCTTCACTTTATATTAAATTCTATTACATAACATAATATAAAATCCATCCATTCAATTAACAATAAATTATTAACTTTGAACTTTATGATATACCGTGTAATTAATTTTCAGTCAAAATGTGCAAATAATGGAACTGAATTGTTTATATTAAGTTTGATTAACAAAGTTTACATATATATATATATATATATATATATATATATATATATTAATATATACATAATTACTACATTAATAACTTACTTTGTATGACTCTTAGTTTATTACGTGATTGTGATTAAAATTTCTATTTATATATTTCATTTATATATTCAAATATATCCCACAAAACATTGATTATTTTTGAATTTAATATTATACCTAGGCGTTCTATTTGTAATGCTTGAAAATGTAATAAAGGGAATATGTTATCACATATGTTTTTATAGAATGCTTTAATAACTTCGGAATTTTCAAAACCATCTTGACGGAAAAGACACGTGAAGTTGTAATTATTCTATTTACGTTTTTTTTTCAAATTCAACGAACTTTTGTGGATATTACATTCAAGAGCTTAATAATAGTTGGTAGGAAGTAATTGATAACAATAAAACCTCTATTGTTAATTAACTCTATCGTTAATAACAAAAAGCGTTTGAAATTGTCTTTTTCGGAATATAATTTTGAACATTACTTATGGGATAACCTGATTTTTCATAACTCACTTTCTGTAATTATATTCAATTTTAAATTAATAAAAAAGTAATTATTTTTTTTAAAGAAAATAAAATTCCCATATATATATATATATATATATTTATATGTATGATGTTTTTTAGGGTAGATAGAACTTTCGATAGGGATTCAATATCAAGTTTTATCACGTTTAATAAAACATATATATATATATATATAATTTATAATTTGGAAACATTTTTTTAACAAATGTTCTAGTAAGGTACGTTTTCAATTTTTATTTTCTTCTTCAATCTATTTTTAAATAACATTGATACTAATAGTTCAATCATTCTAAAATTTCTTGCATTTAGAATTTCAACCAAAAGCTTTTTCTATGAGATATTGAACCTTATATTTTTTTTGATACTTTTCCAGTTTAAATTTTATTTGAAAATTATTATTTTCTTACAGATAACATACATAATGCTTTTTTATTTTTTATATGCTGTATACCCTATAAAACTGTTTAAAAATATTAAATTTAGGAATTTGAGTATATTTTTAAAACTCTTACTTAATTTCATTGTGACTATTTAATCTGATATGTCTAAACTAGTGATAGGGCTAAACGGGTGATTTTTATTTGTAACATTTTCAATATATCGTCAGAAATTTTATTATGTTTTGTAATTCATTATATAGGTTCATCCAAATGTAATGCCAAGATTTGCGTATTATTAAAAAAAACATATGTATAAGGTGGTGTATAGGGAAACATATGTATTATAGTTTTATTTGTTTCTTTTCAATAAAACACAAATCTAGGCATCATATTTGGATGACCCTATATATACGATATTATATAACACAAATCATGGTTCTTTCTATATAAGTAATATTTTTTTTTTAAGAATATTATAGAATTACAATCTTTAATTTTCTTCATTATAAAATTTACTCTTTAAAATGTTTTGCTTGCAATGTTAATAATAATCTCATATTATTCGTACACACACACATATTTATATATGTATATATATATATACAGTTTGTGCAAATGGAGATGAGTTAAAAGTAACAAAAAAATTAAAATATTTATTTTGTTTTTCTTTTGCCGTTCTTGTTATTCCTTGTATTTATTAAGTGAATGTAAATCAGCCATGATTAAGTAAAATGTTCTGAAATTTCATGAACTAGGTATGAAAAGAAATAAAAAAAAGTACTTTAAAGACAAATGTTTAATAAAAAGGAATCAGAGACCTAATTCTTTTTGTAATTTAAAATTGACAAGTTTATTTTGCTCCTTAGAGTGTGAAAAACTATTTTGTATAACATTTTCCACCGTAAAAGATTTTTTTAATTTTTTATACAAAAATGTTAACAAACGAAAAAATGTAATTGTAGTTTTTTTGATCAATATATTTAATAATTTATTACATTGTATATAGTAAAATTTAATGAAAAATATTGTAATTGTTTAAAATCCTTAAAAACACTATATTATATTGAATAATATGTAAAAAATTTAAAACTATAATTTTCGAATAGGAATTGATAGAAAAAAACTTTTAAATGAAATCAGTCATGACTGATAATTCTAGTAAAAATAGATAAAAAATCAATGCTTTTAACTTTGTAACTAATATTCAGTTGACTATAGAATAAATTCTGGTAACTAAACACTTTCAAATTAAATAAAAATCATAGAATTAAATAACCGTTTTTCAATTATCAAAGACAATATTATTAAAAGATAGAATTATGTTAACAGCTACATAAATAAACATGATGTTTTGAAATAACTTAATTTTTGATGATAAAATGAAATTTTTTTTTTTTGGTTTAGACGGATATACGAACATTTAGAGAAGGTTAAATATCGCATTTAATAAACAAAATATTATATCTCTACTAAGATATGAAGGTAGTTAGGTAATAGCCTAGGGTTGTTTTTTTTAAAGAAAGCAGGAAAGTTGGTTTCCGTTGATAGAATCATAAATGAATTAGTCAACTGGATATTCTAAAAAAGAATTTGAAGTAAAGTATAGAAGATCTAGTTATACTTAACACATTTTACTTCTATTAAGATAATGGCTTGGAGCATTAGAATAGCAATGTTTGTTTTTAGTTTTTTTTTTTATAATTATTCGAAAGTAATAGAAACATTGCAATAATGTTGTAATATAAATTATATTAGAAATTATTGTAATTTATTTAGAAGAAAATTTCAAAACTCATAAAAACCAACTGATAATATATAAAGTAAGGGCTTCAAGAGTAGTGGATTTTAACTATTATAGAAAGTTACTTAAATTGTTGTTAAGTAGGCTAATATTTATTAAGAGAACTATAAGAAGTGTTAAAAGTGGTAACGAAATTTTTTGAGTTTGAATTCACCATGAATTTTAGTATACTTTACATATTTAATGTTGAATCATGTCAATATTTGTTTTATTCTTTTTAGTTATATTATTATAATAAAAAGTAAAAGAAAAAACAGGAAAGAAATGTTTTAATTCTTTGTAGTTTGGTTTAAATTCATTTCTTTTGATTTATATATATACACTCATTTTTTAAAACAATTGTTTTCAAAATGTATTGATTAATTATTGTAATAAAACTAATTTTCATATTTTTACAAAATATTTGTTAAGTTTAAATTTATATTAAAAAAATAATTATTAATCAAGTAATGAAATTATTTGATTATTAAAATGTTCACTTATTTTATAGACATCTATAATAAAACGTTATGTCTGTAATAATTAAAACATTATATATATATTATGTCATTCATTTTTCAAATTTGTTATAATAATTAATTGAATGCTCTTGTACTTACTTTCTCATGTAGTGGTACTTGAAGACAACTATAATAACCATCGTGTTTGCAGTTAAAGCCATAATAAAGACAGGGATGTATAGTGATATCACTACATAGTCCGAATCGTCATAAATAATACCATGTATGTTATTCATCATTTCGTCGAATCCAATATTCGACTGCATACTTTCATTAATATTGTCTATTGTTGGTAAATCGGTAGTTTGTATATGTCTGTAACTATTATTTCTTAACCCGGTCGCCATTGTTGAACCACTTGTGACACTAGGCACAATATCACTGAATATACTTTTTGTAATGTCTTCAGTTAACGACAAGTTAATAACGTTTGGTGTGAAAACGTCTACTGAGTCCGTTTGAAACATGTTTTACGTTTGCACTTTTTTTGTGTTCACAGTCATTTAGGGTTTTTCCCTCTTTTTTTTTGACAACGATGACGTTAAAGGAGCTACCTCGTGGCGAAATTCAGACGTTGTTTGTTTTTGTACACCGTATATTATAAACACTGTTGAAACGTTTTTTTAGTTGAGTACTTCTTATTCTGAAAATAAAAAGAAATTATTATTTTTTGTTCTATTTTTCTCTTTTATTTTAAAAGTTATTAAGAATAATTAAAATATGTAATATAGTGTGATTGAAAACAGTATACTTTGTAACATAACAATTAAGAGTTTCATATGAATGGAAAAATATTTTTATTTAATACATACATACATACATATATACATATATATATATATATATATATATACATATAATGTGTGTGTGTGTATATATATATATATATATATATATATATATATATATATATATATATATATATATATATACATATATATATATATATAAATTATAAACTATATGATGTAAATATATATAATATTTGTTATTTAAAAGTAATTTAAAATTATTTTTGTTAGAATATAAAAACATAAATCACGTATAAAACGAAATAATGAGAATGAATTATTAATATAAAATAAATATTTAAAAAGAAAATAAATATTAAATATGGAAATATTTATTAGATTTATTATTTATTTTTTTAATATGGTAAATGATATTTTATTTGATAAAGTATTAAAATTGTTTGTATTATTTATTAAAGAATATAAATTTCCTAACACTATTTATTTGCAAAATAAACTTATTTTCATGATTATTAAATATGGACCCACGATTGGAAATTATGAAACCGTAATAATCATACACTAGAGGCTATAATTTTTTAAAAATATGTTAATTCATAAATGAAATTTATAATTAATATAAAATATAGGAAATAAAATCGAATTATATTTAAATGGTTTATATTATAATCACTGAAAAAATCACTTATAAATATGTAAAAGGTAGGAAAAAATTATGAAATTCATTACTTTTATCAAACAAGTTTTGTTTCTCCTAATGAGTGAAAAATACAAAAAATATATTTGTATATGAATGATATAAAAAATATTCTATATAATTAAAAAAATGAATACAATACTAATAGAAAGAAATTTTAATTGTTCGAGTAACTTTATATTTAAACAAGTAAAACGCAGTTAATAGAATTAATTTCAATTTAGTTACTATATAGAAGTTATGTTTAAATATTTGATTTTTATATTAAAAAATAAAATACTATATTTTCCAATTTTTTTATTATATTTTTTGGTTCATTTACTTGCATAGAATAAAAAAATATTTTTGTTAAATGAAATATAGTTTTAGGTAATAAATAAAATAATTATAGCTATATTTTAATAATTAATAACTTAATTTTAGTATCAAGTTTTGAAATTTATTTTATTGTATTTTTAGTTTCATTTATTTATATAAAATAAGAGATATTTTTTTAATAAAATATGGTTTTAATTAAATTATAAAATTTCTATAATTGAATTTTAATAGTTAATACTATAATTTTAAAAATAAAAATTATATACAATTGAAAAATTATATAGTGAAATAAGTAAATAAAAATAATAAGTCTGTTTAGAACAGCAAGTCCGGTAGTAGTGATTTTAATTATCTTTACATTACTTCGCTTTATCCTCATTGATTTGTATTTTAAATCCTTTATTGGTAAAAGTTAGTAACACTGGAATAAAGAGAATCTCTATAAAAAATTTAACTTTTACCAGTTCGTAATTTTACAATTTAATTATTAGCGCGTGATCATTTCTCTTATAGAAAGAAGAAGAATTTATATTGAATTTAAATGAATCACTCACTCCGACATTACGAATTTTATTAAAGTGATTCGATTTATCGCATTACTAGATTTAATAACACAGTGCTTTAACGATACTACTATGATATATTGTAAAGTGGATCAGCTTATAAGTAAATAAAGTGAACAATAAGAGATTGCCACTTTTATAAAATCATCTGATATTGGAGATGGATGATCATTTATATTAAAGTGAATTTGTTACAGTCTCAAAACAAAGAGGAGAGTTAATTCTTTGATTAAAATTCGCCCAGGTCGAATACCTAATTGAAATCTTTAAACACGCAAATTAAGTTACGGGTCTTCGTCTAATTTTCAAAACTTTCGTACCCGAGCTGCTCAAATATTTCACTACGACTCCATCTTGAAATTCTCATAATAAATACATGTAACCTACGCCATTGTAACTGTTTTGTATATTATATTATGTATGAGCATATAATTTTATAAAATATTTTATAACAATGCAACATTTTATAGCGAAATTATTAAACAACCTGAACCAAAAGTTCAGCGTGGGTGGTATGTATTCTATGTTACAGGAAACTTTTTAATATTTTAATTAAATGCTGGCGAATATTAAAGACTGTTTTGGTACATACAAAATACAAGAAGAAATCATAAATAGTTTTAAAATTAAAACATTTTTTTAAGTAATACACTAAAAAAATAATGTTTGAGAGATAAAGCTCTTATTTATTTACAAAGAAGAACAATAGAAAAGAGAATATTTGAGTAACATAAAAATAATACAAATTTATATAAGCAAATTTCTAGGAAAAATATAATGACTTTATGTTATGACGGATTTCAATAGTTCATTTTATTTTTGAATGTAGATGTTTAAATACAGTACAGATTGAGTTAATTCAAATAGGAAATAAATTATATAGAGGTTATGTTGATTATATATATATATATATATATATATATATATATATATATATATATATATATATATATATAGGTGTGATCAAAAAATAAGGTGAATTTTTATTTTTTCAAAGAATATTTATTTATTCATCAATTTTTATTTTGTCCCCTTCAAAGTAATCCCCTCGGATATAATGCACTTGTGCCAACGCTTTTTCCAATCCTCAAAGCATTTCAAAAATCATTTTTGTGATCTTGTTCAGCTCCTCTTTCGATGCCGTCTTTATTTCCTCAATCGTTGCAAAACGCCGTCCTTTCATGGGCCTCTTCAGTTTCGGGAACAAGAAGAAGTCACAGGGGGCCAGGTCTGGGGAATACGGTGCCTGCGGCATCATTAGTGTGTTGGTTTTAGCCAAAAATTCGCGCACGAGCAACGATGTGTGAGCAGGGGCGTTATCATGGTGCAAAAGCCAATTTTTGTTCTTCCACAAATTCGGACGTTTCTGGCGGATTGCTTCGCGCAAATTGCGCATAACTTGCAGGTAATATTCCTTATTTACTGTTCTACCCTGTGGCAAGAACTCATGATGCACCACGCCCCTGCAATCAAAGAAAACTGTAACCAAAATCTTCACATTTGATCGAACTTGGCGTGCTTTTTTTGGTCTTGGTGATTCGGAATGCCTCCACTGGGACGATTGAGTCTTAGTTTCGATGTCATAACCGTATACCCATGTTTCGTCACCTGTTATGGCCCTGTCGAGTAAATCTGGGTCGTCGTTGACGTCATTCAATAGCTCTTGGGCGATGCCCATGCGACGGTTCTTTTGGTCGAAATTGAGCAATTTCGGAACAAACTTCGCTGACACACGTCTCATGTCTAAAACACCCGTTAAAATTGATTGGCACGAACCAAACGAGATGCCAATATCATCAGCAATTTCTCTAATGGTAATTCGACGATTCCACAACACTATTTTCTTCACTTCTTCAACGTTCTCATCAGTTGTTGACGTGCTGGGGCGTCCAGAACGAGGTTCGTCGTTGGTGTCTTCTCGGCCTTCTTGGAAGAGTTTATACCACTTGTAAACATTTTTTTTTGGCTTAAAGTAGACTCATCGTTTGCCACTTTCAACATTTCAAGTGTTTTAGAGCCTTGATTCCATTTTTCACACAAAATTTAATGCAAACTCTTTGATCCATGATTTTCGACAGCGAAAAATCGTGGAGCCTGCAAAACACTTCTAACTTTTATGCCTCTCACCAACAAACTAAACATGCTACATAGCTGAAATTTGGAACATATATTTGAGACGAGTGTACCAACATAACCAAATAAAAAAATCGAAGATCGAACGGATGTAGCCCGCTAAATTTCAAAATTTACCTTACTTTTTGATCACACCTCGTATACATATAGGATATATATATATATATATATATACTATTATATATATATATATAATATATATATATAATTATAATATCAACGTAACCTCTCTCTATTCATTGAAAGCCTTTCTCAAAATTTTCCATTTATGTATATATATATATATATATATATATGAGTGTGTACACATGAAAATGTAAAATCCTCATGAGGGCAACAATGCGTAAATTCATTAAAATATGTTATTACTATTGTAGTACATGATGAATAGGACGGTGCGACTTTTGGCATTTAACAAATTAAATTGTTCGAGTTGGTTGCTGGATTCTCACCAAATCATATAATTCAAGTGCTTGTTTGACTTTATAGAACATATTATATACATTTTTCAAAATCCATATTTTCTTATAACATGATTTTATAGTTATGAAAATAATCACTATTTATTTATTTTTTTAAAGTTTATATATTCGAGTATATATTATACAATGTATATACAATGACAACGTATATACAATGAAATGTTCGAATCAAAATATATTAAAAGAAATTCTATAAATCATGATAAATAGGACGTTTCGTGTCATTCTTGCATTATATTTGTGTATATCGAATTTAGTAACATTATTTAGTTATTTTAAAATACATTGAAACATAAAAACGTTTGTTTAGAAATAAAAAAATAAAAACGTTTTTGGTTAAATAATAATTTTATTAATATTAATTTTTTTACATCAGTATCTTGTTGACATTTTTTGAAAATTTCTATTTAAAAATATTTTGATAATGAATTATATATTATTCATCATATTATTATTTTTTTTTTAAAAAAAATATTTTAAATTACAATTAATTATGTGAACTAAATTTAAAGATATTTCACTTCAATAAAATGCGATATTTTATTTTTACGTTATTATGTATAAAAGTCAATTAATAAATATCTAACAATATCATTTATATGAAAAATAAGCCTTTCAACTTTATTAGAGATGGATTTTGACGAGGTTTTAATTAGGTTTTTTTTATTTATGTGCATGTTATATATTGAGGTTTAATATAATCAAGGAAATAATTCAATAATTTTTGATCATTATTGATATTTATTAAAACTAATAAGTATAATACATACATACTTACATACATATATATATATATATACACACCAGAGTCTTTTGATAAGTATGGTAAATTTATTTATTGTTTTATTTAATTAATTTTTTCAATATAGTTTTTTTTACCCATACTTATCAAACGACCCTCGTATATATATATATATATATATATATATATATATATATATGTATATGTTTTTATATATAAAGCATTATTTTACACGTGCATCAATTTTCCATATTTATGTATCCTTGAATTAGTATATGTCAGTTATTAATTAGTTTATATTCAGATTAATTACCTAGTAAATAAAATCGAAGCAGAATGAAGGTTCTAAATCTATTATATATGTGTGTTGAATGAAACTAAAATTGAAAATGTGATCAGTGTTAGGTTTCATAAATAATTTATAATTTTATTTGTTAATTAAGCGCACACTGAATGATTCAAAGAGTATATTATAAAAATTAGACGATATTATTATGGATTTCAGTTAATATATTATATGTGTAATGAAACGAATGATATGATTATTTAAGTAATTATATTGATATTAATCATTTTTGGGATTATAAAATGTTGTTTTAAATTATATAATGAAGTATAATTATGAAATTCAATATTAATTATAATATTTATATGATTTTATATCTGGAAATAAACTTTTATTTATTATTTTAGTCAATTATTTTAATGTATTTGATTCGTTTAATTTTAATGAGTTAAATTGTTTATCTATATTGATTAATACTGTTATTAAAAATTGAAAGATTTGATTTCGAAAATAACGTTATTTTTAAATTAAAAAGATAGTAAATTATGAAATATAACTTTTATTTTGCTGAATCAATAATTTATAAGTATTATTCTATTTTTAATATATATTATTTATTTAATATTTAATAATTTTTTTTACGTTGTTGTTAAACGAAATTTAAAAATTATTTAATAAAATATTAGTTTGAAATTTACTAGAAATTAATTATATAGTTTTTGTAATAAAATAGTTTTTTATTTATTATTTTATTGTAGTGTAAATGAATTAAATATAATTATTTAATTTTTATATAATTACATTTTTATCGATTTACAATTATGTATTATAGCAACATAAAACAAAATAATTTTCACTAAATTCACAAATTATAGCACGATTTCATTCATTTCAAATAAGAAAATTTAGGAAAATTATTTTTTATTAAAACCCAAATTTATAATCTATATTAAAATTGGATTTGTTTATTTCAAAACATAATTCTTAATCTTGTTGAAAATATCTTTTAAAAATATCTATCAAAGAATAATTATGAAATTGAATATAATAATATTGTACATAGGATTTTTATATAAAAGTAGATTTTTATGTATTGCATAAGTAAAAAATTTCATAAATTCAATTCTTTCAATAATAATACAATAATATTATTGATTTTTATAACATCAACATTAAAAATATATATGATACAAATTTTCAATAAACTTATTAAACAGTATTTTTTTATTACACGGTATTATTTATTAATTTAAATTAAAAAATATAAACGTAGATTTTAGTTTCACAATTATGAAGATTTTTTACCAAATTCATTCTTTCATTTCTGAATGTGTTTGTATACTTTCAAATTTGTTTTTATTATTATATATTATTTAAAAACGTATCTCTTATATTTAGAATTATATAATGTCTCTATTTATTGACCCAAATTTAAATATTTTATCATTTTTTATATAATTGTAGTAAACGTTTAAAATATGTCAATAATATTATAATTATATTTATATTTGTTTTTTAATTTTTATATCCACGTATAATACTCTATTTTTTTAATAGTTACACTTTTTTTTGATATTGTAAAATATTTTTTTCTGCAATAGTTGCAAAATATATGTTGATAATTGTTTAGCTTTAAATGTATATTTTTATACAAATTAATAACCTTTTTCATGAATATCCATTTAATGATTGTCATTTATATATATATATATATATATATATATATATATACACACATACATACATACACACAATATATAGTTTTCAATTTTTTATTCACATATATAAAATATTTTTTGTATATGCGATTTTCTTACTTCATTTCATATATATATATATATATATATATATATATATATATATATATATATATATATATATATTGAATACAAAATATAGGATATTGATATGAAATATTCATCTGAATGCCTGTTTTTCAAAACGAAAATATGTCAACCTAAAAATCAATTTCTCTACACCAAATTCTGGGTAAAGGTCGATCCGCGTTTTTGTAATGTGAATAAGCTGAAACATCTTTTCCATTTATTTTCCCAAAATATTGTTATATCTGTTATTTTCAATTTCAAATACATTTATATATATATATATAAACATGCATAGTTCTTGTTATTATGTAATTTTATATTTTGTTCCTCAACTTCATATTAATCACGAGTAAATAAAAAAGAAAATCAATAATGTAATTTAAATATTATTTGATAACATTTTATATTTGTTCATATTATTTTTCTTAACTAAATAATAACATATTCAGCTATCCACACATAAAGTAATAAGATCAATAGAAAATACAGTAGAATTTAAGTGCACAACATTTTTTTAAAAAAAAAAGAATCGAAGTAAAAGCAAGTTTTATTTTAGTTTCATATTGTATTACGATGCTATTCTCACATTTAATTTCTAGAAAAACGTTCACTGTACATGTTTTTTCTTTTTTTAGTTTGTACGTTGAGTAGTTGGTAATGAGTGTTTTTAAGTAGGTTGTGTAGTTGGTAAAACTTGGTATTTTTATTGGTGACATCGTTTTAAATAAAAATATTTTATAATGTTTTTATCTCTATGTAATTATACAAGAGCGACGTTTGACAATATTTAGTTTAATATGATATATTATTTTACTTTTTTTATTATTGTCTTTCTCATTAATACCTTTCGTTAAACATGTTTTTATAATAAACATTTAAATTTCTATCATTGCTTTTTGAGTATCTATTGTTACTAAATGCCTTTTTCATTTTTAATAGTTATTTAAAAAAGAAGTATTTTTATGGTGACACTTAAAGCAAATAGATTAGTAAATTTAAATATTTTTATTGAATAATGATCAATTTTTTTGATCTAAGGAATGATATTTTTAAAATAGTATTATTCAACGACTTAAAATTTTCAAATAAAAATGTTTATTGATTAAAAAAAAATGTATTATTTTCTATAATTAATGTCAGTAAATTAAAAAACTCGTCAGCTTGAGAAATATAGAATATGCTGTTTTTATTTTTTAACAATTATATATATATATATATATATATATATATATATATATATATAATGATTATATAAAAAATACTTTCATTTATAATATACAATATTCAATTCAAAAATTAAGAATTAAGGAAGAAACCGGATCAAATCTCTTAATGTAGAAACACGTAAAAACTGATATAAGTGTAGAAAATTTTAATAAATTTTCATTTAATATTAATGTAACAGAGATGATATAGACATATTTATATAGCTATATTGTGAAAAGAAATTAAGATACAACCTCGTACTTTATTGATTTAACTTTTTTCTTAAAAAATTTGTACTTGCTGTTTAAAGACGAACTTTTATATAAATTAAATTTTCGTTAACAATTTGATTTATGAATGTGCTAAAAGCTTATAAATTTTAGTTATTTTTGTTCCAAAAAAAAAGACCAAAATGTGAAAATGTTCTTCTTCATACTTACATATACACTCTTTCGTACATACACACATACATAAATACATATATATATATATATATATATATATATGTGTCTGTGTGTGTGTGTGTGTGTGTGTATGTGTGTGTTTGTAGTGAAATACAAAAATCATAGAATGTTTTTTTAATACAACCTGTGGTATGCTAACTGGTAAAATTATTTCTACATAATTCATCTTTAGTGATAGTGTTCTTTATAATAAATGATAAAAAAGGATGGGAGTTATTTCCCTTTTAACAATCATGGCAGAAAGTTTTTTTTAGTGTTTTATAACAGGATGTTGAATTTCATCATAGAATCTCATAATTTTAATTTCTGTATTCAAATATTTATACAAAAAGTATGTTTTAGTTTTATTATTAAGTTACGAGGGTCGTTTGATAAGTATGGTACATTTATTTATTGTTTAATTTACTTGATTAAATAATTTAATTAAATTTTTCAATTTGGTTTTTCTTACTTTTTTTACTATACTTATCAAACGACCCTCGTATGTTTGTTTTTCTTTTTTTGTGACTGAATACTTAACAGCAATGGTTGAATTATACTCATATATACATCAGATAATTAGTCACAAGCGGGTACTTGCACAATATACCTTGTACTTGTAACTATGTAGACGAGTTGCTACTTGTTTTCTTATTGTTTCAATGAATTTCTACGAGATACTCGTAAATTTGAATATAGATGAGTACTAGTCAATTATTTTATTATTTGTTTTGATAAATTAGCACGGTGTGGCATTTTTTATACTTCTCAGTAGTAAAATTGCTATTATACTTAAGATTACGATCAAAGTGAAGAAATGAGATAATAAAAGGGGGAATAAATATAAGACTAAATGTAAAGTGATTGTATTTAAAATGCATGTCAGTTAGAATTATAAGATCATTAAATATTATTGATATTTAAATTTAAATAAATTTTCTTTAAATTATAAGTTATATTGAGTTAATCACAAATTTCTGTCTTTTAAAATATTTTTATGAACGTTTTATTAAAATATTTTTGTATATAATTTCCATTATTATTTATTACTGTTCTTTATCTATCCAGATATTTATTAATTTTGGTTTTTTAGAAAATCTAACTCTTATTACCAAAATCATCCGTCTTGAATACCAGACTATTAAATCTTTTGTATTGTTTCTTCCATTTAAAAAATTGCACGAACCTGAATATATGTGGTTCTAAAATAAAAAAAAGACTGAACTATATGGAGAATGAATCATTATTTCTTATTCTAGTGCACTTAATTTTTGTTGCATCCTTTAAGATACATTAGAGTGGTGGTTAGCGTGGAAGAATATAACTTTTTTAAATTCGCCAGTACTCTAAGTTTAATTTCATTGCAGTGTTTAGTTTGATTACTTGTTTGAAATTTTTTTACTTGTGATTGTTTTACGTCGTTGCAGTATTTGGTAGTATACTAATGCTTTTATGTCTTATCAAATACACAATATATTTTCTGTTATTTGATGGAGATGTTAAAGATTGAAGACAATGATAAAAAATTAAGATAAGTTGGGAAGAAGTTGATAATAATATTGGAAAATATGTTTGGATTACAATTAGTGTCGTTTTTTAATTAATTTTACAGTTTTCATTAAAAAATTGCATTATTTATGAGATAACCCAATACATTGTTGATCTGCAGTTAATGAATATTGTTATAAAAGGTCCATAGATGAGAAACGTAATTTTTAGTTTTTTTTATCAATTAAGTAGTAACTCATATGTATTCACGAATTAATTTTACTTAAAATACATATCTGATATTGAATATTTTAAAATTTTATAACACAGGTTTGAATTCAATTCAAATTTCGTATTATTTAACTAAATTAAAGTGCTAAATTAAATTTTGTTTTTTCTCCTGATTGTAAAAATACAGCTGACTTTGTAGTCTACTTTAAATATTTTAATTAAAACTATTTTATATTATTGGAAGTAGACTAATCTATTGATAGTTAATTAAGTAGTCTTAATTCTTTTATGTATTGCAATTATTGTATCTTTATTCCATTCGTTAGCAATTTTTCATTTTTGTAGAAACAGAGTATAAATACTTACTGATATTTTTCAATTTTTCCTCCGTTATTTTAAAAATTTCTTTGATTGCACTATTTTCACCAGATTTTCCATTTTTCGTTAATAGCAATTAAAATAGTATTTGAAACTTTTACTAGTATTGCTAAAATATTTGGTTTTATATATTTCTTTTTTGTATATACTTCTCTAATATATATATATATATATATATATATATATATATATATATATATATAAAATGGAAAATATAATTTCTGGTATAAAAATCTTTAAACTGTTATAAAATCTTAATTTTTTAACTAATATAAAATCTTTTCACAAAATTTGGTAAAGAATGAAGTAAAAGTAAATTACGCGATTCCAACTATAAAATCAAATATACTATTTTATTGTTTCTTGCTCACGAGCGCACATTAATTAACTTTAATTATTGCCATCGTATTTATAGACATACGGTTTAGTTTCTTGTTTTAGTTCTCATTTCGCTTTTGGTGTCGTATCGATTGATTTTCACAAGACATAGGCTTCAATCTGTCTGTCGCCTACATTTTGAGATAAAATGATTACAATTGTTCAGAGAATAATTATTTGGGTTCAAAAACAAACAAATTCAATAGTAGATTACTAATGGACAAACATTATAAAGTTTGTGCTTAATATTTTTGGAAAATGAAACTAATAAATAATGAAAATATAAATAAAATGATACTACTAGTCACATCAATAATATTATTACACTAAATAATGAGGACGACAATATTATATTATTTTAAATTTAGTAAAGTAAAAATAAATAATTGTTTGAAGTGTTAAAATAAATGAGAATTTCCTTCAATTCTCAGCAGTTTGCAGTCTTTAAAAAATTGTAAATGTGAAGTAATATATATAACAATAGATAGATTCAAATGGAAGAATTGAAAGAGATTTGATTGGAATTGAATTATTGAGTAAAATATGTACAGATAATAAGGATAAGCCTGTATTTTAAGGGATTAAAGGCTTATCTTCATGTTATCATTAAAATCGTTTGAAATTGGATTTTAAATAATAAGAGTATTTGAATGATTATGCCATTAAAGTAAATAATTTGTTATCAGAGATGAAATTGAAATAAATATAGAAATATGAAATAATTGGAAATGATTAGGAATTTTTTAAAAAATATTGGTATTTATCTTTTCCGATCAATTTTTTCTAGTTATGTGTATTAAAAAAAATCTATAATGTCGTTATAAATAACTTCGGTAATATTACCACTGTCTCACTTATATATATATATATATATATATATATATATATATATATATATATATATATATATATATATATATATATATATATATATATATATATATATATATATATATATATATATATATATATATATATGTATATATATATATGTATATATATGTATATATATGTATATATATATATATATATATGTATATATATATATGTATATATGTGTATATATATATATATATATATATGTATATATATGTGTGTGTGTGTGTGTGTGTGTATGTGTGTGTGTGTGTTTATGAAAGAATGAGGTATAGGTATATGAAATGAATGAAAGTGGAAATTTTTAAAAATTATGATTTTGTAAATCAGTGCCACATATACACACACATATTTGTGTGTGTGTGTGTGTGTGTGCGTGTATAAAAATATAACAGACATATAATATTGAGTTATATTTTGTTTGGTTGTAAAATGTTCAATAAAGCAGATAAATCTCCTATATTTTTAAAAGATCTTTCTTTAATCTATATTTATGTGAAAATATGAACACAAAGAGAAACGAATTTACGCCTTTTCGCCAGGAAGGCAGAGTTCTAAAGCTATAAGATTATATTTTAAACCATAGACTTTGATATGTTTGTTCCTCTTATTTTGAGATTAACACTATACAATTTTGAGATTAACAATATAGTCAAATGCTTAAACTAATGGGCTTAAATAAACACAGCAATGTGTACATACAAAACACACATACATGTATATATATATGTTTGTAATAGGAAACTTTAACGTATGTATATTGTCTAGACTGTGTAATAAATGAATAATATTGTAAGTAAAAAATGATATTCTAATTTTATTGACAATGATTTGCAGAGAAAATTAAATATGAAGTTAGTTAATTGACATTAAGTAATAAGTGATTATAGAAAATGAAATATATATAGAAAAAAATATTTTGTTTCAAAGTCTTTTTTTAATGTAATATTTTTGATTTACATGAAATTAACTACAAATTTTTGATTGTTAAAAATACAAATTGTTGTTATATGAACAATATTAAAATATTATCAAAAATATTTTTAATCCAATTTTTTAATTCATCTATGTGTGTTTTTAAATTAACTTTTTAAAAGATTAAGACTTTGTGTAATGTATTTAACTTTAATTGATTATTATCTTAGAGTATTTCATAGTAAGCGTATTGTCTTGATTCATTTCGACAGATAACATAGATAAATCAAATAGTATGTTTTTATAAATCAAAGAAATAAAACACAAATAAACAGCTATGAGATTTCAATCTGCAAAGAGTTTAATAAAATATTTTTTCTTATAACAGCTCAGATCTAAATTTATCAAGATATTTTTATATCATTTTTAGTTATAATTTTATCTATTTATTCAATTAATTATATTATTATATTTCTTAATATTATAAAATTTTATATAAGTTTCATTTCATTCGAAATAATATTGTTTTATTGATTATTTTTAATAATATGCTTGAAAATAAATTTTGATGTAAAAATTGTAATATGACAAATATAGAATTATATTTTTGGGACTATGATAAATTTACCTCAATAAAAATGAGTCACTCCAATATTTCAAGATTTTACGTCTTCAAAAATATTTAGTTTATTCGCTGATACATATTTTAATGCCATGCTACTTTCGATAGAAAATCTATATTTTATAAAATCCAAATTTAATAAAACAGCGATCTAATGACGATGAATTGTCTATTGAAATGCACATCAGACCATAAAATAATTTAATTTTATAAAATGTTGTGCTGTAGGGATGAGTGATTTATTTATATCAAAATGAAATGTACTTGTAATCATTTTTCTTCATCGAATTATCAGTGTAGTTTATTTTTTTTACATACGAGGGTCGTTTGATAAGTATAGTAAATTTATTTATTGTTTAATTTAATTAATTAATTAATTTAATTACATTTTTCAATTTAGTTTTTCTTACTTTTTTACCATACTTATCAAATGACCCTCGTATATGTATTGTATTATTTAATCCAATTGGATTTTTTATAAAAATGTTTAATAATCACTCAAAAATTGTGTATAATAATCAATAATAACAATTATGAATACTGTTACAAGATCTTGTTCTATCGATACATGTGATTCAAATATGAAAAAAATTAATTTTTGGATTTAAAATTTTAATTTTTATAATTAATATATGATATATTAACATTTGGAATTTGTCTATAATATTTTAACAAGTATTACATATTTTGCGCTAAATATTTTTTCTGTTTTTAATTAAATTAGAATAAATCAATATATTATATTCAATTAGTTTTTCATATTAGTTATAATTAAGTTAATTATAATTAGTCTTTATTATAGTGGATATGTTGTTTATAAAAAATATATGTTCTAAATGATTTTTTATTATATTATAAAATCACTTGATACATTTATAAATAAATAATTTTATTTTATATCAAATAAATTACAAATGTGTTAAGATCTAAAATCATTAAATATTTTAAAATGAAATCATAAAAGATTTATAATTACTAAGGATTTTTTTATTACGAAAAATATTCTGAGAATTAAATCAAGGTTGAATATCAAAAAACCGAAACAAAATTAATTGTTAAATTTCATAAAATAAATTTACAATGTTGTTAAGATTAAAATTTATTTAGTGTGTTTTACAATAGTTTTTAATTTTATTTAAGATATATATATATATATATATATATATATATATATATATATATATATATATCAGTATATAATATAATTTAAAATTAAAATTCAAAGCAGTTAAGTAGTACGGTATTTTAATTGCTTTGTTGTGAATATTTAATTTTTTTTGATTAATTGCTGTGTGGTATATTTTTTAAACTGTTTTTCTTGGTACAAATACGTTTTAAGATTGTTTTATATTTTAAATAATTATTTTTTTATCATTAAAATCACAAATACGGTTGTTAAATATTTTAACATTTATAAACATATCAGATAAATTTTAATTAAATACAGTCTTAATTATTCTATTACGTACATTAACGTTTATCAAATTATTTTCAAAATTCTTACTACTTTCAAAATGAAATTTATTATTTGTAAATGTTGTTTTAGATAGTATTTTAAAATAATTACATACTTTTTATTTATCTTCGTAGTATTATAAATAGTTTTATTTTTTTAAAACATCCAATAAATTTATTTATATGAATAGGTTGTTAATTTTTTATCGTAAAATATAAATATATGAGACCCATTTTGAAAAAAATCGAATGGGCGAAAAAGTCTAATTTTTTTTGAACATCTAAATATTGCAGAATGTTATGCATCTATTATATAATTTTCACGTTCTTACTATCTAAATCAAGACATTTATCGTATTGTGGGCTAGTTTTTGTATCACTTCGTCAATGAAGGTTAAAAATATACGACCCCAATAAACAAGAGGTTAGAAGAACCAATTATAAAACGAAGATTGAATTTTATTATTTCTATCGTATGATCTGTCTTGGGGACAGAAATTTCAATAAAAAGTTTCTTGTTCTTTTAGGTTGAAATTTTGTGAAAGGTTGTTTATTTTTCCTTAAAAAATTATGACGAACTTATAAGCATCAATGTTTGTACTGAAGCAGATCAAAGGCCTATGTTGGGAAAAATGAAAAGATTTTTCTTGAATTATTTTAAAATATTTTATACTTTTGAATAAAATCAAATATCGAATAATAACTGTTTAAAAAGTTAAATATGAGAATGAAAGATTTTTTGAAGTAATTGAAAACGAAATAATTGAATGAAAGTAAACTAAAGGTGGTACAGTTTTTTAAAGTAATCATTAAGAGTTTATAAACATCTTCTAGAGCTAGAAAATAATATGAGGGTTCTTGTTTATACATTTATTTTTATTTTTTTTATAATAATTAGGTGCAATTATTTTTTTATTTATTTTTAATATAACAATGATTATTTAATAAAAATATAAAAATTCTAAAAAATGTTTTTGCATTTTGATAATTACATGTTTTTAATTCATATATTCATCGTATTCTTTACTTTAAGCACAATTGTATGTATATAAATATATCTTTATATCTATATTTATTTGTTTTTCTCTTTTGATTATATATATATATATATATATATATATATATATATATACATATATACATACATATATATATATATATATATATATATATATATATATATATATATATGTTAAATATATATATATATATATACGTTTGAATATATATTATTTTACTGAAGTAAATCGTGAAATTCGAAAAGAGCATTAATTGCAACCATTATCCACAAAA
>CP092091.1:34157990-34170490 GCA_029203775.1 Neoneuromus ignobilis | reverse complement strand
AGAAATCTTTTACAAAAAAATGTTAGGACAGTTTATATAAAAAAGTATTGAAAAAAATGAATTGAGAGGATTTATTTTGTCAATGTCTGTTAATATGAAACAATGATGTCATATATTTTGTATACCCTTCTTTATATACGTATTGTTTGATGCAAATAGGGGAATTTTGAATTATTTTTAAAAGTTGTTAATATTCATCAGTTATTGAATATTCAAAAAATAGTCTTTATAATGAAAGTTGACAAATAATACGTATGATATGATTGAAGCTAATAAATTTGTGTTTAATTAAATTTTTTATTAATTTTAATTTAGAATATAACTTCTTAATTTGAAATTCAATTTAGAATTAAATATTTTTTATTTTATAAATTAGCCATATATTCAATTAAAATTATTTTATAATATTCAATATATATATATATATATATTCGATCAACCCATAAATAATGCGGTTATTTAATACTTTAAGCGCCAAGTCTATTTTGTCTTGCTTTCCGTTTAGGCCGCTATATCAGATTTCACCGAAATATTGGCGGCCGGAAATCTGTTTAGGTTGCGATAAGGCTTGATGTTGAAATCGTAGTAGTCATGAAATGGTATAAAAATCTAGCCTTTGAGCTGTTACTAAATACTATTGTTCTCAATGCTAATATTTTATATAAAAATATTACCAAGAATACGTGTATTACTGAATTTCGGAATAAATTAGCTGTACATCTTACAAATTGTCGGGAAGAAGAAATTCCATGTAGCTGTACTGAAAATACATCTCAAAAACTTTACCACAAACTCCAAAAAAAAAAACAAAAAACTGGAAAAATGTCTAAAGTGCGAAGATATTGCAAACAATGCTACGAAGACAATATGGCACTATTTGGAAGAGAATTGCTAGAAAGTTGATTAAACAAGTTGTAACATTTTGCGAAACCTGCAAAGGACAACCATTTTTATGTTTACCGTGTTTCAATAAAACTCATTAGACTTTTTTTTGGTAAGTAATATTTAGGTATATTAATGATATGATCTCGAAATTATTTAAAATTTATTAATAGAGTGTAATTTCTTAAATTTTTATATCGTCAGTCACCGGTGACTGAAAAAACCGGTGACTGACGCGGCCTGAATGGAAAATTCGGTGTCAGTCATTGGTGACTGACATGGCACTTAACGTGTTAAATAAAGTTCTAAAATTGAACAAAAAAATAACATTTAAATTTAAATCGAAAATATATTTTTGATTATTATTTACAACTTTTAATTTTAATTTTGAATGTTCTGGCGATAAAACTCTTTTGGTTTAACTATAAAAAATAAACCGAGCTTCCTGCAGATATGTCTCTGTATTGAACTGTTTCCCATTCATGTAGTTTTAGAGACTTCGGAATAGATGATGATCTAATAATGTCAGGTTGGAAAAACATGGCCGTGATTCATAATTTTTCACTCATTCTCTCAATTTTTGAAAAGTTTCTTCTATAGTTTTTCTTGTACATCAGTTGTTCTTTCTTTTATATATATATATATATATATATATATATATATATATATATATATATATATATATATATATACATATATATACATATACATATACATATTTTTATTAATATTTCTAAGAAATACATTAATTTATTTTGAATTTAAATGATACTGTACAGTATTTTCATTATAAGAAGTAAAATTTAGAATTATCAAGAATCATAAATGATATATAAAATCTTACAATGATCGTTTAATTAAATGACGTAATTAAATAAATGCGCGGTGCATTATGAAAACAGAGTAAGCAACTTGAATAATAAGAGTTATTTTAAGTGTCAGTTGATTATTCCATTTGAATATTTTTATACTTATTTCAAGTACAACGGTACATTGTTTTATTTATTACGTAATGGATACATTTTGATTTAATTATTTTTATACGATAAAGAGAATCTATTTAATTTTCATGAAAAATAATATTAAATTAAATGTAAAATATTAAGAGTATACAAACGTATATATTTTTTTAAAACATTTTTTTAAATCTACTACTACAAAAATGACAATATTTTTATCAAAATATTTTTCAGCATATTATACTATCTATTTACAGACATCTTTTACACAAAATATGAATAATTCAGTAAAAGAATATTTGTTTTATAAAAACGGAATCAACAAACTATTTTATCAGTTGATTAGAATTATTATATCGTATATCCAAAATCTCATATTGTATTACAATATGAGATAAAAATTGTATTAAAATTTATATTCTCATATTGTATTAAACAAGATAAAATTTGGACGAGACAAGATCCGGAGATACAAAATAAATAAATAATAATCGAATATAAACCAGTCTATATGCTTTTTATAATAAACAACATCTCAAGTCTTTAATTTATCCAACTAAATAACATATTATATATATATATATATATATATATATATATATATATATATATATAATTTGTATCAGTACCCTTTGCAAATCTTAACAATGGATGAAGATCTCTTCCAATTTTTTTACTTCAAATAATTCATTTCCTTTCTTTTTCCTTTCACACTGAAAAATTATCTCATGTCCCTATTCCATCTATTTATAAATTCTTCTTGAACCCTTATATACCTCTGAGTTTCCAATAATAATTTATCTGGTAGATCAGTAATCTTTTCTTCTTGCTATATGACCAGCTCATTCCATTTTAAGATTTTCATTATTTCTACATTTTTTCACTATTTTTATTTTTCGAATCTATTTGTTTCTTTTTTGCTATTATGTGCTACTCCAAACATCTTTTCATGTTTTTCTACAGTGTCTAAACCCACTGAATTATTCCAGCATTTAAACCAGTTTCTTTAAAACCATAAGTAAAATCTAAGATAGATATATATATATATATATATATATATATATATATATATATAGAGAGAGAGAGAGAGAGAGAGAGAAGGAGATAGAGAGGAAACCATTTAATATATATATATATTAAAAAACAAAATAAACACAATATGATAACATTTTTAACGAGAAATAACATCAAGTAATTAAATATAATCCTTAAAAAGATATAAAAATGTTAATAGTCGTAAAACTGTCCACTAATCTCATACATAAAAATCGCATTAAAGTATTGTTTCATGTGATTTTTGATTTATATCTAGATTACAAAAATAACTGAAATATTGCTCGAATCTTTATCTACTTTATCGCTTGGGCACTGAAATAGGCATAATTGTATCAATTTATTATTCTTGCATGTTGGTTTATTATAAAGCATGTTTTTCCTCATAGAATGTACAACTAGATTACATACTAAAATGTCAACACATCGTGACATAGGTTCGTTCTTTAATATGCAAAGTACATAAATACATATATATATATATATATATATATATATATATATGTATATATATATATTCATTAAATGCGTATAAAATTTTGTAACCAGTGAACTTCATGTTCATTTATTTAATTCTAATTTAATAATTTTATTATAGTCAACATCTTTGCAATTATAACTTGGTAGTGTTTGAATATATTTTTGAAATAAATTACTATTCCTATCAATATAAATTTTAAACATTGTTCTATAAATAATTATCGGATTTGTAATAAATAATAATGAATAATTTTAATAAAATCCAATGTTTATATACAAATATTGAACAATATTTCAAATGCTATTGTATGGTTTATAATTACAAAGCGTCATTGTTAAAAAGGGTACTCCCCGAAATTCGTAATTCAAATTCGTAATTAAACAATAAATAGTACGTAATTATAGAAATTTATCGCGCCAAAAGTTAGTTGAAATCGAACACTAGACTAATCTCATTGGAGAACATACTCGTATTTGTTTAGGTTTAATACATTCTCGTTAATATTTTACAGTGAAGTTGTAATATTTAATCTCTAAAAACATAATTAGTGGTTATTATTCGTAAAACATGACTCTAAAGCAAAAATTAACTATAGAAGAAAAATTAAACGTTATGAGAGAATATGAAAAACAGAAAAATTTTAATGTGGCTGGTAAAATATTCAAAATTAGTGCCGAAGAACTAAGAAAAATCATAAAAAAAGCAGAGAAGTTTCTACACTTGCAGATAAACTACGTTTTTAATAAAAGTCAAATCTAGGAGTCATATTTGGATGATCATATATATATATATATATATATATATATATATATATATATATATATATATATATATATATATATATATATATATACATATATACATGCTCGAAAATGTCTGCCTACACTTATCAGTACGTATATATTTTTCAATAAAAGAAACTTAGGAATGTAAATTTGAAAATATATATTTTTTATTAATTCTATTAACTACTAATTATTTATACATGACAATTCCAAACATTTTAAATTTAGAACAAATAAACTAAAAAATAAAAAACATAAGACTTCATACAAATTGAGTAGAAAATGTTTGCGTACAGCAAATGAAAATCATAAATAATATAAAGTAAAATAAGTTTTTCAAGTGAATTAGTAACTAGTTGAATAGATACTTTTTTTAAGAACCTTTTATAATTGTTTTTGCATAGAATGGTCCAATTTTGTGGTTTCCTTAGCACTAATCTTACTCCACTTTTTCTATAACTTTCTTCAACATTTCCTTTGTAGTTATGCCATGTTGGCGAATTTAAGTTCGAGAAAATGCCACATATGTTTTATAGAGTTTAGGTCTAGAGATTGAAGAGGTGCAAGCAACTGTTTTGGAACGTTATATAATATCCTATAGCTTAATAACTTCTGCCGTGTGCTTTGGATCATTGTCATGCAAAAATTTTAATCTGGACCTTTACTTAATTTTTCAGCTTTTTGCTTTATATTTCGTTTTAAAATATTTAAGTAATCATATTTATCCATCGTGGATTCTAAAAACTCCATTTATTCCACGCCCTTACTTGTTATACACCCCTATACCATTGCTCTACCACCACTGAGTTTCACAGTAGGAACAGGATTTTTTTATTCAGTGATATACATATAATTTTGAGTCCTTTTATTTCAAAAATGCAATATTTGATCTCGGCTGAGAAAATCATGTTTTCCCAAAATTGGATTAGTTTATTAATGTGTTCATTTGCATATGCAATATGTTTTTATTTATTAATACGTGAAATAAATGATTTCTTATGCACAACACATTCATGATACCAACCCTTTTTTTATTATTTTTCGCACAATATCAGCTCAGATTTGTCTTTAAATAGTTTTTTAATATCTTTTGCAATTTGGGGTGTAGTTATTCGGGGATTTTCTTTCACTGAAGCTACAATCTCATGCCTTTATTTAAATGTTAACTTCGACGGCTGGTTAGAAAGCGGTTTCAAATGTGGATTTAAAATTGATTACTACCCTTTAAATGAAAAAATGTTGTCTTTCAACACCCTTTCCTATTTCATGAAAACTTTTTCCTTTTTTTCCTAACTTTAAAATAATTTTACACTCACTAACAGAAATTTCCTTTTTTTTGAATTCTGTCTTTTTTATTTTTTGCAAAAAATTTTACTATTAGTTACTAAAAATAATAGTTTAGCATTTCAATTGCAACATATGAACTGGGACATAAAACTGTGATAATTTTAAACCAACAATAAGTGCAAATATTGCAAAAAAAATCAATAATTTACCGTTTAATAAAATGTGTACGCAAACATTTTCTGCTCAATTTGTATGAATTTTGTGTGCTTCATTTTATTTATTATAAATTTAAAATGTTTTGAACCTATAAAAAATTAGTACTTTATAGAATTATTAAAAAATATGTTTGCTTTCAAATTTACATTAATAAGGTTGTTTTATTAAGAAATATATTTGTATTGATAAGTGTACGCATACATTTTCGAGCATATATATATATATATATATATATATATATATATATATATATATATATATATAGTTTTAAATATTAATAATATAATATTAAAATTAAAAATAGATACTTATTTAAAAAATGAATGGATCATGTATTTGTATAAATATTTACAAAATTAAAACATGGCTTTATTAATTTGAAAAACATGTGTACTTTTCAGAAACATAATTTTTATATCTATAAATAAACTTAATAATGAAGTATAGAAAAAAAGTGAGATTAACGATGAAAAGTGTTTTTCTTTTTAATTCCTTTCATTATTTTTCTATACGAATATTAACGACTCGCGTCTCTCTATATTCAAAAAAATTCTTTTCATGAAGAATTTCAATGTTGACATAACATTTCAGTTCTTTTGAAATATGGTCTATGTATATATATATATTTATATATATATATATATATATTTATATATATATATATATATATATATATATATTACAATATTTGAAGGAAACTTCAAACTGTCAAAACAAACCTAGTTGTATGTTAATATTTGTATGATATATAGATTTGTGCCATAGTATATTCACTGTCGCCAAATATTTAAAAGTATCGATTTCCAAGTGAAAGTGTAAACTACTTATAAAAGTTCTGTGGGATATTAATGTACTATGTGTTGGCGTATTCTTAACGTGTTCTTTACATTGAAGTATTGTTTTAATTTTCCATAAGAAATATGTATTTTTTTATATACTAAAAGAACATTTTCTTCACTGTCAACATTTATTTCAAAACTGAAGTAAAGTTTTTATTGAAATTGTTTCCCATTTGAAATTTATTTAATATATTTATTGTACATATTTTCTTCGAAATCCATTTATATTTTTTAATGATTAATATTATTCATGTTATATTTGAATACATACAGTAGTACATATAGAACTTTTGGACGCATAGACAAAATTCATTAGTGAATTTCTCTTTAATATTTTTTTTATTTTAAGTTTGGGTTGGAGTTTGCTAATAATTATGAAAAGATCAATTTTTTAACATATATATATATATATATATATATATATATATATATATATAAATCCATCTTTCTTTCAGTTCATCGACATCTTTCAGAGGTGTGCGTTTATAATATTTTTACAACTTTCAAAGAACAGATATGGAATAAACCGATTGATAAGATTCCAAACCATTCTCTCAAGTTTTCAAGTCATTAGATGGTATATCTTTCAATGTTACATCTGTTCTATCTTTTACTTTGTATAATTATTTGTATAAATTGATGCTCTTAATTATGTATGATATGACCCAAATAATGCAAAGTGCGTTTTTTGATTGTTAATATTACTTTATGCGATTTTTCCATTTTTTATGTTAGTAATTCTGTACATCTAGGGTGTGTGAAGTATACATTGGAATATTCACATCTTAATCTCTTCTAATTTCTTTATAGTCTACTATTTTGATATCTAATTTCAGACTTGTTTAGTAGTATAGGAAAAATATAGTACATTACTATTTAATAAGTAAAATACTTAAGTACTTAAAGTGTTGAATCTTTTTCAGAATTTTAAGTACTTCATAACAAATATTGACATTTTTGTTTATATTTCTGTATCACTGTAAAAATATTTTATAACAGAAACAAGTTTCTTTTACAACAAATTTGTTTTGAAAAATATATATTACATTATTTAAAATCTATATTATATAATGATTTTAAATGATTGACCACCTGTCATATGCAAGAGTGCATTTGATTCTCAGTTGGAGATTCTTTCAAGTTGGAGGTTGGATATGAGACTGACAACCTTATTTCTTAAATTCTTATGAGTATTATGAAACTCTGACAAGAAAAACTTTATTTAGATAAAATATTTTTACGATGAATTAAAATATCTCCACCAGATAATTCAATATTGAATTGGCAAATAAGTATTTCCGATTTTTATCAATAGATGTCTTTAAATTTTATGAAATATATCTAACCTTATTCTAAACTACGAATTTGTTATAAAATTTGACAGGTGATAATTCAAGTTTGATTAGAAAGAAATGTTACGCGATTTGGTTAAAAATTGTTTGTTTGGCATTAAGTTGAAGATGGAAAATCAAAATTAACATTATAGTCACATTTTGCTTTATTATTTCCATAAAAAAACGAAAGCTCATAAAAAGTTATGTGTTTCTGTATAGTGGTAATGTCTTAAAAAACGGCAGTGTCAGAATTGGTTTGCTAAATTTCGTTTTGGTGATTTTTCACTTAAAGATTAACATCGCTCTGGTCGTTCAATTGAAGTTGATGATGATAAAATCAAAGCATTAATTGAAGAAAATACATGTCTGCAATTTGCTCATAATGTAACGAAAATGAAGAAACAATTTAACAGGTGAAAATGGATTATTGACAGAGTTTAGAAAAAATCGTAGATAAGTTAAACATATCACATACTAGTGTTGAAAATCATTTGAAAAAACTTGGTTACATTAATAAATTCGATGTTTGTGTACCATATGAACTCAAAGAAATTCATCTCATCAAGCACATACATGTCTGCAATTTGCTCATAAAATGTAACGAAAATGAAATTGACATTTTTGTAAAAAATTTTTAAACGTTATAAACTAATAACAGGTGAAAAATGGATTATTGTTTATAAAACGTTTTTCTATTTTCCAAAAAATGTCTTGTGGTAGCTTGGTGAATTTAGGAAAAAATTATACATCAAAAGCAGATATTAATAAAAATAATATTTTTTTATTATTTTGATGTGATTACAAAGGAATTCTGTTTTTTTGAACTGTTTTTAAAAATCCAAAAGTGTATTGTCGACAATTAACCAAATTGAATGACGCATTGTAAATGAAACGTCCAGAATTAGTGAATAGTAAAGGTGT
This sequence comes from Neoneuromus ignobilis, assembly GCA_029203775.1. Lineage (NCBI taxonomy): Eukaryota > Metazoa > Arthropoda > Insecta > Megaloptera > Corydalidae > Neoneuromus > Neoneuromus ignobilis. The sequence continues at coordinate 34,161,733 of CP092091.1, read as the reverse complement.
TGTGTTCTATCATGACAATGTGAGACCACATACATATTTGATCATTTTCCAAAAATTATTATAGTTTGATTGAGATGTAATGCCTCATCTACCTTATTCACCTGACCTTGCACCATCAGATTACCATTTATGTTAATTGAAAAACTGTTCCTTAAAAAACTCTTTAAATAGTCAAAGTTTCACTTCAAATCAGGCTATCAAATCGTATTTGGATCAGTTTTTTTGCTCAGAAAGATAATTTTTTTTTTTAATATGGAATTATAAAAATTCAAAAAGTAGATGGAAAGTGATGAAAAGTAGTGAAATAAGATGGTTAATACATTATTGAATAAAATTATTTCATTCCATGAAAAAATCGTTTTTCATTTACTTAAAAAACCGTAATTACTTATTTGCCAATTCAATAGTTTTCATACAGTGATACTAGTAACAAAATATTATTAAAATTGCAATTGTAACAATGTAAAGTATTGAATAAAAAAAATAATTTTTATGATATTTTAATACATAAATATAGAGTATATGAATTAAATATGATTAAAATGTATTTAAAACATCAAAAACATTTTACATTTTATTTCATATTTAATTGAATATAAATAATGATATTTTAAAAAAAATATTAAAATATTAAAAAAATTGAAAATATTAAAAAAAATGTGCCTGTTCATAGAGATTACCATTTTTTGTGAGCCTGTAAGTTTTGTTTATTTTTACTATGTTGTAGCTACATCTCTCTCTCTCTCTCTCTCTCTCTCTCTCTATATATATATATATATATATATATATATATATATATATATATATATGTTATCATATCAGTATATATCAGCCCTCTACTAAGCGGAAGCTTAAATGAATGTTACCATTCATTGAAAGTTGGCCATACAACGTTGACTAGGAGGGTTGTTAAGGCATATATATATATATATATATATTTGTATGTATGTATGTATGTATGTATGTATGTATGTATGTATGTATGTGTGTTATTTTCAATTTTATATATAAAAATATCTATCGCATGACGCATTGTACATATTTTCATGAAATTTTGACGTAATATAAATTTTCAAAGCCACACATGTAACCTTTTTAAGTAATAATATAATTTATAAATACAATAAATCATACATATTATTACTCAAACAGATGTACTTTATTGCAACGTTATAAATATATTTATATAATTTATTACATAATTTGCGTCATAAGTAAAAAAGTGTTTTTGTAAAATTGTATTTTTATAAAAAAAATATTTTTTCAAATTCATTTTTCAGTTACTATTTAAATCTATTACAATTATTTTGAGACTCAGTCGCACTGACATTTAAATCATTATTTCATTTGCCTTAACAATATAAAATTTTATAAAATTAGATAGTAATCAGGTATTTCATTTTTTAGTTGATGTGCATATTAATAGTTATATCATATTGTCTTCATATTTTAATATTATAAAATATATATATATATATATATATATATATATATATATATATATATATATATATATATATATATATATATATTGGGTTGTTCGAAAAGTTTGTTTGAGTTTTTGATTACTAAATAATAATCACTAATTTTTTTATTGAATTTCGATTTTTTTAATTATAATATATAAGGTCATCCAAATATGATGCCTAGATTTGTGTTTTATTAAAAAGATACATATGTATAAGGTGATGTATAGGGAAATATGTGTATAGTTTCTTTTGTTTCTCTTTATTAAAATACAAATCTAAGCGCTACATTTGAATGACCCTATATTTACTGATATTTTACTTTAAAAAATATTTAATACAATTTTATCTATACAGGTTATATATATTTTTTATTTATTTAATTTGAAAATATTTTTTTGGTATAAAAGTTATAAACCCTTTTGGACATAATTGTTAATTTATGCAAATTATTAGATTTGTTTATTTTTTTAAAAAATAATTTTTGATGATAAAAAAGAAATACTTATACATTTTTAGTATAATGAAAGAACAATGTTGATTTCATTATTCAAATTGTATTAAAATTTAGAGAAAAACATTCAGGAATTCATCCACATTTTTTATTCACTTTAGTCAAGAGTGTTTGTATCGTGAGAGAGCTACAAACTACTAGACATATTTAATAGCGTTTATCTAAAATAAATTACTGTTTTTGTTCAATTTGAATTGTTTATGTAAAGTAAATTTAATGTTTCATAGAACGCTGTTTTACGTTTGCATTAGATAAACAGCATATAAAATCTAAATTGTTTATTACAAACCAACTGTTTAAACAAGCCGTCTGTCAAAAAAGTTTCTCTTGATTCGAACAAATTCTTGTATAAATAAAATCGAACAATGAAGAATTTAATACATCTTGTATCGTATGTTTTATTTTAGCAAACACATTAACAATATTTATTTTCTTATATATGAAATGTGGAAAGAAACAAGTTCTTTTTTTTAATTCTAGAGTCGTATAAATTCTGGTATATACAAATACATTTTTTTAAAGCAAATATTTTATTTTTAATAATACCAAATGCTTAGTTTTTTTTTTCTTACAAATATTTTAACTTAAACAAGTTTGCATTCTCTCGTATGAAAATATTATTTTTATTAGATGACATCGAAGGTTTTTTTGTAGGTAGTACGAGAGTGTTACTTTTAACGATTTTTTTGTGTCATCTATGCAAATATTATGTTAAATTCACTTTACTAACATGGAAAATATATTATTTTTTAGATTTTATATGTATAATTTATATATATATATATATATATATATATATATATATATATATATATAAGATTTTATATATATATATATATATATATATATATATATAAGATTTTATATATATATATATATATATATATATATATATATTATTTATAGAAAAAATAGTTTATATATTATTAAAGCAGTTAGTATAAAAATTATAATGATTAAATAATAATGCTAATGAAATGTTATAATCAACTTTTGTTGTAATAATCATTTGGCAGATACGCTACATGCATTGTATTTATCTTAAAAGCTATCCTTTGTCTATTGCATATCATAAATTTTGCAAAGCGTTTTTACTCGTACATAATATTTTATGCACCTATTGATCTAAATAATCCTATAATAATTCGATTGAATTAAAATTCTAGTTTCGAGGTGACAATTATTAAAGTAAACGTTTCTTCTTTAGATTTCTTGTAGAAAAATCTTTCTAGAATTTTAACATTTCATTTAGGATCGTTATTTTGTCATTGAACTGTTGTAAGTTTTTATAATATTTGTATACAGATATCTTTAATATTTTTTTTTAATTAGTGACCACCCGAAGACATTTCTAAACCGTAATATTTCTGTTATCATGTTTAATTATCTTAATTATTTTTTCATTCAATATTTTTCTTTCGTAAAGCAAAGAATAAATATACGGTGCTTAATACCATACATTTCAAACTTTGATATGTTTGTCTATAAAATTTGTTTCCAGTCTGTAACTTCCAATTGTTGTAATTTTACGCACAATTGGTCTTTTTTTCTTGTTATATGTATATATAGACGTGATTTTTTTATACTTATTTGACCTTTAGATTCCAATTTTGTTAAGCAGGGTTTTAACTGTTGTTGAAATAACTGTAGTGTTTTAGCACACATTAAATTCTACCGCAATATCTAGAATCATAATATATAGGATATTTTTTTAAGCGTAATGGAAGTTTAAATTGAATTCCTATCTAAAGTTATTATCTAAC
>CP092091.1:34137990-34150490 GCA_029203775.1 Neoneuromus ignobilis | reverse complement strand
ACGTGTTTACGCATGGTAAAATTTAAAGTTTATAATTTATCATATAAAAAAAATATAATTAAATTCAATATTGATAAAAATCTTCAATTTTATATGCTTTTCCATTTGTTTTTAAAAATATATATTCGATTTTATTATATAGAAGAAACGAATACACAATAAAAAAAATTCAAATGTAACTCGTTGTTATTTTAATTCTTCAGTTAACACGTTAAGCGCCATGTCAGTCACCAGTGACTGACACCGAACTTTCCATTTTGACCGCGTCAGTCACCGGTGATGGACGATATAAAATTTAAGAAATTACACTCTATTAATAAATTTTAAATAATTTCGAGATCATATCACGAATGCACCTATATATTACTGACCAAAAACAAATTTAATGAGTTTTATTGAAACACGGTAAACATAAAAATGTTTGTCCTTTACAGGTTTCACGAAATGTTACAACTTGTTAGGCAACTTTCTTGCAATTTCACTTCCAAATAGTGTCACATTGTCTTTGTAGCATTGTTTGCAATATCTTCGCACTATAGACACTTTTCCAGTTTTTTTTTGGAGTTTGTGATGAAGTTTTTGAGATGTATTTGCAGTACAGTTACATGGAATTGCTTCATCTCGACAATTTGAAAGATGTACAGCTAATTTATTCCGAAATTCAATGATGCACATATTCTTGGTAATATTTTTATATAAAATATGAGCATTGAGAACAGCAATATTTAGTAACAGCTTAAAGGCTAGCTTTTTATACCATTTTATGACCATTACGACTTCAAGATTTAGTCTTATCGCAACCTAAACAGATTTCCGACTGCCAGCATTTCGGTGAAATAATCTGATATAGCGGCCTAAACGGAAAGCAAGACAAAATAGGCTTGGCGCTTAACATGTTAATATTTTTTTAATGAAATTTCTGCTTATTTAGTCACTATTATAAGACAATTGATTCAATATTTTTTATATACTACAGAAACTAGTTTGTAACGATCAAAAAACTACCCATACATAGCATCGACTACTGCTTTAGTAAATTGGTTATATTTTAGAGTTTGTTTTGTTTTCGTGTATTCTGCAGCCCGGGTGTTAAATATTAAAATCAAATCCGTTTTTTTCAATCCTATCGAACAAATCATTTCCAGATAGACTAACTAAATAATTTCATTAAGTATTCAACGTATTTTTAGATTAAAAATCAACCGCAATATTATTGAAGTTTCAAATAAATATTATATGTATTGTATTATTCATGTAAATAGAGACTAGGGTTAGATTTTCATTCCAATAATATTATAAAAAACAATAATATGAGATAAAAACTAATATTCACATTTATTTGTGGGGTATGTTGTGCTGTTCTAAATTAATAATTGTCGATCCTAGTCGGTCAGAATCCCTATTTGCATAAAAAATATTTCATTTCATTTTAAGCTCGTTTTGATATCAGTTATAAATTTAGTTGTGATTGAAATATTTTTTATAATTTGTAAATTTTTTCTAGAAATATAATTGAGCTATATTTTAGTTCAGTTTGTTCATTATATATATAAAGAGAAAAAGAGAGAGAGGAGAAGAAAAAGAGCAATGAAAATTATAATTTGATGATTTCAGTTATATACACATAGTTATGTGCAGTAGTGCGCAACCTTTTTACACTTGCAACCCGATTGAAATTTTACGTGACCCATTATTTGTTGTTACCATCTTATTATAAGCATGTGAGAATATTAATAATAAAAATTGTTGTACCACAATACATATTCATATATTTAGAGTATATTTCAGTACATACGATTTGATATAATATTTTTGAAAAAACTGCATATTAAGAAAAAAATTATAATATATTAAAAAACAATTTTTAAATTAAATTATTGTGATGGCTGTGTGTTTTCATGGAATTTATAATTTCTTCCATGTTTGGTTTAATATCTGAGACGACAAGCAGTAAATTCTTTTCGGGATCTAAACTTAACCGATATTTTTTGTTTTTATTGCATCTAATTTTGAGAAACCAGTTTCACACAAATAAGTTGATGCAAACTGTATTAATATTTTTATTAACTTTTTCTTCAACTCCGAATATTCATCGTCAATTGATAATCAAAATTTTTGATAATAAGACGATTTAATTTGAATTCGTAAAGTTTCATCTAAAGAAATATCAATAACATGTTTCTTTTATTTTATGAAAATATTCGAATTTAAGATATCAAATGAAAACGGATCACGAATCCAGCTTAATTCTTTATTTAGAAACTTTTCATAACGTTTCGAAAAGTTTTCGCAAAGTTTTAGTAAGTGAAGGGAAATCATATAAATGCCACAAAGCCCACATCAATGTTCTTGGTGAAATAAGAAAAGCATGAGAACATTTCCATGTTATTTTTATCCAGCTGAACTTTCCAAAGCATTATTGTATTTTTGAAAGTTTCAATTTTACTGGACAATGTTAAAACATGTGTTCATTGGCCTTGTAAAGTCACGTTTAAGTCATTGAGTTTTTTAAATATATCGACCAAGTAAAGTTTTTAGTCTTTCAATTACAAATTTATTATCCAACATAAGGATTTCTCAAAATTTTCATGACCCCCAGAAATTTTTCTGCGACTCTTTGAGAGGTTGCGATCCACAGGTTGCGTACCACTGGTTATGTGCATAAATATGCGGAGAATGTTGTTCAATAATGTATGTATTTTAGTCGTAATGAATCATACGTTTAATTATATTTTTAATTGAAGTAGATAAACAAGTGAGACTACATTAATGTTGTAGGTGTCCTTTGTACATACCTACATTTATTTACTTTTCCTGTGACGCATTTCAATCAGATGAAATGTGAAAATAAGTTACGAAACATATAATGTACATGATCTGTCGTAGAATGATAACGCATTGTAACAAACTGCTATTGTCCTATCGATTTAATGTCAATCTCAATTTAATGTTTAATTGGGGGAAACTGTGTTGGTGTTCTACTATATTAGATGACTGAAGAAATTGAAAGGATTATTTGTGGTAATTAATACGGTTGATTAATTTATTTCATTAATTTCATTGCATAAATCGACATTAGTGGTGATGAAAAGTGTTATAAATATCTTTTTTTTATTTGACTTGACTAATTGATTTTTTTTGTATATAGATTAAACATTACACAATTTGCAATTTCTATTAATAAATTTAAAAAATATACAATTTTTATTATAATTATTATTCTGAATAATTTATAATTCGATTTTTTCAAATTTATAGGATTTTCCAATAAGAATATCAGAACTTTGACAGCTGGTGTAAGCCATCTTTAAATTTTTTTATTTCATTTTGACATTTCAACTCAATATAGTTTGGAAAATTATCATGGAACGTTAATTATTTTAACAACGCTTAGAAATTGTAAAAACTTCAATAGATTTGCTGAAACAAAATTTTAATGAGTCCATTATTTCACGTAATGGATCCATTAATTGGCCACCAAGATCATGTTTTTTAATTTCATTGGATTATTTTTTGTGGGGATATGTGAAATCATTGGATTATGCTGATAAACCTCAAATAACAGACTAATTTGAAATAAATATTGAACGTGTAATTTATGAAATTGAAATGCAATTATGTGAAAGAGTGACTAAAATTAGACTAAACGAATGCATTGTTAAGTGAAGTCATCGTAGTAATATGAGTGAAATTGTATTCCATCATTAATGCCATAGAATATGCTTAAAAATAAAATAAATAAATAATTAATTAAATATTTTTTATTTTATTTCCATTTAAATTCTGAAGCGCTTATTGGAAAATCATATATATGTATAAATATATATATATATATATATATATATATATATATATATATATATATATATATATATACTTGACTAACATTAATCCGGCCACCGACAATCCGGTTCTACAGCTAATTCTGACATAATTTCCACGAATGTAGTTTTTTGTGTATTTTCTTATCTTTATTTAATGCATCCCCAACTAGTGATTGACTTTTTTTACTTCATTACGTATATGAAATAAATAATTGCATATTTATATTTGTCTATATTTAGAAATTTTGTTACTTTCAATAGAAGTAATATTATTTATTGTTTTTTTACAACATGGTTAGTGCATTGAATTTGTAATCTTTTTTTTAAAAAAATAAATCGACATATTGTCATTAATATTTATTTTATGTCAAAGTATATGAAATCTAAAAAAATTCTGATATCGGTTCAAGATGGATTGAATAATCTGTATGTGTTACGTTTCTGTGTTTCTAATTTCTTTGCTAGAGTAATGTTTTGATTTTATAAATCTTTCTTTGTACATCAATGTCATGCACATGTTTTATAATTGCATTTTAAAAATATTATTTTCGGTATTAAAAAAGGTTAAACAAACTCGACGTTATTGGGTCGTTGTTTCAGATTATTATACGAGATTTATTTTTGAAAATTTTGGTTTAATTGGCGGATAAACTGTATGTGCAAATCAAACCACCGGTGATCCGGAAAACCTTCTAATGTGACATTCTAGAGATTCCAACGATACACACACACACACACACACACACACACATACATATATATATATATATATATATATATATAAACACATTGTATTATGATATTAGTTTTAGTACATTTAATGGGCCTTTCCACCCTAGTCAGCATGCATACAGTATTCACGCCCATTATCACTCGTCTCACACCCTCTTATCACCAAACTCCCCCATCTAAAAAAAATAGTTTTCAGGTAAGAGCATGTGAGACGAGTGGTAATGGGCGTGAATACTGTATGCATGTTGACTAGTGTGGAAAGGTACAATTGTATCATTATATACTGTTGAATTGAAATCTTTGTTTAAAATATTAATTTTACTCTTATAAAATTTAAACAAATGTGCTTTTTTAAAAAGTTTAAATTATAAAAAAAAAAAAACTTGCTTTTTAAAATGTGTATTTAAGTCCATGCTCGTAAAGTAGAACGATGTGTGCTTTTAGAAATGTTATAGGACCCAAATTCATATATATATTAGAAAGTTCAGAACTTATGAACGGATTAATAATATTCGCGTATCTGATTACGACAGTAATGACTTTGTAAATATCATGGTCGTCAGCAAAAAGTTGTACTTAATTTGATATATAAGATCGTTATTAATTATAAAATACATAAAGTCATCATTATACCTTCAAATTCATAGTTTCTATACATGTGTACGAAAATATGCTTAATTTTTTATGGAACTAAATTATTGTCATATTACAGGTTCTAATCTTTAAAAAATAAATACAATAAAATCAGATAAATTCTTTACAAAAAACAATAATTTACAGTGTATATATTGTATAATGAAATCTAAATGAATTTTTCAAGCAAGTTTTTGATATATTTAGAGTTTATTTTAATCCAGTATGTTTTAAAAATATGTGTAATGTTTTTTTTATTAAATGATTCTATTTATTTTGGTGATCTTTATTAAAGAAATATATATAATATACTCTATAAATCGAATATTCACAAAAATTATTTATATTTGAATACTAGATTATTAATTTGTTGCCATTGCTAAATTAATAAAAAAAATTAAAGAATTAGTAATTTTTTTTAATTTTTTTACAATATACTTTCAAAATATCACATATTTTACATATTATATTTTAGCTTTATATTTTTCTCTTTAATGTCACTAAATAATTCTTATTAAAGTCCATTTTATTAAGTAATAAAACGAAAGAATATAGTTTATTTACGAAAAATAAACATGTAAATAATTTTTCGTCACATATAACATTCTGTAAAATTTACTTAAATATTTTATTAAAAAATTACAATACAAACATACTTTCAATTCTGAACAGGGGGGTAAAATCATTTTTAATAAACTTATTAACAATTACGAAAAAAAGAAATAAATTACCTTATATATAAAATATTAATATTATTAAGATATTTATTTATATTTAAAAAGAAATGACGAATAATTTATATATAAATATGTATTTTTTTATATATTTTATTAACATTTAATGTTCAAATGGAAGATGAAAGAGACATTTATTAAACATAAATCCATGATTATAAACTTAAAACTTTTATGTAAATAAAACGAATATAATTATATTTCGTTTTCATTTTTAGTCTACATACGTACATTTACCATATATATATATATATATATATATATATATATATATATATATATATATATATATATATAAAATATACATATACACATATTGTATGTACATATTATATATTGTACATTAAAAAATATATATATATATATATATATATATATATATATATATATATATATATATATATAGAGAGAGAGAGAGAGAGAGCTTAATTATTTCTTACATTTTAATTTTTATATTATTAAATAAAAATATTTTCTTATAATCGTTTATTACAATTTTAATGATTTTTTTGTTGAATTTTCCCTATTTCATTTTTCTTTTTAATATCGTACTTGAAATATTTTTGATCATAATAAATTTATATATAAAAGTATATTCAATTAAATTTCAATTTGTTGTTTATTTCATTAAACCTAATGGTAATTATAATTCATAAATTGTACTTTATTTATATATTTACTAAATTGCTTTCATTATTAATTTGAAAACCTTCCTTTTTATTTCTATATAATACACAAAATATCACTTTTTACATTAAAAATATATAGTTAGAATATTGTTAGAATGTATCTTCATGAAGCTGAATACTGAGAAAGAGTGCTCTAAAAAAGATATATCAGCGCAAATAATCTCAACAAAATAGAATTAGTTTTGAATTTAGAAACATCACATTCATTTTAATAAATATTTAATTTCGATGTTTAATTTTAAGGTACAAATATAGATCTACCGTTTGTATGAATTGAAGTATATATTTTTGTATCTAAAAAAATGAAATAGTTTTTCAGTATAATGAAATAAATATATTGAGTCCATTGAAAATTTCTGTCTATTTAGCCCATAATTATTTTTAGCTTCCAAAGAAGTCATTTTATCGCAAAGGAATTTATTCTATCAAAATGGATTTTGTGTAATAATATTAATAGAAATTACATTGTTAATTAAATATTAATAAATAGTATCAACAATTATTATTTTCTTTTATTTTAAAAAACGAATAGGTCTTTTTGCTATACCTAATAATAATAATAAGTAAGAATTATTAAACTATTAAAATAAATTTAAACTGAAAATATTTCAAGTTATATAATAATAATTATATATATATATATATATATATATATATATATATGGATTAAAAAAACTTCTAATATTTTTATTATCTGAAATTATATCAACATTTTAATTTTTCTTTTTATCATAAGTAATGTTGTATTTTAATTTGATATTCTTGTGTATTTACATTTGTTTATTTATTCAGTAAATAAATTAAATGAAATTTTTAATATTTTATAAAATTCAGGTGAGGATAATACGCGAATATTTATATTAGACTGTCTAGTTACATTGTCGTAGTAAGTTTTTATGATGTAATCAGTGAGGATGCTATACACTATTCATAGCAAGGATGATAAATATTCCCTGTATTACATGAACAAGAGAGTATACGCAGAACAATATACATGACACAGATGTATATGTGACGAAACTGCTATTTTCAACTAAGAATACTAGTGTCTTTATATTTGTTGTAACAAAAAAGTTTTGGAGTTTTCTGAGATGATATAGTTATCTCTTGTAAAAGTCTCATTTGTTGTGTATATCGCGTTGTTTCATCAAAACTTTCCTTTCAACGCCAATTAAACATATTTAATCATATTCTTGGAAATTTTCATACATATTCTCATTATTTTCATGAATTATTTGTTCATGTGAGCTTCTATAAATATTTTATTTTATAAATAATAACCTTTTTTTAATACATGTAACAAATACATTTTTTTTTGTTAAAATAATCTTTTTTTTTAAATTATAATCACTTCTTTTTTAAATATAACAAATTTTTATTTAATTGAAGACGTTTGTTAAAAAATTTTTGCAAAAAATAAAAGTTTTTTTCGAGCTTTTAAAGAAACAATTGATTTTTAAAGTCAATATATTCTCACAGTGAAAATTGATTTAAATGTTGACATATTTCCCAGGCTGATAACTTGACACCATATTCAGTATTCATTTTATGTTTGAAATGTTTGGAAGTCAAAAATAAGTCAGCCGTATTTATTCGTGCAATATCTCTATTTTCAGTTCTAGCTTTTTTCTTTGACATATATCTACTTTTTTCGAATATCTTTGTTTTCAACTCTTCATAAAGTGAAATAGTATTTTGTATTATACATCTTGAAATATTTGAAGTTAGTGTTTTTTATGAAACACTGTTTTTTTATTTTCTTCAATTAATTATTAATTGGTTCTGTTAAGAATAGCAATGTTTACTCTTCTTTACTACAACTATATTTAGTACACAAATGAACAATCACTTTCAAAACACCAAGATATTATAAAGTGTTGAATAATCACTTATTGTTTACTTTGTTGTTTATAGCAATAGGTGAATGCGCATTTCGATGGCGATATGCCATCATTGTTAGAGCATTGTGTAATAAAATCTAACTTCGTAAAATTAATTTGTGTGAGAGTCAATTTACCACAGTTTCAAAATAAATACTTTCAATTACTAAGTTTGTACTAAAAAGGAACATTTAACATTATTGTTCAGTTTAAGTACATTGCAATGTTTTATTATGAATATTAAATTAAATATTGAAATATTTTCAATAATAATTTATTTTTTAAAACTTCTTTGAGATCTCTATTATTGAGACCATCAACCAAAATGCTTATATTAATTAATTTAAATATACTAAATAGCTAAAATAATTCATAATTGAGTCTTAATTTTCAGATATTTACTAGATACATTATATGATAAATATTAAACACTATTTATAAATTTAAAAAATAATGTAGCGATTACTATATATATATATATATATATATATATATATATATATATATATATATATTACTTAGTTGACCATTTGAATGTGAGTCGACTCGTTGCTTAATTCTTAAACTTTTTCCACTATAAAAAAAGAAAATTAAGAACGTTTGACTAAATTGTGAAATTTAATTAGTAAATGGCTTATTATAGATTATAGGAAATGGCTTATAAACTTCTATGGAAATTATCGACTTTGAACTTAGAGAAATAAGCTAAGGAAAAACATTATGGATAATAAAAAGATGAGTTGGATATATGAGAAAATTCATACGAGTCCACTCATACCATTCAGTCCATTTTCGTCAACATGGACTGAAAGAGAAATGCATTGGATCGGTCGGAAAGAAAAATTATTGTTTCCTATAATACATATAGTATTATTAACTATTTTCAAATATAAATGATAGCTACATTGGGAATAGCGGCGATTAATGAAAAAAAGAATTATTTTGATTTTATATACATATATATATATATATATATATATATATATATATATATATAATTTGATATTATGCCAATAAATGTAAATTATAAAAACTAATTAAAATGAAATTATTTTCACTATTTGAAGTTTACGAATATTTTCTATATATAAAAATGTAAGTGTCGTCATAAATATCCTCTAATATGTATTTTTTTTTCTTCTTTGAATATAAATCTAAAAGTCATCTTAATATTGTCCAAATAAATCTAGAGGTAGTAATAAATATAAAGTTTAATTTATTGAAAATATATCTTCAATCTATTCCTATCTAAAATTTATATTTATTTAGTGACAAAAAATAACTCATCAAAGAACTTGTATACACAAACTTACTTTATAGAATTCAACTATTGGATTATTTACTTAATATTTTAGAGTAGGAAAGCTATAATCGTTTTCAATTTCCTTTTGAACTTGTCATGTTCATGAACTATATGTAGAAATATATTTTCTTTCGATATTCATATGTGTGTGTGTGTGTGTGTGTATGTATATATATATATATATATATATATATATATATATATATATATATATATTAGGTTGGCAAATATCTACCTTCCGCCTTCTGGTCTTTTGAATTTCGCAGCTATGTACAAAAAAAAAAAAAAAAAAAAAAGTGGAAGGGAGATACTTGCCAACGTAATATATATACCTACATACATACATACATTCATATATATGTATTTACATAGTATAGAAATTCATATAAATTCAGAAAGTTTTTTCATAAAAAATTTTGCATTTTCCTGTACAATAGATGCAAATTTTATTTTAATGTACTTTGTTGTAGACTGTCACATACTGTCGTTTACAAACGCAAATTTTGTTTGGTACTTGATAGAGGTTTGCTTTTATTGCGTTGTTGAGATCAAACGGAAATCCCGATAAACTCAAGCAATAATATGTCTTATTTCGTACGTTCGAAATATTTGTTTTTGGTCAGATATATGAGAAAGTTAAAAATGAGTGAATGAAATTTCATACTTTATTACATATGTGTATATATCTATATATATATATATATATATATATATATATATATATATATATATATATATATATATATATATATATATATATATATATATATATATATATGTGTGTACATATTAGGACAATAAATATAGTTTGTGATAATGTAAAACAAAATTTTATATTGTGACATTAAATATTATTTTATATTTGAAGAAAACATTTTTCATTATATATATATATATATATATATATATATATATATATATATATATATATATATATATGAATGAATTACAAAATTTTCAGACGTTATATTAAAGTGAAAAGTTTTAAATGAAAAAATGTTGTGCATTAAAAAAAAGAAAGTAAAATTAATGAAAAAGAAAAGTAATTGAGTAAATTCAGAAAAAAATAAAATTATAGACCTTAGAATTAAAAGTATCAAATGGAAATATTCTGGAAAACCATTGATGGAGAAGAAAAAATATTATGTTCAAAGATTTAAAAAGGTTCAGGAAAATACTAATGAATAGATGGAATAGAAAATTCGTTAAAAGAAAAAGATATTAAATCGCTTGAAGTGAACAGTTTTGGAAGAAATGTTCATCTTGTTATATATAGAAAAACGCTGCTGATGTTAATATAAACAGATGTGTATGTTGTATCACCTTCTAAGATAAGAATAATATCAGCATTTTTATACTATAAAAATAAAGGCCTTAATAAAATTAATAAAAATATACTGGTTGATAGCTGATGAAATAGTTATTTACTTCTTATTTCTTTTATATATAGTTGATTGTACTGTGCTAGTTTTCATTAATTTAATGATTTTATTGAGAATATGCTTTTAAAATAAAAAATAATAAATATTCTAAAAATTACGGCCATTTTGTTCATATATGTATATATATATACATAAAATTAGTTATGAAAATTATTATTTTTTAAAATAATATGAATGTATTACAAATTGAAATAAATGAAAATTATGATGGAATGTATAATTTACTAAATGAAAATAAGAATAATAGTACTGAATAAAATTAAGGTTGATTTTTCATTTTATTGACTTATAGTAATATAATATTCCATGAAATTTTGATTAATTAATAAATGTATTTAAAAATTAATGAACATTACATTTAATTGAATTTTAAATATCTTATTTTTTATATACAGACAATAAAATGTCTGTTTTAATATTACTCTTAAAATAATTATTGTTAAATGTCTGTTTGAATACCCTTTAGGGTAGGTTTAGAAAAGTGTAAACTGTTTTTAAAGATCGAGTCTTTCACGTGGTACCGTTGGGATAAATAAAAAAAACCTCAACGACCAGTCCACAATTCCATTAGGAATATTTAACTTGTACACTTTAAAAGAATAATGAATTATATTTTAATTCTCTGTACTTTTTATACAAAGTTGAATATGAAAAGTATGTAATATTTTTTATAAAGATATTTGATAGTATTTTTTTCTAATAATAGTTTTTAATAATTTTTAAAAATTGATATTTTTACAGTTACACAAATTTGTGTCTTATTGTTTTTTACTGATATAAATAAATAATTATTTATTAAATTTTCAATATTAAAATTACTTATTATATATAAATATATATATATATATATATATATATATATATATATATATATGTGTTATTAAAAATACTTTTTGAATTAAATATTGTAATAAATAGAAATGTTATTTGAGACAAATAAGAAGTTATTTCCATTCGTGTAATACCCTGAAGTTTAACTGATATGCAAAGAGAAATTATCTTAGTGAATATTATGAAAACGCTTCAAACTATATGCATTTATGCAGAAACTTAAGTAACAAGACATTTATGTAAAACGAAATTTACTAAATTCATAATCTGTGATATTCTGTGTTTTTTTTGTTATAAATACAATACGGTGCACATAGTGTGCACATACATACGGTGCTCGTATTTTAGAAAAAGTTATAAAATTGCTTATAATTATCTTTGACAAACTCAATAAAATATAGTTTTGTGCAAAAAATCATTTATACTTACTAC
>CP092091.1:34112990-34132990 GCA_029203775.1 Neoneuromus ignobilis | reverse complement strand
AACTTATATTTTTATAAATTCCAAATAAAATAAATACATTCTTTGTTATCTTCGATATTACAACAAAATTATATATCATATAATGTTTTATATGTCATACTGGTTAATAAAATTTAGTTTATATCGAATATTGTAATTTTGAGTGGGAAGTTTTATTACACTCACCATGTTCTTCAGATATTACTCATCTAATTATTATTTGATCCCACCTTTAAAATATTCTTTGACAAATAAAAAATTCAAGCCTCTAGCTGATGTTTGAAATCATATAATTTTCTTTTATATCACGACTAATAAAAGATAGAAATTATCTCTGATAATGTTGATTATTAAATAATTAATTAAGAATTTTTAAAACTTATATTTGACTTTTTATATAAAAATAATTACTTATTAATATCTACTCCTAATACGTATATATATATATATATATATATATATATATATATATATATATATATATATATATGTATATGTATATGTATATGTATAATAAACATCCAGATTGTAATAAATTTAATAATTTAAATTTTAAATACTATTTCTATTTTCTGTTTATTTCATTATCTATTGTCATTTAATGAAAAATCGGTTTTCAAACGATCAAATTACAATGAATAATATGCACCTGTAATGGTTTACCCTTTTTCAAATAGTCGATAAAGATTATTTCTTGCGAATCCCAAAAGACAGTCGCCATAACGAAGGAATTGTCTTCGCCTTTTTCGGAGCAGATTCCCCCTTGATAACTCATTGTTTAGACTGCTCTTTGGTCTCAGAAGTGTAGTGATGTATCCATCTGAGCTTTTTCATGTCCAAAAGTTGGTGCAAAATATTAATCACACGAGATGCCTACAGCAATTTCTATTTTTATTATATTTCATTAAATTAATGAAAAATACTTATATT
The DNA here is from genome assembly GCA_029203775.1 of Neoneuromus ignobilis. NCBI lineage: Eukaryota > Metazoa > Arthropoda > Insecta > Megaloptera > Corydalidae > Neoneuromus > Neoneuromus ignobilis. The sequence continues at coordinate 34,132,081 of CP092091.1, read as the reverse complement.
TTTAGGGTATATTTTATTAAATTAAAAATACTTCTAATTTTAGAGTATATTTTTTTTTATTTTATTATTATTTTGCTTCTGAACAATGAAAATCATTAAATTCTATAATTATAAAATTCACAAATTTTCTTAGAGAACCGAAGATATTTTTGGAAACAGTTTATTGAAAAATAATTCATACAAACACTAATATTTCAAATATTGAATAGTGTTATGAAAATATATATGAATTAATAATAGAGCATAACGTTGTTTCAAATAAAAACCGATTTTTATTGGATCGAATTTAAAAATTGAAATTGATGAATTGGTCAATTACACAATGTACTATTCATTCGAGACGAATTAAATTACAAGTATTACTTCACTTCCATGGAAAATAAAACCAATTGAATAACAAAAAGTACATGCTAGACAAATCTATTAATTCATCTAGTGAAATGAATTTTTTTATAGAAAATAATTAGGTAATGTTTTTTTTGTCGTTATTTTATTATTCATTAATAGTACTGTTATTCAAGTACATAAAAGTCAAAGAAAATTAATAAAATTATTTTATTAATAATGATTTAAAAAAATTATAATTGATTAATTGTATAAACATAAAGAAATATATAAAATAAATGACGAATTTTAAACAACGTAATAATTTTTCCTCAAGATTAAAAATTAAATCCATCTCTCAATTTTTATGAAATATATTAAATATTATTTAATGCATTATATAAATACACCTGTTAACAGTATTCCAATAAATTGTTTATTAAATTATTTAAAAAATTACTTATGTAGTAATGGAACGATTAATTCACTTTTATGCCAGGAAATGAATTTTAATGAAAATATTATATTTGTTTTATCGAACGTTGAAATCTACCAATGAAATTGAAAAAAAATCCAATTTTCACTTTACCATTTAAACACGTCGCTCCTTTCGAATCTAATTACTAGCGAGAATCTAAATCGAATTAAGTGAACGCATATTACAAAGAGCTAATTCCTCTAAATTACTAGAGTCACGGTAGTAAAACGAACGCTTCTCATATCTTTGTGCCAAAATAGATTTATAATCCTGATTATAACATGTATTTGATAGCATGGCCACTGTGTATTTTATAGAGACATCTGATGTAATTATTTTAAATAATACTTTTCAGTTATATCAGTGATTTTGATTAACAATGATATATTAATTTACAGCTTATTTACTTTTTTGAATTATTACAGTAAGTATTAATTATAATTAGTACTTGAATACATTTTTTTTATAGATTTATTATATGGAAATGAAAACAATTTTTCAGATTTAATTTAATTGTTCAATATTTTTGTGATCTTTTCTAAATTCTAAAATATTAAAAAATATTGTTAATAAAATTATAAATGTTAAATTAATTGAAACTTATTTAATATTTAATCAATTAAAATACACAGTCTGGCCTAAAAAAGTATCTGAACTTTGACAAAAAAACATTTTTTTAATTTAATATAATTGAATTTTATTATGGATTTTTCAAAATATATTCCTTCTGAAAAAATATAATTTTATTGTCAAACTTTTAAAAACAGAAATATTCTCAGTTCCATTTCGATTTTACTTCTCGAATATCCGTTTTTTAAGGAAAAATTATTAATTTCTCGGTTAAATTTCTTCTATGTATTTTAAACCCTTTTGTAATGTTCTAATGCTTTTAATTCAAATAATTTTAATATAATGTCAAAATAATAATTGCTTTTGATTTCATTATACATTTACTGGAAATACAAACAGAAAAAATATCTGAAATTTATCTTTTTTCTTAAATAGTTTTTATATGAGTCGGCGATTGTGGATTTTTATGTACTGAATTTTAATTTTAGTTTTTTTTTTAAATCTGTTTAATATTTTCAGTTGATAATATATTTTTCAATTTCATTAATTATTCAAACTCAATAACATTTATAAACAAAAATTGATTTGTTAAGCAAGTAAATATATTTGTGGTCAACTATATACATATATAAATAATATTTATCTACATATCATTAATTTTAAATATTTTTCATATGTAATATAAATTAAAATTACCTTTTATTGTTTAAATCTTTATTTGTATTAACGTTTATTATGATAAATGTTTTGATATCTTTTATATAAAAGTTAATTGTCCACTAGAATCAAGAGATTTTTTATGTTCATTTAACATCATTTCCGTGGTTGAAAAACAAGCTTTTTTCATGCTCTACAAAGATTAGGTGTCCGTATATAATATAAATTTTTCATATATAATATAAATTAAAATTACCTTTTATTGTTTAAATCTTTATTTGTATCAACGTTTATTATGATAAATGTTTTGATATCGTTTATATACAAGTTAATTGTCCACTAGAGTCAAGAGATTTTTTATGTTCATTTAACATCATTTCCGTGGTTGAAAAACTAGCTTTTTCAAGCTCTGCAAAGATTACGTGTCCGCACTATTACGTAAAAAAAGTCACGTTAGTGAACGGACACAATGCTTTCTTGCATAGAAATTCACTACATAGTTCCTCTGGGATTCTCTCTATAACCGATAAATTTTCTCTGAAACAACACCCAGATCTACTATAAATTATCGAGTCAACAGAGAATCGCTGTGTTAATGTGTGTTTTATATATGGAATTATAGCTTTGTTCAAATCAAGTAAATAAAAAAACCACTACAAAAAATATTTTTAATTTGAGTTATGTAACATAAATTTTATAAATTGCAACACAAATTCTAATATATATATATATATATATATATATATATATATATATATATATATATATGATTTGTGTTACAATTTATAAAATTTATGTTACATAATTCAAATTAAAAAATGTTTTTTGTAGTGTTTATACAATATATATATATATATATATATATATATATATATATATATATATATATATATATATATACACACTAATGGAAAAAGTTATATTATATCTAAAATTTTGTAAATTTGATTTTTTATAGACTTTTTAATATAATAAATGAATAACTCACAAACACCAAAATGTTTATAAATTACATACCATAGCAAATTATCTGTAATACTAAACTCAATATGGCATATTAGGGACTTCCATAAGTAATGTACCATTTAAAATGAAGTACATAAACATGTTTTAATCAATTATATAATCGTCATTATTATCTGTGACACTTTGCCTTCAAAGATTATTTGTCTTTAAAGATTCAATACCTTACTTACAAGAATTCTGTCTTTTTGAGAAAAAAATGATTTAAGGTAATTTTTGACTTCATCAATATTTCAATTTTTTTAACAAATGAATGTAGCGATTTGAACAGATGATAATCAGATGGAGCTTTGTTCGGTGAGTAGGCAGGATAACACTTCTTGTTCCAGCGTGATTTTTACTGTTAGAAGTTTCGCATTATTGTGTTGTAAGATCGTCCTTTTCCTTTTGATCAACGCAGGTCGTTTTGCTGAGAGTTTCTGTCATAATATATCTAAGTGGTAAGAATAAACCCCAGCTGCTATTATCCTGTCTCTAGTTTTCAGCAATTAAAAATAAATTAGCCCATAGAAATTTCACATAATAATCACTTTTACAAAATCAATGTGGGCTTTCGTGTTGCAACTAGAATTTGATTTGGCAAAATCAATTGCTTTGTTTGCTTTAAATTGGTAAATAGAACCCATTTTCATCTCCAATTATAATTTTGTAAACAAATGGTTTCTTATTATTCATCGCTAGTAACGAGTTACAAATTGTTATTCTCAGTTTTTTTTTGGTCGAAGACAGTTCGTGTAAAATCCATTTCCTCTTTTTGTAAACCTTACCAGATTTTCTTCCAAATATCTGAAAACTATTGATCATGTATATTCAAGTTGTTGTAATAATTTTGAATCGGAATCAGAGACATACTGGCCTCATTATTAAATTATACTGGTCTTCCATTTCGAGGTGTATCTGAAAAATAAATACCACCTTCCACATTTTTTTTACGTTTTTTAATCCAACATAGACTTCCAATATATCACCATAGATATCACAAATCTTTTTAGTTGTAGCTGTTGTATTAATCCACAGTGAAAATTGAATAGTATACAGTGATGGTTGTGTTTCTCTGATTATTGAAGTATTACCATTTTGTTGCAATAGGTACACTTAAAAAAATATGTTGTACGCGAAAAACACAAGACACTGATCTGAAATACCGCGCAGTCAGGTAGGGAACGTTTTTAAAAATAATTTAGTAAATATATTATATTTATGGAAATCCCTAATATTTTATTTAATTGCAGATTTTATCAATTCTATCATTTACTGATTTTACTACATTTACTAACTTGATTAACCATAAAGATTAGAGATATTTTACTGACTTTCAGTTTATTAAGTGGTAAAAAAATAATCAATATGAACTCCAATTAGTAACAAAAGTCATAATTTAAAAATGTGTATGTAATTTATTGCAGCACGTAATTTGTGAATAACAGTTAAATATGATTTATTATCATTATTAATTTGTCCCAGTAGTTAATTCACTTTCAAAAAAATAAGCCACTCATTTTTACACCACAACAATTTGTAACTATATTCAAAACATGATTATTCGAGGTATATTGAGCAAATGATAAACGTTTTTATAAAAAGGTGATGGCATGGGAAGACATTATTCATTAGTATAAAATGATATATTATAGTGTAATTGCATTTCTAGTTACTACTATTATTTTTAATTTCTGATGCACCCCTATAATAAAACGTTTGATTGTAATTTGGGGAATTAACTCATTCTTGGTTTTATAATTACCACTAGTTACATTTAAAAATAAAAAAAATAATATAATGGTAGTAATGTGTAATTTTTCTAAATCGTTTAATTATAAAAACTACTATATTTGTATTAGATTACAATATGATGAATTACTGAGAATAAAATATTATGTAACAAAAGTTCGTCGCGTTTTTAATATCTATAGTATTTTTCGATTATTTTATCTACCTACGAGGGTTGTTTGATAAGTATGGTAAAAAGTAAGAAACTAAATTAAAAAAAATAATTTAATTAATTCATTAAATAAATTAAACAATAAATAAATTTATCATACTTATTAAACGACCCTCGTATGTCTTTGATTTTCAATTTCTAGAAACAGTTTGAAATAATCTATAAAAAATTATTATTAATTTAGAATTCTGTAAGCTGATCAGAAATATTTTTTGCTTTATTTTTTTTAAGAATAAAATCAATGATTTAAACTAGCATGCCAACAAATATAACTAACGAAAAGTAGTGTTTCATTTTATTAAAGATGGATCGGAAAGTTTCTAGAGCGAATTGAAAGATGTTGTTGCAGAAGAAAGACGCTGACATATTTTGAAACACCTGCCTGTTAAACGATTACTGTAACATTTTCAAATAGATCTTGAATATATTTAGTATAGTTGTGACTATCAATCAGAGTTAACAATTTTTAATAGATAATAATCAAAGAAATATATTTTTTTTTAAAGGCTTAAACACAAAAGATATAAAAATTGAATTATAGAGAGTTTATGGCGAGTCTACTCCTTCATATGCAATAGTTGTAAATTGGATTGCTGAATTTAAACGTGGTTGTATAAGCATAAAGGAAGAACTATGTTTAGAAAGACCAAAAACAGTTACCGATGAAGAAACCATTCGAAAAGTCTAAAGATTCGCAGTGAATGATTGCAGATTAAAAATAAGAAAGATAGCAAAGATTTCAGGAATTTATTAAGACTTTACACACTGCATTTTACATAAACATTTGGACATGAAAAAGCTTTTCTCCAGATAAATGCCGCGTTTGCTGACAGTTGTCTAAAAGTAAGTTCGAATGGCTAATTATTAATAATGTTTGAAGACGTTTAAGCGTAATGAAAAGAATTGTTGCATCATTTAGTGACTGTCGATGAAATATGGATCCATCACTACACACCAAAGATGAAATGACAGTCAAAATAGTGGAGAGCACTTAGTAAACCAGTCACAAAGAAGCCAAACATGTTTTCGTTAACTGAAAATGATATGGCTGCTGCTTTTTAAAATTTCCATTTAATATTTTTCATCGATTATTTTTTTTTTTTAAAAAAAAACAGGAAAATATTATGCACCGGTATTGGATTGATTGAGTGACAAAATAAAATCCAAAAAGCCTCATTTAGTAAAGAGCATCATCCTGTTTCACCAGGACATTATATTATCGCACAAGTCGACATTTATGATAACAAAACTGCATGAATTACGATTAAAAATTGAGCCGTTCAGAATCCAATGTGAATAAGTCCATTTTTTGAAATTTTCATATTTTTGTAAATTTTAATCAAACAAATAATGTTATTTTTATTTATTAAATAATTCACTCGTTGCTTCATTTTTTCTACGTCAGAAAGTTGTATAATAATTTCAGAAGCCATTATGATTAAGTCCATGACATCGAAATAACGAAAAACTAAAAAGAATTCAAGGTAAACAATACCAAAATATAAATAATAAAATAATTCCTGCAAAAAAGTTTGATAACAAACCTTGCAACTATTTACGGCAGTGCAACGGTAATATAACATTTTCTCAAAGAAAGAAGAGTATGAAAAGTTTCTACAAGCTTAGAGATCATCAAAAACAGAATATATTTTTAAGGGGTTTGATTAAAGCTTGCGCTATCAAAAGACAACGACCTAAAAATAACACCAAAAGACCAAGATCTCAGTCTTTTGAATATTTTATTACACTTAACCGGCAAGACGTTCGTGTGTAAAAATATTTCAAAGAAACATATCAAATAAGCGACGGGAGACTATATAATTATAAATAATAAACATATTTACCAATATTTTCTTTGCATTATTTTACTAATGAAGTTAACAATATCTAATGCTATCGTACATTTTTTATATAAAATTTTTATATTTTTCAGTTGCCAAAAGGTGTAAGTCCGAAAATTTTTAAAACATTGCCATTGACTTTCTATATATTTTTGATGAAATTAATAAACAAAAAAATTTAAAAACTCATGTATTAAAAAACATTAATTTTCTGAATTTTTGTTTAATGGACTTAATCACATTGACTTCTGAACGGCTCAATTAGCAAATATGCATTGTTTTAGTCGTATTTTTCCCTCTGACTTTTTCTGTTTCAAAACCTTAAGAAATTATTAAATAGAAAAAATTTTCAATCACTGAAATGATCGAAGCTGTATATGGACATTTATTTTATTGAAGAAATAAAAACTTTGGAAAAGCGTTGTGCTAAATGTATTGATCTCAAAGAAATGTAGAAAAATAAATATGATTTTAAGCAAAAATTGCCTTTTCGTTCTTATTCTAGAAACTTTCCGATCCATACATCTGCATATATATATATATATATATATATATATAAATGCTTGTTTGATTGTAGATATTATTCTTCTCCATGATCATTTAATTATAGTTTGATTAAATTTAACACATTCTGTAGAAATCTGTAAGCGGTGTTTAATTAAATGAAATTTACTATCGTTGTAAAATGTAATTATTAATAAATTTATGTACTATCGTTGTATGTAAATGTAATTATTATGTATAAATTTATGTTACATGTATGTATGTATGTATGTATATATATATATATATATATATATATATATGTATATATGTATGTATGTATGTATATGTATGTATATATGTATGTATGTATGTATGTATGTATGTATGTATATATATATATATATATATATATATATATATATATATATATATATATATATATATATATATATATATATATATGTTCGTGACATGTATGTTAAACGACATTAATGAACCATAGGTTACCGAAAAGTTTTTGGGTTACATAATGGAATTTCATTGTAAAATATGCTAATTGTAAAATCGTATAGCAAATGTACGTTAAACTGTAACGTATCGAATAACCTTTAAAATGTATCGAAACTCTAGCGTGTCTATAACAAATAGAAAGCAAAGCTTAAATGAAATATAGTGTTGTTTATCTTCTGTTAATTACCTGGTTAAAATGATTCCCCACCTATAAATGTCTACTTAAATTGAATTTATTGCTTGAACTTTGTAGCAATATTTTATAATACTTTAGTCTTACTTTTAAAACTGGTAAAATATTTTCATAGTCATATTATTTTTTTAATATATTGTTATTTATTTGATATCGCATAAATTGAATCAAATTTTAGTTTATTGTTTATTCATTTATTATTCTATTAGATAATAAAACAATTGTTTTCAAAAATATATAGAAAAATAGGTGTATATTCAATTATACAAAAGAGAAAAAAAATATTATCATATATGAATTTTGAAGCTTAATTAAATTAATTAATAATAGAATGATGTTTCATTATTAGAAAGAAAGATATTGCTAATAGAAAAAATAAAATTAAATATATTCATCAATATTAATAAATTATTATTTTTCTTTAATAAAGAAACATATTACAATAGTTTTGAGTAGTTTGATGTTAATATTTCATTTAGTATTTTAGTTGAATAAAAATAATGAATTTATAATTCAGTTATTAATAATTTATATATATATATATATATATATATATATATATATATATATATATAATGAAGAACATACAATAATATCAAAAAATATGAATAAGTTATCAAAAATAAATATAACATAATGAAATATTAATATACTAAATACAAATTGAACATAAAATGAAATATAAATGACAAATTGTTTCTATATATTTTTTTCTTTATTTCGCCCTACAGTTAATTAATTTTATATATTCAAAAAAGACCTTTTAATTAATAACGCTTAATTGAAATTGAATAATGAATTTATATCTTTTATTGACTATAATTTTGTTATCAATGTATATTTTTTAATTATTTATTATTTTTATTGTACCTAAAAGTTCGTATACAGATTTTTTTTATTAATTAAATAAAATTTATTACAATATATATATATTGATATATATATATATATATATATATATATATATATATATATATATTATTTTAACGGTAATGAAGAATGAATTCAAATATAATTAATAAAACAGTTTAAGTGTCGATATAAAATTGAAAACAATTTTCAATTTTAATTTAATATTATTTTATTTTAGAATAACATAATTTATAAATTGAAACATTAAAAATTAATGACAATAATAACGTGTAATATAGAACATTAATTCTTTGTGAAAATAACAGATTCCATCATCTGACTAAATAATTTTTTTCAGTTATTTATTATAATGAAAATTTTTAAAAATATATTATGTACGGTCTGCACAAAAGTGCCTGAATTTGAAATATAACTGTAAAAATAATGGATCATTACTGTTCATTAAAACATTTTTCTATGCTCTTAAAATAATTATGTGGTAAGTGGATATAATTTTTCGGTAGACCTAATATTTATATTTAAATTATAGTTGTATTAAATAATTATATTTTTTAAAAAAACTAATTAATTTGATAGTTATGTTTAATATAATTAATAATTTTTAGAATATGTCGTACAATATAAAATAAAAATAATTATAAATTTTAAGTGTACAGTTTTTTTGATATCTTTTTCTTCTATTATATTTTACTTTGTTCGCTGAATATTTGATTAATGTACAGAAACTAATATTACTTTTTCCATTTATGAAAATTAATCATTTTGTTTAAAATTTGAACTAAAATGTGTTTGACGTTTCTATTATTTATTTAATTATCTTTAAGTTAACGTTACACTGATTTCTATAAAAAATGATATGATATTTAATAAAAAAAATGTTATAAATTATATTGAATCTAATTTATAAATACGTAATTGAATAAAATTGTTCATGAATAGAACAAAACTCAAAATTGAAAACATTGTGCTTTTTTTAAAATTAGATGTATATTTTATATGATATCTAATATATAATGCTTCTTAAATATAATTTAATTTATTATTACATTGCTTCTAGATTAAAATTTTAAAATTTTATATTAAAAATAGAATTTAGAATTTTAAATAAATATTTATTGTCTATTCATTTTTTATTAAGTATTTGTATTACGTATTAACAAAAAAATAAATAATGAAAATTCCAATAAAGTATTTTGACGTTAATTAATAATTATTTATCTAAAAATGATATTTATTAATAAGTAAAAGAAATAAATGGACAAAGTAGATATCGTGACGGACATTTACTGGACATCAGTGTAGATGATAAAATATCAACAGATGTGTAGATAATTTTAGTTAATTTTTACATAGAAATACATCTAATACTATTTTGGTGAATTTTAATTTTTTTGTCAATAAATAATGTAGCAGCAGTCTATTGATGTTGCTAATTCATGACTACTAAAATATACATTAGCAAATAAAGTAAACAACAAATAATTAATGAACACTTTTTAAAATCTTGTAAATATAGAATATGGTATTTATTTGTATAAAAGTGAATTAGTTGACATACTAAAGTAGTAGTGATATATTTTTTTCTCAAATATTCAATTTATTGACTATAAGCAGTACTTTTTAATTTTTTTTGTTCGGTTTTGAGACAGTAGTTAATACAAATTTATCTTTCATTTCAGTTAAACACATAATATACATTTTTTAATAAGTAAAATAATTTTAACTTAACAGTGGCTCAGTTTATTTAAGATAGATTTTTCATTACGTTGTTTTAAATAGTTTCGTTTTTATTAATCGGTACTGTAAATTAAAAACGAATCACTTTCGGAACATTTTAATCATGAATCGCAAATAGAAATGTAGTCCATTAATTTTTCCCCGCTTAGATCATGTGACATCAAAACATTCTATGGATTCACATATAAAAGCTGCCGCAAATGTTTTATGACGATTGGGTGAATCGTGTTTGATTTCTCTGCAATCAGTTTCGTTATATAAAGTGGATTGTTGACAATTAATTTTTTATTCGCGATTTTTTTATATAATGGATTTATTTTTAGATTACTTTTTTATTTTGGATATATATATATATATATATATATATATATATATATATATATATATGTGTGTGTGTGTGTGTGTATGTGTGTGTGTGTGTATGTGTGTACATAATGATATAGTTAAAATAAATTATATTTATTTTCTAATTTTTTTTTAATATTTCAAATCAAATTATTCAAAGTGTTGAATCTAAAGTTAAATCTATTATTAAATTAATATATAGAAAGAAGTGTATTTCACTTTTCATACCTTTTTATTTTTTCATACTCGTATTCTGAATATTTTTTCAAAAGTTATATTTTATATTATTAATTTATATTAGTAATTTTTGTTGAAAAATACGTATTTATTGATCCGTGTGTATATATATAATCAATCTTCTTCTATCCAATGTTAGACGAAGGCTTTTCTCAAAACTTTCCATTTCGATTGAACCAATACCTTTCTCTTTCCGAGATTCTTCTGGAATCATTTTATATATCTAAATTCCCAATCAATAATTCCTCTTGTCCACTAACGGTCTTCTCTTCTTACTTTATGACCAACCTATTTCCATTTTCAACTCTTCATTTTTGCTACAGGATTCATAACATTTGTTTTCTTTCTGATCCACTCGTTTTTTCTATTTCTTTGTATTCTTCCTGACATGTATATTCTTGTGATTTTTTCTGTTGTCTGTAATTACTGAATTATTGTGGCATTCAATATCTACATCTTCTTACTATAAGTGAGAACAGGTAATAACATCGATAAAAAAAATTCCTCTTGAAATACAGTATATCTGACATTTTGAGATAAGAATATATTCCAAATTTATACTATGTTATTTTTATTTTCTTATTCATTTCATCTATAAAATTCCTTTAATTTTTATCAGTTATCTCAAATATAAATAGTTTTCAACTTCTATTATTATTCGTTTCAATTTTTTTAATATGAAAACTCATTGAACATAACTACTTTTTGTTGAGAATAATCATAAAATCATTTTTTACCTCCATTATCTATTTTTGTTTTATTTTTTCGTAAATTTATTTAAACTTGTTAAAAAAAATAATAATGTTATTAGCAAATCTTAACTAACTAAACATCTCTCCATTTTTTTATTTTTTTTAGATCACAGTTTAGTGTCTTAAGTTCTTTATATATATATATATATATACATATATATATATGTGTGTGTGTGTGTGTGTGTGTGTGTGTGTGTGCGTGCGTGCGTGCGTGTGTGTGTGTGTGATAAACTCACTGATAAAGCAGTATTTTTTCTAATTTATAATAGATTTTGCTTTGTTCCTTATTTCTAACTACAACAAAAATAATTCATAAAATAAAAAAATTAAAGAATAAAAAATATAATAGTCTCATTTGAAAATTAATCTCAGAAAATTGAAACAAGTCACGTACAGTAAAACCTGTGTTCTTCAAAGTTATTATTCTTATATATTTTTTTGTGGATTTTTTAATACTTTTTCATTCTTTTCTCTACTTTAACATAAAAAAGGTTTTTTATTTATACTTATATATATATATATATGTGTGTGTGTGTGTGTGTATGTGTGTAAAATATTTCGCTATTACACACTGAAATTTACAAAAAATGGAATCAGTTCAATTTTGAGGTTTTACCTTTAAATTTCTGTTCAATAATAAAATTATTAGTGTAAATATTTTCACACTTTTACTCAATAGTAATGTGTATTTTGTAAAAATATAAATACCATATTGTACATATACCAATTATAATAAAATTATGTATAAAAAATAATTATGAAATTAATATTTTTACAATTTTTTCATTAAATATAATACAGAGTTACTTTAAAAAAATAATTAGATAAATGTATTATTATTTTTAATCATATATAACTTAAAATATATATTATTTAAGTATTTAATTTACATAGAAAAATTAATATAACACATATAAATTGCGAAAAGAATTGTTTTTAGTAAGTATATTCAACATTGAAAGTAATAATGAACATTTTTGAAAAGTAAATAGTGTATCAAGACATGTTTGCATGCCATTGTTAAATATACAAATTTTCATGTCATTTGTATGTGTCACACGAACCCCAAACATGTTAAACCTATTGCAGTGTTGGATGTTACAGAAGTAACAATAACTAACTTCAATGTAACGTTTCGTGTGTACATATACATACACTTGCACACATACACACACACACATAAATATATATATAATATATATATATATATATATATATATATATATATATATGTCTTTTACTCTTCAAATATTTTGTTGAAGAAAAAATATTCCGTTTAACTAATCTTAATCAAACCCACATTAAAATTTTCGTGTTCCATAGATAAATTTTATTGAACAATAAATATGTAAATAGTGTTGTCCTAACTGTAATATATTAATTTTAATTTATTTCAGGCAAGTAAACTTGCTTTAATTACATACTGTATTTAATGAAAGTAATGAAAAGTTCAAAACAACATAAATGATATTTCTGTTAGATTATATGCGATGACAAGGGTTCTTTCATTTATTTAACCATGTATATATATATATATATATATATATATATATATATATATATATAGAGAGAGAGAGAGAGAGAGAGAGAGAGAGAGAGAAATGAATTTAAAATTTCACTATTATATATCTATTTATTTAAATTATTATATTATATTAATTGAAGTTTAATATTACAGATCAAACGATTAAAATCAAAACTAATTTAAAAATATTTTTATTATTAGGTCACGTTATTAGAATACTCTTACGGATATTTTCCGAAATATCCTTTTTAATTTCAAATAAATGAATATTTTTATTTAGAATAATGTAATTCTACGTTTGATGTCGTATTTTAATTTTCTTAAAATCATGAACTCATTGAAACTAATACCGTTGAAAATTGTGTAGGCTGTTTAATAAAAAAATATTTATACAAAATATATATAAGATGATTAATAAATATGAATATATATATATATATATATATATATATATGTATATACACATATATGAATATAAACAGTATATATTTAAATTGGACGGTAAAATAAATTAAAACTGAATTAATGAACTGAACTGGAAAATAATTTAATGAAAGATAAGTAAGAAAATTCCGGAAATAAGAAAAAGTAAGTACGAACATTAAACATTCTAAGAATATTTAACAAATAATATACTGCTAAATTGATTTCAAAAATGCGAAAAATATATATTACCTAAGAAATGATTAAAAAAAGAGGCAACTCTTGATTAAAAAATAGTAAGCATATTATAATTGATAATAATCATAATGTGCTTACTTAGGATAGCAAATATAATACAAGAGATTTAAATGCCGAAGTAGACTTAATGAGCAATTATAACTTTATAGGTAATTATGATTATAATAATTTGATTTGAAGATGAAACTATAAAAAAATGAAAAGAATGACCAAGTTCAAAAAAAATTACTATATTAAAATAGATATATGATTATATAATGATTGGATTAATCTGGAATAGGAAGAAATGTGTTATATTGTATTGTATATATTCTTATCAATAAAAAAAATCAGAAGATTTTTGTTGTTATTTTCATGAAATTTGAGAAATTATAATATTAATTAATAAATTGCACAATTTTTTTCAGTTTTCTTTGAAAAATCTGCTACAATAACCATATTACACATGATTTAAGGATTATTATGAGATGAATATTAATTTTTTAGTATTTTCAATGTATTTTTCATGTTTAAAAATGATATTTTTTAATTAAATTTTACTGTTGCAGATATACTCATTTTGCTATTTAACGACAGTAACAAACAAATTAATTTTAAATTCTGTTAAAAAGGTACATAATAATTTAATTATTGTTAATTAAATAAAGGGTAAAATATTTAATTTTTTCGAATTATCTGATTAAAAATATTTAAAATTATTCCTTACACTTTACAAAATAAAATATAATCATTAGCTCCTAATGAATAAATATTCCCATACAGAATACAATATATATCATATGATTCTTATCTGTAGAGTGGCCCAAAAGAGACTGAAGGATAGTAAATGATAATAAGGAAATAAATGTATGTCTGAACCCTTTAGTCTCATTTAGCTACCCTATATATGTCTTTTAATTTATTATGATGAATTTTATAGAAAATTGTTTTTTAGTACAAATTTACAATGAAATATTGATCCTATTGCTCAAAAATGTTAATATATTTACTGATATCTATTTTATTCTATTTTCAGAAAATAATTTTTTTTTTGTAAAGTTTCATATATAAAAACATAACTGTGTTACGAATCCTATAACATTATTTTAAGGAAAGTACTATATAATAAACTGAATATTTTGATGTGAAATGTAAAATTTATTTAAATTTTAGTAGTTATATGTTCAATTCTATCCCATGTTTTAAGTATATTAATTTCATTCAAATAAGCAGTAGCACTAACTATATATATATATATATATATATATATATATATATATATATATATATATATGCAAAGTATACATAAGTTATTTTACTAAAGGTCATACGCAGATTGATTTGTAATTTAGTTGCTTTTGATGTCAGTTTGAATAAAAAGTATGACTATAAATTATTATATCAAGAAATTATGGTTTACATAATGTATTCACTCACATCAAACTT
Source organism: Neoneuromus ignobilis (assembly GCA_029203775.1). Classification (NCBI taxonomy): domain Eukaryota; kingdom Metazoa; phylum Arthropoda; class Insecta; order Megaloptera; family Corydalidae; genus Neoneuromus; species Neoneuromus ignobilis. The sequence goes on along the minus strand of CP092091.1, from coordinate 34,116,482 downwards.
CTATATACACACACACCTATGTAATATATATATATATATATATATATATATATATATATATATGTATGTATATTAGTTTGAAACAGGAATATCCTATGTAAAAATGTATATATGTCATATTTTCATTTACGTGACTTCCTGGAATATTTCACATTCAATAAAATTGAATTCGATAAATTTAATTATTTGTGAACGAAAAAGTATTTACGTTAAGTTAAAAAATGATTGAACACAATCATTCTCTTTTAATTAAAATTAATTAAAATGTTTCTACTGAGAAATTCATTCCGTATTCTCTATCAATACTGTTTATTTTGAAAATGTTAAAATTGCGGATATATGTTTGTTTGATATTTCTATACTGTATATGTGGTGAAATACAAATTATTAATTTAAATTTTCAATGTTAACATGAAAATAATTTCCATATGTAAAGGAGAAAAATTATAGGTATTTAAAAAAAAATTTTTTTTTGTTATTTTTTATTAATAATTCCTTTTCATAAAATTTTCTGGAAATATTATATAAATTTTATTTAGAGCAAAATATGATTGATTGAATTTTAAATTAAGTTTAAACTTTAATTAATTATCTTTTTGATAATACATTTATTTCTATTTCAAAAAGGTATACATACACTCGTATATACATATAAATACAGACACACACACACACACACACACACATATATATATATATATATATATATATGTGTGTGTGTGTGAGTGTGCGTACGTGAGTGTGCGTACGTGAGTGTGCGTACGTGTGTGTGTGCGCACGTGTGTGTGTGCGCGCGTTTGTGTTTACAGCTTGTTTTGTTACTTTGATTCTAATTTATACAATTACATATACGACGTATGTATAAAAACAAAGTAAGAATATCACATTTATGTATTTCTCAAATTTACCTCTAAATACAAAAATGCCAAGAATTAAATATAATGTTCCCATTAGGTTCCTAATATGTCATTAAACAGATAAATCGTGTTTTATTATTACATGATGACAAATTTATTATTTAATTTTATTTTTTATTAAAATTGTTTTTTTTTTTTGCTTTAGTTTATGTATATATATATATATATATATATATATATATATATATATATATATATTTATATGTATATATGAAATTTTCAAAAATTGATAATAGAAATACTGCCTTGTATGAATAGTTATTCCTTTCATTTGTAAAATGTATTTTTAGAATGGAAATTTACATGTTTTTATATATTTTATGTCATGTTTTTCGCCGGATTCAAATATCGATAAAACATTTAATAATAATCATTGGAATATTTTTATTCTGTACTTATGTTGTGATATTTCCCAGAATTATTGTAATATTGTATAAACATTCCACATAATTGAATTTTCAATTTTAAAGTGGGAATATTATGAACTACTTTTATTAACTTCTCGATATGTATGTATGGCTAACAATATTTTAGAATAACAGAATTTTTAACACCGATATCTGTATATTTAAGTTTTTATTTCTTTTCTCTCTCTCTCTCTCTTTCTCTCTCATTATATATATATATACATATATATATATATATATATATATATATATGTATATATATATGTATATATATATATATATATATATATATATATATATATATATATATATATATATATATATATATATATATATATATATACACACACACACATATATATATATCACATCACATCATTAAGCCCGTATCAATCCACTACTAGACGAAAGCCTCGATGAATGCTACCATTTTCTGGTATTTGGTCATATTCACCACGCTGATACCAGACGGATTGGTGAAGATTTTTTATTCGGGGTTTACTCCCTTATCTTTCGACAGTTATTTTTTTACGAGATGAGGTTGTCGGCCTTCATGCTCAACCCTCGAAAGTTGGGGATTATATATATATATATATATATATATATATATATATATATATATATATATATATATATATATATATATATATATATATATATATATATATATATATATATATATACGAGGGTAATTTGATAAGTATGGTAAAAAAGTAAGAAAAACTAAATTGAAAAATTTAATTAAATTAATAAGTAAATAAATTTACCATACTCATCAAACGACTCTCGTATATAGTAAAAATCAAAATGAACATTTCTAATGTACTTACATAAAAAGATATGTGATTTTCCTGTTTATAAAAATATATTAATACATATATATATATATATATATATATATATATATATATATATATATATATATAATGGATGTGTGTTGTTCAAGAAAAGTGTTGCTTTTCAAATATTTCATAATTTTATAAACTTGCATCGAAACTGTTTCAAGTACACATATATTTAAAATAGGAATAGATAATAGGTATATATATAATATAATATATAACAGGTAATATGTATGCCCTTGGATATATTATAAATTTTTTATGAGTTTATTTAAAGTAATTGGAAAAGAAAAACATACATTTTCGTTTATATAAATTAAATATTAACAAACTTGAGTAACTAAAACTGTTATTATTTAATAAACAGATATTTTAATTTTATCTGTGAACATTTTAAAAGAAGTTGGAATGTTTCTAAGACTCATTTCAGTCGCATTTAGGCTACTTATGTATACTTAAATATTATATTAATTTATATTTTGTTTAAATAAATAAAGTTTCATTCGTAATTCATTGGAATATTATCAAAAAAATATCTAATTCCCATCAATTCTCATATACAAGATTTATTGACCTTGACAAAAATTATATTACTTTTTAAAACAAAGCTATTTATTTCGTAAACTTAATTTTCAATATTGATATTAAAAAAGTTCCGATCGTTGAATTAATAACTGAATAAAAGTTATTTCTAAAGAAATTTCACTTCAAAAAGACGATTAACACCAATGAAATTGTTAAGTAGAAATTAAATCTTTCTTTCATTATAATATATTGTAATAAATTTATATTAAATAATAAATTTTTGAGATTTTATTTTAACAGATAAATATATTTTTTTTAATTACATATATATATATATATATATATATATATATATATATATGCATGTGTGTGTATTTCTTATGAAATATATATTTTTAATTAAAAAAATTTATATATATTTTGTTATAGATTATATATAAATACGAATCATCTAATAATAATAATGTAAATGGATATATAATATTAAATGGATATATAATATTGAATATATAATATTAAAGCTTATTAAATCGTTAAATTTAAAATTGCTAAATTATATATACACCCGTCCGTCAATTTACACGGAGTATCCGTTCCACGTGGATTTGTTCTACGCGAATGAAAATCGCGTAAATTGAGTCTGTCAGTACAATATAAAAAATATTGGAAATAAAAGCTAGTAAAGTTGTATAAACACACATTTGTTTCACGTAGCTTAACAAAAAAATAATGACGTTTTAGAAAACAAAAGTAGATAAATTTTATTCGGTGTCACTGTAATTTAAAACAATCAACCTTTTA
>CP092091.1:34040490-34110490 GCA_029203775.1 Neoneuromus ignobilis | reverse complement strand
TATATATATATATATATGATATGATCTAATCACTCGAATAAACATAAATAATTAAAAAAAATCAAACAACAATATAATAACATTAAATGCAAAAATTATACTAATAAGTATGATTATACAAATTGCCCAGTTATTTATTTTCTGAAAAATCTATCTATTCCTTTGACAAAAACAATGTTAAAAACTAATATTCACTTGCTTTTATATGTTCTACTCGTTTTGTTCTAAATACTGTAATAGATTCCAGTTCATTCAGTGAATTTTTCATTTGGTTGGTGACAAAAATATTTTTCCATCCATTCTTTCAGGTTATAACCCGTGTGAAAAATTTGATCTATTGGTTCAACATGCGAACAAGATATTCAGAATTTATTACACTCTACGCAAGGTCTTAAGTATTAATGAATCATTATAGGTAATAAATAACATTCAATTATTCAGTATATTCCCAATAAGAAATATTAATTTGAAATTAAATTTTGGACACTACGTAACTCAGTTACTAAGTGTTGCTTAGGATTTTTTTTTTATTACCATTGGTCAAATTTCTTAAAAGACAAATTATACTGCATGCTTCAATAAGGATGGTGGATCAATGAAAAGATGCCATCTTATCTGTTTTATACTCAAAAAAGACCTTCATGGATTTTGTCTAAAAGGGCACAGATGTGTATCAAAGTTATTCAGATTACTTATATCTACTTATTGTATAAGTTTTGATTTACAAAAACCTCAAAAACTTATTTCGGAAAAAAATTGTGAAAATATTTTTCATCATTTATTTATTTGCAAAACTTTTTCTAACTTATTAATATCTTTATTGGTAATAAATGAAGATATTAATAAGATAGATCTATTATGTCATTAGTATTGTATAATTTTTTTATTAATATCAACTCAACACTGATCGAAATATTTTTTCTACAACCATGCATTTGGGTTTAAGTTTATCTGACAATAATTGTATATGTATAAAAATTTCTTCTTGCACTCAAAATGTTAATAATCGTTTATTAATAATTTATAGTTTTCGAAGGATATGTATAATTTTATATTTATCAAATTTTCTGTAATATACATATTGTTTGTAATTATTTAACAAAATTTTATTGAAATTATTATTTCATTATTTGTTGAAGTAAGTAATATACACATTTCATTTAATATTAATGATACAGTGAAACATACACTAATTATTTAACTAATTAACTTGAAAAATTAATTTATTTTTACCTACAAATGACCTAAATCTTCAAATAATACACAGATAATATTCAACTTTTTAATAACTTTTTAAGTTCGTTTATTATTTCGAAAAATAAATATTTTCTGTTCATACATACTGCATAATTTCAAGTGTTGTATTTTTGCTCGATTAAGGTGGTTGGTCATAGTCTTACAGGGTCGCGGGGTAAGGAGTAGTGGTCTACACTTTTGTATGGGCTAAAATAATGATTGCCAACTGCAAATAAATAATTTTGTATAGTATACATGGTATATGAACACGACTAACACGCACATCGTATGTGTCACGTGCCTACAGTGCTGCGCCGTGATTCGTTCTGGCTGTAAAGTTCGTACTGGCTGTAAGTTTAAAATCATTCATTTACAATTCTTTTTCAACTAAAAACTTGCAAACGGCGTTGTGAAGATTTGTTTTACTCGAGTGATAATACTATTAAAAATATAAGCTTTACAATAAAACATCTTTTAAAAAATTCTTGGCATTTTTTAGTGGAGTTTCAATGACTTAAGTTTCAATTTATACCACACCGCCATAAGAACCCATGTTATAAGACACAATTTTCATGTTTTAATTTTTCTAAAACGGGATGGAGAAAAATTTCAAAAAAATTCCTGAAGAATTTGATCATTATTATGATCATTATATTCAAATTTTAGACAAATCTTATTAAATTTTTTAACAGACCAACCTCCTTAAGCGGATATTTTTGTTTTTGAAATATAAATCAAATAATAAATAAAAAAGTCGTTCAATAATAAAATAGCTTCGTGAACTACTTTAAATGACAACAATTTAATGTAATATAGGCGTTAAATATCTTATATTTTATAAATACAAAAATTTTTTTTTCTTGATTTAAAATAAATTCTATGTCATTTTTAACTTAACAGTATGTTAAAATTAATTTAAAATTGAGTAAAACTTTAAAATAGGAAAATTGAAAAATTTATATATAAAAAAACTCAAATTGCTTATTTAAGCTAATCAAAAGTTAATAATTATTATTAAATAATAATTATTAAAATTAACCATTTAATGTTGGAAAATAATTATAATTATCATTAAGTTTAATGAAATCATGAATATTTTGTTTCTAATTCCACAACACATTTAGCGATTTTGTGTTTTTCCAGGTGGTTATATATAATTTTCATTTTATCTAATTATTTGTCACTTGTACACACACACACACACACACACACACACACACATATATATATATTGTATAATAAATTAACTTTGAATTGTTTCAAATTACAATAACATTTAAAGATATTAATACTTTTTATTAAGTTGATATTGTATATAAATAAAACACTTGTAATATTCTAAAAATTGATAAAAAATATTACATGAAAATATTACTTAAAATGTGAAAACAATAATTGAAATTTCATTACAAAAATGGATCATAACCATATCTTTTTTAAATTATATATATATATATATATATATATATATATATATATATATATATATATATATATATATACAGAGATCTCACTTATCCGCAGATTCGGTTTTCGAAATTTCAATTATCTGTAATGAAGTGTTGCCAAATAAGAAATAAAAAAACATAATAAATCATCAAAAGAAAAAGAGAAAAATGATGAAGAAGAAACTGAAATAGAACCAACAATGTGTATGTTAGAAAAAAATGATGAAATGTTTCGGATTGCTCAGTTCTTAAAACAAAAATATGGATGAATATCCTAAGATGAAACGCAGCGTTAAAGTCACTCGTATAATCACCGAAGCATTAGAATCTCTCTAGAAAAATGTTGATGACCTAAAAAGAAAGAAATAACTTCCTTTCCTCAAAAAGTTAAATTAAATTTAAAAATATATTTAGACTGTGTGTGTATAAAATATTTTTCATGCCTCATCGTCCCTTGAGAATTGAGCTAAAACGTCAAAATTCCGTTTATTTGAGAGAAAACACACATTTATAATATTATACAATGTATTTTATTATTATTTGTTATAACTAGTAATATGTATGTGTAATTTTGTGTTAGTAATGAACTATTGTGCGTAAATTATTAATTAAACTTTATAATGGATATGTATGAAAACAAAAAATGATATATATAGAGTTTGTTACTATCTACGAAAATCCATGAAACATCACCCGTGGATACGAGAAAATTACTCTATATATTATATATGTATATATAAGTATTTATTATATATTATATATGTAAATATTATGTTTTGCCTTTATTTCAATCTTCACTTTGTTGATAATATTTTCATGCTCAAAGCACTGAGAAATATGTTTTATACATAGGTTCTTGTTATATTTTTCTTAGTATTTCAAAATATAATATTTCTCTTTAAATAAAATATTTTTCCAATTTACTATTAAATTACATGTTTATTGTACTATAAATTCAAATAATTTATATGTAACAATAGCAGTATAAATATATTTTTGTCGTATAGTTTTTCAACAAATTTCACGCAAACTTTAGATTTTAAAAACTTCATCTTTTTTCAAATAAAAGATAAAATGTATCCTAAAATAATTTCTTTCTATATACCATATTGAAAATGTTTATGCTTAAAGAACAAACATCGTACTTGTAATACTCGTATATACAGCGATATTTTAGAATTCTTACCCGTTTTTTTTAATCAAATAAAAACTTGAATAATTATTGAATATTAAAGAATATTTTTTTTTAATATTTCATTATATGTAATTTTTTTAATATAACCATATATAATTATTGTAAATAAGATTAATGAGAAATTTTGTTAATTAAAAAGTATTTAATTCGTAACGAAACAAAGTTGAATTAACAATTTGTAAATATCATTTATAAAATATATCAATTCGTTATTTTTTATTAATTAATATTAGATTTATATAACATCAATTAATTATTATTTTATATAATATACAAAAACATTCCTTTATTTTTATGTATATATATACACATACATATGTATGTATGTATGTATGTATGTATGTATGTATGTATGTATGTATGTATGTATGTATGTATGTATGTATGTATGTATGTATGTATGTATGTATGTATGTATGTATGTATGTATGTATGTATGTATGTATGTATGTATGTATGTATGTATGTATGTATGTATGTATGTATGTATGTATGTATGTATGTATGTATGTATGTATGTATGTATGTATGTATGTATGTATGTATGTATGTATGTATGTATGTATGTATGTATGTATGTATGTATGTATGTATGTATGTATGTATGTATGTATGTATGTATGTATGTATGTATGTATGTATGTATGTATGTATGTATGTATGTATGTATGTATGTATGTATGTATGTATGTATGTATGTATGTATGTATGTATGTATGTATGTATGTATGTATGTATGTATGTATGTATGTATGTATGTATGTATGTATGTATGTATGTATGTATGTATGTATGTATGTATGTATGTATGTATGTATGTATGTATGTATGTATGTATGTATGTATGTATGTATGTATGTATGTATGTATGTATGTATGTATGTATGTATGTATGTATGTATGTATGTATGTATGTATGTATGTATGTATGTATGTATGTATGTATGTATGTATGTATGTATGTATGTATGTATGTATGTATGTATGTATGTATGTATGTATGTATGTATGTATGTATGTATGTATGTATGTATGTATGTATGTATGTATGTATGTATGTATGTATGTATGTATGTATGTATGTATGTATGTATGTATGTATGTATGTATGTATGTATGTATGTATGTATGTATGTATGTATGTATGTATGTATGTATGTATGTATGTATGTATGTATGTATGTATGTATGTATGTATGTATGTATGTATGTATGTATGTATGTATGTATGTATGTATGTATATATGTATGTATGTATGTATGTATGTATGTATGTATGTATGTATGTATGTATGTATGTATGTATGTATGTATGTATGTAGGTATGTATGTATGTATGTATGTAGGTATGTATGTATGTATGTATGTATGTATGTATGTATGTATGTATGTATGTATGTATGTATGTATGTATGTATGTATGTATGTATGTATGTATGTATGTATGTATGTATGTATGTATGTATGTATGTATGTATGTATGTATGTATGTATGTATGTATGTATAAATTTAAAACAAAAGATTAGAGTAAAACGTATGGTCATAACAATAAGCAGTCAAATTTGACTTGTATTATACATTTATTTTACTGTAGATGATCATTATGAATTGTTTTAATTTATAATATAAGAGAATTTTACAGAATTTAAAACAAGCCTAATTTTAAATCATATTAAAAATAAATATGTGTTAGTTGAATGTTTTTAAAAATTACACTAAAAACTGAGTAACTAATATAAATATGATATTTTTCAATAATATAAGTCAATATAATAGATTTTAATAATATATTTAAAAAAATATATTCATAAAAATAAACTATTCTCATCGTTTTTAAATTACAAGTAAATAATACGTTCATTATAAGTAAAATAACATTTTTCTATAATTAATTTCTTTCTATTTAAAAAATGCGTCTGCCTCTGCCACCATGTTAATATAAAGATATCAATACCGAACTATCCCGCAGTTTTCCGAGAATTACCGAAGTACAAATTTTATGAAATATTAACACATTGTTTTCGGGCGCTTTTCGCTATTCCACATCGAAAAGCGGGCGATTTTTTCAAATATTTTAACAAAATTATAAAAATGAAATTATATTGCATAATTTTTAATTCGCCAAATAGCCGTGTTTACACGTTCTCCACACCATACCGTTAATTTGTAAAAACCGTGTTTTGTCGGCTCCCGCGCTGTAGTGATAGTATGCGAAAGACGTGTTCAGACGTTTCCCGCATACGATGTGTTAATATTAACAAAAATTGAAAAGATAGATTTTCGGACAAAATAAATTTTAATTGTACTGCAATTATACGAGTATATCGTATATCATACATACATATATATATATATATATATATATATATATATATATATATATATATATATATATATATATATATATATATATATATATGTTATAAATATCGTCTACACAGGAGCATTAACATAATTTTTTAAATGTTTTATTTCTCATAACTATTTACATTGTTAAATAGAAGCATATACGGATGTCTAGGAGCAAAGCGAATAGGAGGCGGAACTCCCTGGTGTTTAAAAAATTTTGAGTTTGGTGAAATATTTTTTCGTTCTTAATTTATAATTTTTTTTATATTTCATTAGAAGAGAATGAAATATTTTTCTGATTAAAACATTACGTATTTTCATAAAGATACATCATTTTATTTTAATTAAAAATTAAATTCTTTTTAATATGCCTTTTAAAAATTAACGAATAATATATATATATATATATATATATATATATATATATATATATATATATATATATCAGATATATATTTTTGAAAGAAACATTAAGAATATTTTAAAAGTATAAAATATAATTAACATAGTCTTATTGAAAATTAAACCTTTATCGGTTTAATAAAAGGACACTTTCTATGACAAAATTTAAATGTATATTTTTTAATATTCTGAGAAATTCAATTAACAGTATGTTTTATATATATATATATATATATATATATATATATATATATATATATATATATATATACATATATATATATATATATATATATATATATATATATATATATTATATATATATATATATATATATATATATATATATATATACGAGGGCTGTTTGATAAGTCCGTGTAATTTCCGAAAGATGGCACCACTGGTGCATATCGAGGTTATTTTTAATTAGTAGCACCTCTTGGAAGAACACACATCAAGTTTCAGCCATATCGGTCTATTCCTTTGTGTTTGATAATCGTTGGAATCAAGGAAATCGAGTGATTGTCAAATAATGGACGAAAAAGAATTTCGCGTGTTGATTAAACACTACTTCATTAAAGGCAAAACGCCTCAGGAGACTAAACAGAAGCTTGATAAACATTATGGTGACTCTGCACCTTCGATTAGTGCGGTTTGTAAGTGGTTTCAAAATTTTCGGAGTGGCCATATAAGCACAAGAGACGCTGAATGTTCTGGACGCCCTATTGAGGTCACCACTCCAGAAATCATTGATAAAATTCATGATATGGTGATGGATGACAAAAGAGTGAAAGTGCGTGAGATTATTAGTGCTGTAGGCATCTCGTGTGAATGGGTACATAATATTTTGCACCAACATTTGGACATGAAAAAGCTATCCGCCAGGTGGGTGCCGCGATTGCTCACGATCGACCAAAAACAAGGTCATGTGAAGTGTTACAATAAAGGTTTGCAGCTGTTTCAGCGAAATCCGCAGGACATTAAGCGTTGTTTCATCACTGTAGATGAAACATGGATACATCACTACACTCCTGAGACCAAAGAGCAGTCTAAACAATGGGTTATCAAGGGGGAATCTGCTTCGAAAAAGGCGAAGACAATTCCTTTGGCCGGGAAGGTTATGGCGACTGTCTTTTGGGATTCGCAAGGAATAATCTTTATCGACTATTTGGAAAAGGGTAAAACCATTACAGGTGCATATTATTCATTGTTATTGGATCGTTTGAAAACCGAGATGCAAGAAAAACGTCCCCGATTAGCCCACAAAAAAGTTCTTTTTCATCACGACAACGCACCAGCTCACATCTCAACAGTTGTGGCCGCAAAACTAATGGAAATAGGGTTCCAAATCGTTTCACATCCCCCCTATTCTCCAGACTTGGCTCCATCGGACTATTATTTGTTCCCTAATATGAAGAAATGGCTTGCGGGAAAAAGATTTTATTCGAACGAGGAGGTGATTGCAGGAACGAATGACTATTTTACAGACTTGGACAAATCCTATTATTCGGAAGGGATCAACAAACTAGAGCAGCGTTGGATGAAGTGTATAAGCCTAAAAGGAGACTATGTTGAAAAATAAAAACGATTTATTTAAAAAAATGAAGCAGTTTTTATTTTTACACGGACTTATCAAACAGCCTCGTATATATATATATATATATATATATATATATATATATAATATTTTGAATTTATTTTAATACCCACCTTGTTAATAATATTTACATTTTCAAGCACTAAATAATATATTTTATATAGACTTTTAACATATTTTTCTTGATATCCCATGATATTAATTTTTTTTAAAATAATTCCTTTTTTTCAAAGTTATTGTTTAATTATATGTTTGCTATGTTCTAAATATAATTAATGTGTGTCTCAAGAGACCTTTGTGAATATAATTTCATATTATAATCTTTCAACAATATTCATCTCAATTCTAGATTTTAAAAATATCATTTTTCTTTTTAATAAAAATATCATTTTTATTTATAAATGATGTAATAATATATTATATATATATATATATATATATATATATATATATATATATATATATACATATATATATATATATATATATATATATATATATATATATATATATATATCAATATCATCATCATTACCATCAATAATAGTATTAATCCCTATATATCTTTTGATGGATAAAGGATTCTTTCAAAACCTTCCATTTCGATTAATTTAATGCTCTTCCGGGGAATTCCAACGAATTGTTTTATGTCTTATATATACACGGATCGTTTTTAAAACCTGTTTATATATCTAGACCTCTAATCAAAAATTATTTTATCCATTAGTGGACTTTCTTTCTTGCTATATGACAATCCTATTTGCTCTTAAAACTCTTCACTTTTACTATAACGTCCATAACTTTTGATTTCTATCTGATCCATTCGGTTCTATTTCTATCTCTATGTGTTATTCTTAATATGCATTTGTATGTCTCTTTAAGCTGTTTAGATCCACTAAATTATTCCAATATTTAAGATCCACGTGTAACTGTTATAATTATAACAAGTAGGATGCATTGATTGAAAAAAAAATTTTATGCATAGAGGAGTATCTGATACAATATAAGAATTTCTTCTAAATTGATATAATCCTGTTTTTATTCTATAATTTCTTCTAAATGTACATGGTTTTCTACTTCTTCTTTTTTTACCCTTTTAAATCGATTTTTCTTTGATGTAAAAAATTATTGTATATTAATTTTGTCTTTTATAAGAAGATCAATTTTTTAACTTGAGCTATATAATTATTCTTTTTTTTTAATTCTTCTGTGAATGCAATCAGCAAATCTTAATTGACGAAAAAACTATTCTTTTATTTTTATTCTTTTAAATTTCCAGTTGAGTGTTTTAAATAATTAATTTAATTCAATTGTAAATAGTTCTGATGATATCACATCGTTGTTTTACTTTTCTTTTATAATTTTAAATTTGTTTATTTTTGTGTACATTCACGGAATAGGGTAACATATTAACAAATATTTCCTGAAAGTTTAATGTGCTTTTTCAATTTAATGATATTTTATTGCATTTAATATATTGAAGAATTTACCAAGTCCAAGCATTTTTAATAATTTATAAGTCCAATTTATAGACAGAGTGGTATTTGTTATTCGTTGTATTGACTTACAACATATCTTACTACTTGAATGTGATCCATTGAGCTAAATCCACTTCTAAATCATGTTTGTTTTATTGGCTGTGAAAAATGTTGCTTATATATATATATATATATATATATATATATATATATATATATATATATATATATACACATACATTATTAATATTATTTTTAAGAATATATAAATATTTTGTTTGAAAAAGTCATTTTTATAATAAATAGATAATAAATATATTTTAAAATAAAAAAAAATTAAATTTAACACAAATCAATATCCGTCAATACTACAAATTTCACAAAAACATTCAATAATGGATTATTTTCGACTTTATTCGATGACACCTCGTGTGTTCAGATGATACTATTGTACAATAGTATGACCATAATTTAGACAATATTTAAATTTTATAAATCTCTTGTTCTTTATATAATCTTATGTTTCTTATTGGAACTTTTATCACTGGATTAGTTGTTCTAAGTCGAAATAATAAATAAACGAATTTTCAACCTTTAAGCTGTAAAGTAAAATAATTGTATAAAAATAAATAATTGTTTTAATTGGACATTATTATTGTAGATATTAATTTGGTTTACATGAAATAAATTTAAAGTCACATTAATTGCAATAAATTAAGTTATTTTTGTTACTTTATAATGTGAATGTTAATTCTGAAAAAATTTAAAAAACTATGCTATTCAAATAATTTTTTAAAATATTTATTTTTATTATTAATTAAGTACCAGATTTTAAAATTGATTAGTATAAACGAATTCCTTTTCTGTTATATCTTCAAAAGAAGTATATATATTATATATATATATATATATATATATATATATATATATATATATCAGTTATCAAAATCTGAACATAAAACTTTTCTGAATACAAGTGATTAGTTAAAAATTCTGCAGTATAAATAAATTTTGTTGGTCATATGGGGCTTTTTCAATTTAATAATTGAAAACAGATTGAGCGTTGAAGCGATGTTTTTCTCATTCAGGCTTTCACTCTAAATACGTCTTTTACAATTCTATAGGCCTCGATATCGAAAGATATGAAAGAAGCTTGATTACGCTTTTACCCTATATATATATATATATATATATATATATATATATATATATATATATATATATATATATATATATATATATATATATATATATATATATATATATATATATATATATATATATATATATATATATATATATATATAATATATATTTATATAAATGTTTCCATGTATAGTAATGTCTGTGTGTAATACTTATATGAAAGTTTATTTTTTGTGGTTCAAATAATACTTTAGAGGATTTAAAGGGATTCGAATGCCATTTAAAAATGAATGAGAATATCAACATTTTTGTGTAAGACTAATATTTTATCATACTATGGACATTTTCTATATTTATATGCATTAATAATAAAATTAAATTATAAACTGGCGTTTTTGTTATACCGATAAACAAATGCGATTGAAATTCTAATGGAAGATTGAATTTTTAATCAATTTAAAAGTTAAGTAATTTACCCGATAATAGAATGTGATTTATAAAATGTCGTTTCAATATAATTTACATACTGATAGTAAATAAATAAAGTAACAAAGATTTATTTTTGAATAAAACTCTTACTTATAATTGCAATCATTATTTTTTTATAAATAATTTATTAAAAATATACTTACAAAAAAATTGTTTCAAAATGGAAGATTGTAATTTATTCTAGGGTTTTAAATTCATATTAATAATGAACTGTTTATCTACAAATTTTCTATAATTTTTTGCTAGTAATCATTGGTGCATATGAGGATGAAATAACTAACATTAAATGAAAATTGTTTTAAGTTCAATATATACTAAATATTTGTTGTTTTGGAACTGTGGTTGATTCACTTTACACAAATGAATTTTAACCAAAAGATTTTAACAGAAAGTCTCTGACGATGATGGTGTCACCATCGAAATGCATCAGCCGATATAATTATAGACTATTTAACTATAAATAATAAGTGAACAATAAATGATTATTGAACATTTTAAACTATTGTGGTGTTGGGGTTAAAATTCATTTGTGTAAATATATTAAATAATTTAGAAACAAAATAATGTTGAATATTCTTTTTACTTTTTAAATTAATTCCTCTATTCTCTTTTTACATTTTAGTAAAACCATCGAATTCAAAATAACTGTTTAAGATAAAATAACCAGCGCATTTGAACTGTTCATTTTTTTTTAAAAAAATATGTTTGATATAGACAGTCTAATGCTTTTTGGGAATTGGTAATTGAGTGAGTTAACACTAAGTCACTCGTTAATGACTTTTTCCAAAATGTTGTAAAGAATATCATCATTTGTCACAAAAGATTTTCCAGGGCATAGTTCTTCTTAAAGGCTAAATTAATTATTCTTAAATTTTTCGAACCATCTTCAGTATGATATTTCTGATACTCTATTTAATCCCAAAATTTTTAATAAATTTTTACTTGCTTCTATAATGTTCGTTCCTTATTGGTATTTGTAAAATATACAGTGGTGTAAATAAACTTTATTGACAGAAATCTTTTTTTAAC
Organism: Neoneuromus ignobilis; assembly: GCA_029203775.1. NCBI lineage: Eukaryota > Metazoa > Arthropoda > Insecta > Megaloptera > Corydalidae > Neoneuromus > Neoneuromus ignobilis. The sequence continues at coordinate 34,098,120 of CP092091.1, read as the reverse complement.
TATTCCTTAGTAAATACTTATGACAAAAAAGTGGTTTTACTGTATATTAAAATGCATCAATGATAAAATATGACTGCAGAAAGAATAACTCATATATATTTTATTAAAACATTTTATCTGCATAAAATAATTATGCACTAAGCAGATATAATTTTTGGTAGACCTAATATTTTTTTTACTTTTTTACTTATGATTGTTTCTAATACTAGAATCCAATTTCTAATAGACAATAGAATTTATTAATATCATTTTATATTGTATATATATATATATATATATTACATAATTTAAAAAGACTTAAATTACTAAGTGGTCTTCTTTTATTTAGACCAATTAATTCCTGTTGTTCTCATATTTTATTGCAAAAATCTAGCTTAAAATACTGATTCAAGAAACGAGCAACTATCTGTGCATTTTCTTGATATCTCGAAGTTTACAACTACTCTTTAGTTCTAATACACTACTATATTACTTTAGTAATGGTCTCATTTGTGGTAAGTTTCTATTTTACTCTTGCATCTTGTTTTTTAACATTTTCATGACAAATTACAAACTATTACGAGCTTTACTTACAGTCTTATATATTTAATGTTCTGGAGACAAAGATGAATTAGTATTACGCTCAGATAATTACACAAATCTATTTGTTTTATTTTTATTCTATATAATAAATTACTAAACTTTTTTCCATTTGTAAGTTTAATGCAAGTATTCTCTTACATAGCGATTTAAATGTAAAAGTTATTAAGTTAAAAACTATATTTTTGTTAAACGTTAAAAAGTAATAAATAAATATTTAAATTTAATAATATTGATATTAAAAAAAACATTTATATATCGTTAAAATAATTAATTGAACACAAGAGTACTTCTTGAAAACAGTAAAGTAGTATTATTCGTGCAAGCGAAAAATAATCAAATGTGAAAATTATTGATTTCAATGAGATTGAAAGATAGAAAAGAATAGTAAATGATAGTAAGCAAGTAAATGTATGTCTAAACTCTTTAGTTTCATTTGAACTACACTATATTATTTAATTTTATATGAGAGTAAAATAAAATGAAACAAAATCAAAAATCAAAAACGAAGATAGGAAATCAGAGTTACGGACATTAAAACAAGAGTAAAAAGTTTTAAATATGAATAAATCAACAATTTTGTTACGAAAAGGCCACCAATGAATAACAAGAATTATCGATTAGAAATCCAGATATATAAAAAGACCTAAGAAGAAACTTGCGGAAAAATTAAATAAAAACGAAAAAATTCGTCAGTATGGCAAAGAAGAGAAAGACTTTATATCGCTGAAAGTAAAAAGTTTTGTATGGGATCTTTGCCTAATAGTGCAAAGAAAGAGGCTAATGATGATATTAAAGTTCAATTAAACATAGAAAGCACTAAATAAAAAATAATATAATTTTTGATAGTTTTATAAAAAGTGTTAAAATTGTGTTTTAAAAAAATGTTATTATGATAATTTTGTCAAAATTTTCTGAGTTCAAATTATATTAGTTCCCCAAAAAATTTCTTGCAGTTTTTAGTAAAAAGTTTTTCTAAGAATTCTTTTATTCTATAGTAATTTCAAATGCACAAGTTTTAACTCTTATTATAACTAACATTTTTTCTTCAATCGACTGGAGTATGCTAATTTGATAAATATTCTTTTTCTGCGCATTAGTCCTCTTTTAAAATAGTTGTTGCTCTAATTTAATTCAAGATTGTTTGTTATACGAATTTAAACTCTATTAGAATATTGCAGAAGTTCTAGTAAAATATATTTGGCATTTATAAAAGATGCGATAAGCAAACGTATTGTATAGATGATTTAAAAAATTGCTTCTGTTGGTGAAAAACTGAATGATATTTAACGGTGAATTACGTATCACAATTTAACGAAATTCGAATACTCTGGGTCTGGAACTTTTATAGATATTCGAAATGACTGAAGAAATTGTTTTTTTTACACTTGTATTGATTCGAGAAGAAATGGAAGTTTAGTAAATGAATTCTGCATGAATTGTCAATTGACAACAAAATTCAAAGGATAATTTGTTTTTGGTTGTTTTTAAGTAATAGAAAGGAATCGCTTTTAGTTCACTTTCTTACCTGTAATTAAAAGGTGATTTTATACATTAATAATACGTAACCAAATTTAATATCTCACACTACAAAGTCATAACTTCATCCCAAGAAGATAATATTCTTAATGTGGTGAATAACAACCGGTATTATATATTTTAAATATTTTTGTATATATCAAATAATTACATACGAGGTTGGTCCCAGAAGTACCCGACCCAACAAAGAAAACACAAAAAATTTGAAAAAAATATATTTATTTTTCAACATAATCTTCTTTCAGCTCTATACACTTTTCCCAGTTATGTTCAATAAGTTCGATACCCTTTTTATAATAAGAACTGTCTTGCTCCTCAAAATACCCATTAACTGCCGACATCACTTCTTCATCGTTGGGAAATCTTTGATCACTGAGCCATTTTTTCAAGTTTGGGAACAGAAAATAATCCGAGGGGGCTAAATCTGGCGAATAGCGTGCATGAGGTAGTAATTCAAACTTTAATTCATTAATTTTGGCCATTGCAATAATGGATTTGTGAGCTGGTGCATTGTCTTGATGAAACAACAATTTCTTTTTAGCCAAATGTGGCCGTTTTTGCTTGATTTCTTCGCTCAAACGTTGCAATAAGTTCGCATAATACTGGCCGTTGATAGTTTTTCCTTTTTCAAGATAGCCAATGAAAATTATCCCACGCGCATCCCAAAAAACCGACGCCATGACCTTGCCTGCAGATAAAACGGTCTTCGCCTACTTTGGAGCCGGTTCTCCCTTTTCAGTCCATTGTTTTGATTGTTCTTTTATCTCGGGTGTGAAGTGATGGACCCATGTTTCATCCATGGTTATGAAACGGCGCAAAAATTCTGCTTTGTTGCTGTGAAACTTCGCTAAACACTCAATTGAAACATCTTCACGACACTGTTTTTGCTCGAGTGTGAGCAAACGCGGCACCCATCTTGCACACAGCTTTCTCATGTCCAAATTTTCAGATAATATGCGATGTACCGCACTTTTTGAAATGCCTACTATGTCTGCTAGCTCGCGTACTTTCAGTCGACGATCATCCAGTACCGCTTTGTGGATTTTCTTCACTTTTTCTGGAGTCGTCATCTCATTTGGTCGACCACTGCGATGCTCGTCTTGGCAGCTCGTACGACCTTGTTTAAACTCTGCTACCCAATATTTCACTGTTGTAAACGAAGGAGCAGACTCACCCAGAGTAGAATCCAGTTCATCTTTTATATTGGTTGGGCTGAGGCCTTTCAAATAAAAGTATTGTATCACATAACGATGACCAATTTTCTCCATTTTCACAAATTCACTGAAAACGTTCACTATTGATAGCTGCCAAACAAATACTAAACAACGTGGCGTCCTCAAACTTGAAACATATGCTTTATAGATTGTGTACTTTATAATACAGTGATATTTTTCAAACAACTACCGCCATCTCTAGGTCAGGCCGGGTACTTATGGGACTACCCTCGTATTGTGTTCAACTAAAATGAGTCAACAAGGATTCTTTACACAAAAAACAGAATTATTCAATCTAAAAAATTGTGTTCTTACAAGACCCTATAAAAAAAACGTTCCAAAAAAAAAGTACTTCAGTGCAGGAAATTATATTTCATTTTCCATATTCTTCACACATTTTTCTAAATAACTACCATCTTTACTTGTCGCTCGATCATTACATGTAAAATAGACAATTGCAAAAAAGAGATATTAATACGAAGGTAGTAATATTTTTTATTTATAAAAATACAAATTTATCGAGGCAGAATAAATAAATTTAAATATCGTTGGAAAAAAGTTATAGATTGTAAAAATGTATATTTTAATGAATAATACATGTACTGTATTTTTTAAATGTTTTTTAAAAAATACAGACTTCTTTGGTTACCTGATATATAGAATATTTTCATAAATATTATCAAATATTTTTCTTTAAATATGCAATTAAATAAAATATTAAAAATAAATTTTATGTAATTTTATTAATTAACATATTTTTAAATATTCACAATATTATTAATTTTTACTTCATTAAAGCAATTATGAAATCTCTGTGTATATTGTTCATTTAAAATTTTTAACAGTGAATAAATATTTCTTAAAAAATTCTTAAATTTAAATGTAATATTAAAAAGCAAAACAAAACATTTTTGTTATATATATATATATTATTGTATGTTATTTGTGTTATTATATATAACTCAATTGTATGTCTAAAAATATTTTTAATTGCGCTGAAAACAATATCATACATGTTATAAATGCATTTTCTTTATATAGATATATGGAATTTTAATATTAATTTAGAATTTTATCATCTAGTACAAAATTAAATATGAGACATCTTTATTAAAAAGAATTACTGGACCATATGAGGAATTTCAATCATAAATTTCCATGAGTATATTTATATTTAATAATAATTATATATATATATATATATATATATATATATATATATGAGTATAATTGTGTAATTTTAGAATATATAGATAAAGTCTCACATTCAAAGTCAATAAAATAAGATGATTTTTTAAATGAATTAAAAAGATAGATAAATTATAGAAAAAAAATTCAGATAAAAAACAATTCAATATTTATTTATTAAATGGCAAAACATTGCTACAGAAAATTAGACCAAAAATATACCCGAAAAATAATTGAGTTTATAGAAGGGAGGATTTGTATTATGAGATTAGATAGTAGTCTGTGAGTTGTAAATTTATTTTTATAGATTAAACAATGGATAAAAGTACATGTTGGAAAGGTCTTTACATTTTTTTAAACATAAAAAATTCAGTCTGGGTAAACAATAGAATTTTTACTGAAATAATGACACAATAAGAGAGATTATATCGTACAAAAAATATTTTCAAATCCGAATCATATATTTCATTTATAAAATGTAAAAAATAATGAGAAAATACCCGTTATTTAAAATATAAAATAAGTCATTATTTAAGAAGTAATGAAAAAATCTTTTAAAAATTAACAAAAAAGTTTCTGTTTTCAATGTTAAATAATTTTCAAGAAGTAATTAAATAAAAAGTAAATCAAATTAAGTATTACATTTATTCGTGTTCACGTATTTGAAGAATTTTGTTAGATAATTTTTAAAAGATGAATACATTAGTTTAATGAAAAGTAGCGTTAAACTTGTTTTGTTTTTTTTTTTAAAAAAAAAAACATAAATGGAATTAATAAAATAATATGTTATTAATATAATTATATTAGTCATTCTATAATGTATATTATTTAAGGAGTATCTTTTACATTTACAAATTTTGTGTAACAGTAATAGTTTTAAATTGTTTATATATATATATATATATATATTAAGTAAGAAGAGAATACTCTAGACAAAAGAAAATATCGATTGGGTACTTAGATATATAAAAAGTTCTAAGAAGAGATATAATGATAATTGAGAGAAGCATAAGAAAATTCGTCAAAATGAATTGGAAGAGAAAGCCATTGAATCGGTCGAAGTGAAAAGATTTGAAAAAGGCTTTCATCCAGCAGTGGATAGAAAGAAGGTACTGTAGATACTTATGATAATGGTATATACACATATATACATATACTTATCTATCTACTTATATATATATATATATATATATATATATATATATATATATATATATATATATATATATATATATATATATATATATATATATATATATATATATATATATATATATATATATATATATATACACTAATATATGATTCCACTTAAAAACAATTCTTGTAACTGCACTCATGAAATTATAAATGCATATAACAAGGTTAAAAAATAAAAAAGGAGACTAAAGTATTAGAAAACAAACAAAATGAATTACAAGAAATTTAAAACTCTCCAATGTGAATATTCTAGAAATTTTGCAAATTAAAAAACATCACCGATTACTTAAATTACAATTAAATAACTTAAAATCATTAATTAGGATTAATCTTCATAATTTGTTATTAACGGTACAAAAATTGATAAAATTTCTTTATAAATTCGTTAAACACTCGTTAAAGTTATAAGTAATTATTAAAGATTACCAAAAGTCATTATAACTATTTTTTTAAAAAAATTACAAAGAAATTAAATTTATTTAGAGTAATAATAATATTTTCATGTATACTAAATTGAGTAAACGTAACAATTTATTACAGTATTCACTTATCGTATATAATAGTGATTTATGACTTCGTATTAATGTAGTATTATTTTAATACTAATAGGTTTCGGAGATAATGTATAATTATTCTTTATTTGGATAACATTGAAATTAACTATAAGTAATTAGCATTTCTTTACTTATATGTAATCACCTGTAATTTTACATTAGTTATATTATCAGTAATATATATGTATTAAGTATGTATGTATATTATATATATATATATATATATATATATATATATATATATATAAACCATACTATTCGCAAATAATTTACATTTTTAAAGAAGATACATAAAATACTATTGAACCTAAATCGGAAAGAGTATAATCAGTATGTATTACATGCTTGTACTTATGGATAAAAATTTGGACAAATAAAATAAATGCAAAAATGAAAAAAAGGATAATCGAATGAAGCATAGGAATAATAATGTTAGAAATTTTAAAAAGATGATTTAAAAACCTATAAATAAATACGATAACATAAAAATGTATTTGATATAAAAAAATAAATAAATAAAAACTGAAATGGACATAAGTAGGGCACATAATAAGATGGAAAGATAGACAGATAAGGATCATTGTGAAATAGAGATCAAAAAAGTATACTAATATAAAGGATACTTATTAAAGACAAAGTTATTAAAGATAGTGGAGGTGAGGGTTAGCTGAAATTAGTTGCGGACAGGAGAAAATCACGAAGAAATATTTAAAAAGACTTCATAATATTCGATGCGATTACTGCTCAGAAATGAACTGATAAATATTGAATGATGATAATTATAATTTATATATATATATATATATATATATATATATATATAATATTTAATTAATGACTTAAAAAATTATGTAATTTTTAAAAAAATGTTTAATTTCACTTATAATATATTTAATATCAAGTTGAAATTGATTTTTTAACTTTTCAATCGATATATCTATCTATTTACGTATATATATACTTACATACATACATACATATATATATATATATATATATATATATATATATATATATATATATATATATATAATGTTTATCTTAAATGAATTTCTCCTCAAAGATAAAAATATTTAATAAATAACCAAACTTACAAATATTTATTTCAGAATGAAGAATCTTCAAAAACATAATTAAATTGTTTAATTTAATAATCATTAAATGTATTTTATTATAATATTATAATGAATTGGTAATAACATATAATTCTTTTGAATATATATATATATATATATATATATATATATATATATGTATGTATATATATATATATATATATATATATATATATATATATATATATATATATATATATATATATATATATATATATATATATATATATATATATATATATATACAAAGAAAGAGAAAGAGAGATTGATAATAAATATGAATTTTTAACATTTTGTAAAGAAACAGAAATATAAAATAAGTAAATATTTGTACACAGACATTTGGAGTTTCGAACAATAATAAAAAACGACGAATGTTTTATTTCCAACATCTAAATAAAATTACGTTTTAATTTTTTTAAATTTCTATCTTTGTATTGTATTTCATTTTTAAAACAAAATTTTTAAGAAAATAGAAATATTATGAAAAACTGTCATTGAAATGAAATATACGATATTTATCCAAAATGCATTATTTTTCCTAAAATACAATACAATAATTATCATATAAAATACACATGTTTAATCAAGTGGCTTATTTCTCTTTTGAAATTTATTTCAATATAAAAAATACTTTTGCATATTCATACATACATACATATATATATATATATATATATATATATATATATATATATATATATATATATATATATATATATATGTATATATACATATACATATATATATATATGTATATATTATTTAACTACTTTATAAAATGAAAATTTTTCATTTGTGATAATAATAAACGCGTATTTAATTATAAAGTTTTAAAAGTACAAAACATGTCTGATAAACTGAATTTAATTTGAAAGTCTTGTTTTGTAATCCTATTTCACTTCATTAAAATAAACTTATATATATATATATATATATATTGTATATATATATATATATATATATATATATATATATATATATATATATATATATATATATATATATATATATATATATATATATATATATATATATATATATATATATATATATATATATATATATATATATATATATATATATATATATATATATATATATATATATATATATATATATATATATATATATATATATATATATATATATATATATATATATATATATATATATATATATATATATATATATATATATGTATATGTATATATGTTTAGATATAATTATTTCAAAAGAAAAAGAGTAGTTGATAAATATCATACTGATTTAAACTTCGAAGTTATTTTAAAAGTTTTGAAATAGAAATTCACATATTATACTAAGATAATTTATCTATATGAATATGTATATATATATATATATATATATATATATATATATATATATATATATATATATATATATATATATATTGTTAACGATAGTAGTATCTGTACAATGTAATGAATAGCGAACAATATATTTTTATTATATATTACATTATTAAATAAATTATTTATTTTAAAATATATAATGTAGTAAGTTATATATTAGTTGTTAGTCATAATTGATTGTTTTTTTCTTAAATATTTATATCAGTTTTTATTTCATGTGAATATATATATATATATATACATATACATATATATATATATATATATATATATATATATATATATATATATATATATATATATATATTAAATATTATATAAAAATTACAAAATAGAACTTTTTATTACACTTCACATTATAATTTAGAATTTAAGTAAATGTATACTTAATTTCTATCTTTATAATATTGATGCATTTTTTTAAATATGAATATAATATTTCATTTAACTATTTTTCCAATTTATAATTATGTAATTTTATATAAGTTTAAAAAAGTTAAATTTGTTATTAAATGATTTTTTTTAAACTTGGTAATATATTATATAACAATTAGATATTTTTCAACACTATATTATTTTTAAATAATAAAATATATTTAATTTCATATCATTTTAAATTTACAATATTTTTTAATAATGCTTTTATTTGGACATTAATATTATATTATGTTATATATATATATATATATATATATATATATATATATATATATATATAAATATAATATATATATGGGTGGGTGATTGTGTATATATGTTTGTGTAATATATATTTTTTTAGAATAATATTCTACTTTTAGTTAATGAACTTATTATTTTCTTTATTAAAAATTATTGATTATAAATAAATTTGATTACATATATCTTATAGGTTTATGTATATATATATATATATATATATATATATATATATATATATATATGTTTCTAAAATTTTAATAATTTTTTAAAAATATTATTTCTTTTAATGAATATTTTATTTGTTTATTTCAAAGAAAAAATGAATAGTATATTATATAAAATGAAAATATGTATATATTATGTATATATAAAATTATTTTAAGTCACTCAACTTACCATTTCTACTTTTACATCTGTATATTTGTAATATTAACACTTTAATTAAAACAACAACATTAATGTTAATTCTAATATTTAGTAATTACGAAGATAAAAAACATCAATTAACATTTTGATTATGATTACACATACACATATAGTATATATATCACACTGATTAATATTTATTAAATAATAAATTAATGTTCTGTTGTCGTTCATAAGTTATTTCAACTTTTCCGTCACGTTCGTATATAAATGAACTACATTTCACGCACATTGCACTGCGACTACCAGACAGCGCTGTTATGGCGAGACTGAACTGCAGATGGTGCTTCGACGCTCTATAAAGCTCTGAAACTTTCGCGGAATTGATTCTTCACGCTTTGTGTCCTACGGAGAGTCGTAACAAAAAATATATATAATAAACTGATACTCTTAGTAAAGTAAATGGTAATACAATGTCATAATCTGTAATGTGATAAGATTTCTATTTGAAATATAATTATTGTAGATGTGATATTTTCTAAATATATTTTTAATTTCATTCAAAATTAAAACTAAAAAAATCGTTTAGTTGTAAATTGGAGTTTGTACAATATTTTGTGTAAATAATTTTCATTTGGTCTTAATTTAATTATGTGACATATCAAATAGTTTATATATATATATGGTCATTCATATGTAAAGCCTAGTCTTGTAATCTATTAAAAAGAAACTATACACATGTTTATTTCTAATGAAATTCAAATCTAGACGTCACTTTTGGATGACCCTAAATATATTTAACCCAACAATATGTCTAGTTTTAATTTGTTTTCGATATAACTATGAATTTTTAATTGAATTATAATATAATTTTAAAGAATTAATTAATTAATTTTAAGATAATTACAATACATTTTTCATTTCATATATGCATTGTATAATTAAAGATTATTATATATATATATATATATATATATATATATATATATGTGTGTGTGTGTGTGTGTGTGTGTTTAGAAGGAGATTTTGATGCCATAAAAGTATGAGAAATTTTATTGGTGTGAAATGGAAGAGGAAAATATTTGATTACCGCAAGTAAAATATTTAAAGAGAGATCTTTACCTAGAGAACAGATGTTATAAATTATCAATTTTATATATATATATATATATATATATATATATATATATATATATATATATATATGTCTTATATATATATATATATATATATATATATATATATATATATATATATAATATATATATATATATATATATATATAATATATATATAGGGTTTTACAATAAGAATATCACAACTTTGACAGCTGGTGGCAGCCATCTTTGAATTTTTTAAGCTCATTTTGACTTTTTTACTCAGTATAGTTTAGTAAATTATCATGAAATGTTTAAACTTCAATTACGCTTCGAAATTGTAAAAACGTTAATCGATTTATTGAAACAAAAGTTTAATGAATCCATTATTTTACAAAATGGACCCATCAATTGGCCACGAAGATTATGTGATCTAACTATATTGAATTATTTTCTGTGGGGTAATGTGAAATCATTGGTTTGTGCTGATAAACCACAAACAGAAACATTAAAAATAAACATTGAACCTGTAATTCATGAAATTTGACCACAATTATTTGAAAGTGTGACTAAAATTGGATTAAACAAATGCACTATGTCAAACGAAGTCGTGGTAGTCATATGAATGAAATTGTGTTCCATCATGGATACCAAAGAATATACTGCAAAAAATTACTAATATATTAATTACTTTTTGTTTTATTTACATTAAAATTTCTGAGACGCTTATTGGAAAACTTTCTCTCTCTTTCTCTCTCTCTCTCTCTCTCTCTCTCTATATATATATATATATATATATATATATATATATAATTTATAATTTTGCACTGTTAAGATATTATTATGATTATCAAGAAGTATATTAGCAAAAAAAATGAATTACAAATTATTATTGAACACTTTTATATAATATTATAGCATAGGGATATTTTTTTTCCTAAAAATGAAATAAAATGTACGTCATTTTTAAATTGAAAAATATATCAATACCCTAAAAAAATGAAAGATGAAATTAAGAAATATTTGAAGTATTAAATGTCATTTCTTTGCTTTATAGACCCAACATTCAAAAAAGTATATTTAATTTTATCGTCTTTTATCTTAAAATTAAAATTAGTATATATAATAGTTTAAATTGGGTAAGAAGCTTGTAATGAATTATATTAAGAAAATTTAATATATAAAATAATCTATAAATGTATCATATTTCATCGACGTTATTAACATTCTATAACATCACTGTAATAATTGTTAATAATTTTATATACATCCTGTTTTCCTCACCCCCACTTCTCTCACTGTCTGTCTCTTTCTCTCTCTATAGTTATATATATATATATATATATATATATATATATATATATATATATATGTATGTATGTATGTATGTATGTATGTATGTATGTATGTGTATAAATTCTACGAAATACAGACAGTACAAAAGCAGCTTAGAACTAGCAAATAATATCTATAGGTGGGTTTAGTTACCTCTAAATATTTACTTTATTAAGTCCACATTTAAAGACAACAAAATTATTATTTTGTGTAAAAAATAAATAGTATTTTGTCTTCATTCTTATGAAAATAATTTATTCTAATATTATTCTTTTTTTCGGAATTTATTTTTAGATCAGACTTCACATAGAACATTGATTCATTCGAAATGAATTTTAGAAAAAATCATTGAATAATTCTAAAATAATTTTAAATTATTTTTTTTGTCCTTCTGTATTATTATTATTAATCTATATTACAATGTATTACTTATTTTTTTTAAAAGTAATATAAAGAATAATTTCATCTATTTATAATTGTATATTTATACTAATAAGAAAATAATTCCTTTAATATTATTTGAAAAATGAAAGAAGTATTATTTTTATCTTTTGTTGTATCAGAAAAAAGTAGTTTTGTCTTATTAATTTTTATTACTAAAGAATAAAAGTTATTGAAAGATAATAAATGAAAAAATATTTATATCTTTAATAATATTTATTGATATAACATATAGATTTTTTTAATTAGATGACATTGTCAGCATTGAAAGAATATTTAATAGTTTTGTTTTTAAAATACTTTTTATAAAAAAATAATAACTCTTATAAATGTATCTAAATAAAAATATAAAAAAGTTATCACATTTATAAAGAAAAATTGTAAGTTTTCCTTATAATACAAAATTAATTATAATAATTAGTTTTTATAATCGAATACAAAGTATAAAATAACAAGTCATAGTTCATAAATGCCAATTAAAAAGTTTTTTCTTATTACGTAACATGAGGAGTGAATAATTTGTAGAGAAATTAAATATTTAAAAATTAATAAAGCAAAATAGATGTGTATTCAATTTTTTGAAAGAATTTTATATAAATATCAAACTACAAATTATTTAAATACTGAAACTTTTCGTTTGTAATATAAGATTAATAGAAATTCTTGTACGAGTATATTATATATTAATATTACAAATAGTCAATGGAAACGCACAAAAATAAAAAATGGTAAAATATTTATTAGGTCTAATATATCAAAGAAGAAAAATAAATAAGAAATGAAATTGACGAATTGGAAATGTGAAAAAAATATTAGAAGTGGTCTATAAAAAGTTGTTGAAGTGTTTCAAAAAAATCTTGTGATATAAAACTGGTTGGATATTTGTATAAAAATGAATTAATTACAATTTTAAAATGATAGTATTTGAACTCTGAATCGAAAATCAAGTATATACTCGTATTCATAAATTTCTTTAATTGATATCATTTTATAGGTACATAAAATTAATTTATTTGACTAATATTTACTTTATCGCTTAATTTACCACCTTATACATTTTTTTAAAAATTAATATTCTACTTAAGACAATATTTTTTTAATATTTGAGAACATAGTTGAAAAATAATATTAAAATATATAAATTAACTCAAAAATAACCTTTGTGGATGATTTAAACACTGACGATATTTCATATATCTCTTTATAGAAGTAGAGAAATATTTTTTTTTACTCAAGTTAATTATTTGTCTCTGTACTATATTTATTTTATTCTTATCATTGAATTATATATTATAAAAAAAAGTATATATGTCTTAAAAACTTTTATAAAATTTTGTGCTGTTAAAATGAATGATTAATTTGTGTAAATGTTAATTAGGAAAATTACTAAATCAATGACAAGAAAAGAATGATTTTTAAATAGATTGCTGTTTTTAAAACCAGATCTTATATTATAAAATATTTATAATTTACAAAGGAATTGAAATGATTTTAATTACTATAGAACATATATTTAGATCGTAAATAATTATTTCATTAAAAATAATTCATCAATCTCTCATAAAAAAATGAATATTTTCAGTTAAAATATTATGTAACGTAGGTTGATATTGCATGTATAAGAATTAATATTACAAATAACATAATATTTTTATGAACGTATAAAAAGATACAAAGTTTTGATTTATAATATAATTAAAAAAATATATATTAAAAAATCTATGATGCTCTTCTTTATTGTAATGAAATGAATTTTTCACATACCATTTTTTTTACATTGTCTACTTTTTATTTTGGAACAATATTACAACATTCAATAATAAATATGCATGTGTAACTTTTTTTATTAAAATAACTTTAGCATTATTTTCAGTTAATCATTTCTAATTAAGACTAATTAAATGTAATTTATATGAAAATATCATCATAGTATATTATAATAAGAAAATAATTGAAATTCTCTAATAATTTAAAAAATAGTATATATATATATATATATATATATATATATATATATATATATATATATATATATATATATATATATTACATTTTTGATCGATCCTCTTATTCAAACATTAAAAAAAAGAACTTGAAAAGCACTTATCAGTCGTAGTACTTTCTTTGGTTTCTCTTTACTACAAATGGAACCTCTTAACTAACGAATATTTTTCACTGTCTTTGCATTTTGTACCTTTACATCATTAAAATATATTAACTGTCTCTCATAGCTTGCGATTTGATTTGTTCTTTGTTTCCTTTGTTTGTCAAATTATTCATGTTCAAATGATTTCAACACGAATCATATTAATAATATCAGGGAAAATATTTTTGATAATTTATAAAATATTGTCATATACTCGTATATATATATATATATATATATATATATATATATATATATATATATATATATATATGTTACAAAATATATAATTGGTAGATAATCAGACATATATTAAATGAAATGTATTAATGTTTTCTTTAATTGTTTGTACAATTTTTTTGAAATTATTTTACGTATTGAAGTAATTGATGAATTGTATGGCCTTATAAGAAATTACAATTATGATTGATTTAAATTAAATTCATATTTATGTTACTATTTCTGACGATGATTTTTAGTTCGAATAATGTGCTTGTTAAATTATATTTCAATTGAATAAATATACATACATTTATCAGACATACACACACACACACACACATTTATATATATATATATATATATATATATATATATTCTTGCGTTACTCAATTAAAATATATTACAAAATATATAATTGGTAGATAATCAAACAATTATTAAATGAAATGTTTAATGTTTTCTACAAATGTTTGTACACACTTTTTGAAATTATCTACCTATTAAAGTAATTGATGAATTTTATGACTTTAACTTTAAAGTAAGATTTATTCAAATTAATTAATATTTTTGTTACTATTTCTGGAAATGATTTTTCATTCGAATAATGCTTTTATTAAATTATATTTTAATTAAACAAATATACATACATTAATCAGACACACACACACACACACACATATATATATATATATATATATATATATATATATATATATATATATTCTTTTAGAAATAAATACATATTGCATAATTTTTGAATGATTTGTTAATTAATTCTTTAAAAAAGTTATATCAGAATTTTGATAAAAATATTTATCACCAATCTTAACTGTACTAATTCTTCTACTGTTTTAAAAAAATTAATAACTATGAATAAATAAAAGAGTTAGAATTTTCAAATTTATGTTTTCATGCATTTCATATCCAATGACATTATTTATTGATTATTAATTAAACCAATAAAATGTATGAAAATTCAATAAAATTCCTGACAGTACAATCAAGTCGCATTAAAAAGGTTTGTAAATATGCTAATTAAAAAAAATATGTTTAGTAATATTTTTCTAATTACAATTTCATTTTTTTCAAGAAAAACTTTAGTCGTAATATATTTAAAAAGATATAAATTTTTATAGAATTTTTTACAAGATCTCTATATATGAAATAAAACATTTTATGCTCTCATGAATAAGATTTTTTACTGAATTAAGAATAATTTTAGTTATAGAAAAAGTATTTATATTAACAGGGAAATTCAATAAACAAATAATTTAAGATATACAACAAATCTAATATTTTGCATTGAATATTTATAATAAAACATACATAACTATATTTGAAATATAACACACATTTAAAAATGTGATTTGAATAATATTAAATAAGTATTGTTCTCATGAAATTATGAAATAATGTAATTAAATATCTTGTTTTAATAATATGTTCAATGCTGTGCCACTCACCGGTAACAAAAAAGTTACCTTTCAGTAATTTCGTGGTTGTTACTGGTTAGTTACCAGTAACCAATATTACTAAATTCAGTAGAACTTTTTAAAATAGATATAAAATAAATTAATTCAATTTAATGTAATAGGTATTGTAATTAATAACTATTTTAAAACAATAAATGCAAATCCAAACATTTTTTATAAAAAAATAAATTCAACTAGACATGTAATGAAACGTAGATTAAATAAAAAAAATTTCGAACTCACAATAAAAAAGTTTTGTCCTACATTCAACGATTGAATTACTTATTTCATTTTTTTTTACTAAATTTTGAATACTTATAATAATAATAATAATAATATTGAAATTATACCAAAACATAATGTATTGTCTGTGATCATAGATTAATAATTTTTAATAAAACTGAAACCTGTTACTTTTTTTTATTATACTATGGTGAAAACTTTGCTAAGAATTAGAATTGAAAACAATATTAGACTAACAATTTGATACGTTCATTAAAAATTTAAAATACTTTTCATATTTTGACTATATTATGAGGATAGTTCAAATATATATATATATATATATATATATATATATATATATATATATATATATATATGTATATTTGTAATTTATTTTTCTTAAACAAAACTAACTCAAATTTAATGTTCTTACTGCTCTAGCGTTTTTAAATATAAAAGGTAAATAACATACTGTGGAAACTGTAATCATTTGTTAATAAATATTACTGACCAATTTTCTATATCAAGTAGGGTGCCTGTAATCAACTAATATTTAATTTTAACATAAGCTTGTACGCAAAAAATATAGACTATTTTGAATAGTACATTATTGTATGATATTTAACTAATTAAATTATTTAAGGAATGAGATAAAAATATTTATGTAATTATTTTGTAATATAAAAATTTCATAACAGTATTAAAAATACTTTATATATATAATTAAATAATTTTCAGATAAGTAATATCATATTGTTAATTAATAAACTGAAAGAAAAAAATCGTGCTTGAAGCAAAAAGATCATTAATTATTTTTATAAAATTTAAACCGGATTCTAAATCTGCATAATTATTTTCTTTCTGTTTTCTTTATTTATCTATCGAGAAAAAAGAATGATTTTCTATTATTGTCTTTGTTTATATTATTATTTTCGTATTATCTTTGTACACTAATTAATAATATTACGAAAACAAATATTTAATTGTGATAAGTAAATGTAACCTCTTTTTGCTTATAAAAAATAAACACTGTGATTTCAGTAGAATAATAATTCGTAGAAAATTCTTTTCATGTATTATTATATATTCATTGAAATACTGTTATACAGATGATCAAAAATTTTTATTTTAATTATTTTATTTTATTTAGTTATGTGAACTGAAAATTTTAAGATGATATTTATATATCTTGTTAAATAAAATCATGTTCATTATATACAAATAAAATAAATAAATATGAAAAAATGTAATATTGGAATTACTATGACAGAATAAAAAAATATACATATATTTCAGTAGAATATAATAGAAAATTATATATATATATATATATATATATATATATATATATATATAATTATATATATATATATATATATATATATATTTATATATTGTTAAATAAATATATTCATTATATATATATAAATATATATATATATATATATATATATATATATATATATATATATATATATATATATATATATATATATATATATATATATATATATATATATATATATATATATATATATATATATATATATATAAATTCATTTTATTTTTTTCATATTTCTGTTACTATTTCTGGAGACGATTTTTAGTTCGAATAATGTTTTTGTTAAATTATATTTTAATTGAATAAATATACATATATTAAATCACACACACACACACACACACATACACACATATATATATATATATATACATATATATATATATATATATATATATATATATATATATATATTCTTGCGTTACTCAATTAATATATATTACAAAATATATAATTGGTAAATAATATAACAATTATTAAATGAAATGTATTAATGTTTTCTTCATTGTTTATACAAAACACTATGATTATATATATATATATATATATATATATATATATATATATATATATATATAAAACGTTGAGATTAATCGTGTTTTATATTGTTCACGGAGGAATGGTTTACGAATTGTCTATGATATACAGCTATAATATGTCTATATATATAGAGAATATATAAATATCTTATATTTGCTAATGAAATACTCGCCCAGGGGAAAATCATAAATAAATTAATACATTTCGCGTATAATAATCGTTATTGACAAAAAGAACAAAACACTAATTGTTTATTGTTTCAAAATTCATAGCCGTCACATATATATATATATATATCATCATCATAACGCCCACATCAGTCCACTACTGGACGAAAGCCACAATGAATGCTAACATTCATTGGTATTTGGTCATATTCACCACGCTGACCAGGCTCGGAGGTTTTTAATATAGCCCGGACATTTTGAAATATTCGGGGTTTACTAAATCTCGACAGTTATTTTTACAAAGATGAGGTTAATTATCGGCCTTCATGCTCAACATTGACTAAAAGAAAACAGGGACTCATAATATATATATATATATATATATATATATATATATATATATATATATATATATATATCTGATTTGGAGAATCGTATTCTCCTATTGTTCACGTATACGAATTGTCTATGATAGAACAGCTATAATATGTCTAGCAGCTTAGAGAACAATTAAATATCTTATATTTGCTAATGAAATACTATTTATAAAAATCAGTAAATAAATTAACTGCACACTCGCGTATAATAATCGTTATTGACAAAAAGAACAAAACACTAATTGTTTATTGTTTCAATATATATATATATATATATATATATATATATATATATATATATATATAAAATCTCCAACAGGAGTAACCTCTTTCTTTACATTTTTGAAACAAAGATTCTTCCAAAGTTTGCACTTTGAGCGATTTATTGCTTTTCTCTTCCATTTAACTCTGACAAACTTTTTTATGTCTGTTTCATCTTTCCATGGTACTTTTCTGAGTCATTTTATATATGTAAATTCCCAATCAATAATTTCTCTTATCTATTGATAGTTTTCTCTTTTTGCTATATAACCGACTTGTTTTCATTTTAATCTTCACACTAACGATCATAATATCAGTTTTTTTCTCTTATCAATAGAATTTTCTTTTTGTCTCAACTTGTTAATCCTTATTATCTTTCCATGCTTTTTGTGCTATTGGATCCGTTTAATTATTCTGGTATTTAAGATCTATGTTTCATTGATATAAAACTAGATCAGATAAAAACTTATCGACGAAAAAAAAACAGTATTTCTAACATAAATGGAGTAATTATTCACTATGATAGTACATGGCCTCATATGACACAAGAAACGGTTTTAAAATTAAGGTAGTTTGAATCGACACTACGCCGTATTGTTCCAAACTTGCACCACCAGATTATTACCTTTTCTGAAATCATCAAAACTACATTAGTGGGAAATAATTTAATACAGAGACTGATGTCCAAATGGAGCTCTATTTATTCTTTAGCACAAAATCAAGTGATGTATCGACAAGATATTATATTAAAAATTGAGAAGTTCTGAATAACTACGGTGTACAGATCTCTACGGTGTACATATCTGGTGCACCGCTGCGGCCCAGCACATGGCAAAACTACAAAAATTCCAGAATAAGATTTTTCGTCTTATTCTCCACATTCCAAGGTGTACCCCCGTCTCTGTGCTCCAAGCTCGAGCCAGCCTCGAGAAGATGGACGAGCTTGTTGCGAGGTTCACCACGAACCTCCTAACAACCATCAAAAAACATCCTAACCCACTTACTAGTGGCGCACCCACACACCCGAAACTAATAACGCGAGCAGCGAAAAGAATCACATACCCTCATCACACAACATATTATCGACCGCCACCCTCCCCGACACCCATCCCGCCATCCTCTCACTCTAGAATACCCACGGCGGCGATTCCGCCCGAGGAGCCGGTGCTGCCCCCGGAGCCGGAACCTACACCGGGACCGCCAGCAGCTTACATACAAATCCTAAACATAAACAATACTCTCCACTCGATCATCATCAAGAACATTTAGCGCTGTATAATCATTGCAGCTAACAATAGTGATCAGTGTAAAGTGAAAACAAACATCAATAACCTAGTGATGAGAACATTCCGCTAGTGGTTAAAAAACCCTCCAATTGAACAATATACTAGCATCATAAGATACTATATATATATATATATCCACAAACTTTAACCGAGAAATCGCCAGTATTATATATAGTTAAGTTTAGTTCATAAGTTAGATAAGTTTTTAGTTTTAAGTTAGTTTTTAGTTAAAATAAAAAACTCATGTTCACCAGGTTTTTTGAAACTTTTCCTGGTCCACCCACATTAACATTAAAAACAAACTCCTACCATTATAATCACCCACATCATATATTAGTATAAACTAGAAAGCTAAGTTTTGTATCACACATATGTACCTCTACATGTATATCAACTCCTATAATAAATGTATATTTGATTTGAGTTCTGAATAATAACGGAAGATATATTTTATATTAAAATTAAAATGTTATTTTATTTTGTTTAATTTGAAAAATTCCTCTAAAAATACATTATTTATAGCGTGACCCAATATATATATTTATATAGGGTGTGTCCTATCAAGAGCGCACAATTGAATTTTTAAATAAAAATCATCTTTTTTGATGATGTGTATTTGAGTGATGTTAAGTGTGTGCTCCTGATGGATCATTCTTTATATATTAGGTTGGCAAGTATCTCCCTTCTGCTTTTTTTTGTACATAGCTGCGAAATTCAAAAGACCAGAAGGCGGAAGGGAGATATTTGCCAACCTAATATATATATATATATATATATATATATATATATATATATATATATATATATATATATATATATATATATATATATATATATATATAAAGATAATTTTCTAATTTTATTTAAGAGTAAAATATATGCTAGTTGCTGCAGTGCAGTATTTACTTTTTGATTTTAGTTATTAGATACAAAAAATATTATATAATTACAAGAAGGCATATGAAAATATTGAAATACGAATAGATAACAACTTTAACTAGGAAGTTGATTTTGATCATCTCGAAGTTTACAATATCGTCTTTACTTTTTCTAATTGCTTATTATTTTTGTAGTATTTTAATAATTTTATGATGCAAAAAATATTTAAAAATAAATTTAGAAAATGAGTACCTCTAAAACTAAATTTTTTTGAAATAAAAATTTGTTACTCAAATTAAGTGGAATTATTTATATAATACGTATTTATTAAAAATAATATGATTTTTTTAATTTCATTTCACAAATAGAATATTTTTATACTAAATATTACATATTTTGCATTCATTTATTTGTTTTAAATATAAATTGAATACAAAAGTAAAAAAACTGATTTATTTTATTGTATATGTAATAAAACACATATGAAGTATATCTTTTTTATACATAACCAAAGAAATAAAATAAAATTCTTTGCTATCATATTATTATACATAATGATATTATATATATATATATATATATATATATATTAATTCAATGTCATTTATTAATGAAATATTTCATTAAAGATAATTATTTTAATAATTAAACGGAAATTAATATTCTTTCTAAAAATATTGTCTAACATTTATGTTTAAACAGTTCATATTTCAGTGTTAATGTCAACATATGTGAAACTTGTACGCACTATGGCATTTTAAAATATCCTTTCTGGTTTACATTGCGTTCGATAAATGTATATACATCATGTTTCTTTATTCCGGATGTTTTTTATATCAAGTGACAGTTATCTATGTTTTTCCTACATGTTCATCCTTTTTAAATTTGCTCTGTGGATTCAATTTTCAAATCTCTCTATCAAAAACTTTACAAAATATTATTCTCTACTGATATTTATATCAAATATGACACTGATAGAAAAAATTCCACAACTTTAATATATGCATGTGTATGTGTCATATTTCTATGCATCTGAATACATTTCTCTTTTTCCTTATATATATATATATATATATATATATATATATATATATATATATATCGCTGGCTATGTACAAAAAAAAAAAAAAAAAAAAGCGGAAGGGAGATACTTGCCAATCTAATATATATGTAAATGTCGAGATAGTAACCTATAATTTGTCGATGACATTATTATTTTCTAAAATAGCCTAAATGCATTTGAAAAAGAATTAGAAGAATTAATTAAAGCTAGTCAAAAATTGGTTTTATTTAGAAATGCAGTGAGACAAAAGTAATGTACAATGAATTTATAGGCTACACAAAAATTGAGTTAAAGGGAGTTGTAATAAAAGAAATTAAAATGTATATGTATTTTAGACAACATATTAACATAAAATGACTAATTATAGATGATTTGTACAAGAGAATAATAATATGATGCTAATTTCAAAGAAATTGTTATATTTCGAATATTTTTTTGTGGTTGAAAAAAGTGTTTGATCAATATATTCTACTTATTTTTAATTATGGCAGTGAAATATGTTATAAATAGCATAGTAATTTTAATGGATTCGAAAAAAAGTATAAACGGTATAAAAAGAGTAAAGATTTGAAAATCAAAATGGGATGGTTTGTTATAAAATGAGAAAATCACAGATGGAAAAGAGAATTTTGATTAAGAATCCAGAAATTTAAAATGGTCAAAAAAGAAAAGGCGCATGAATAAAAGGAACAGAGATTTTAGAAAATTCATCCATGTGGAATGAAAGAAAAAAATATAAATAAATAATAATGTCAAAACGTAGAAGTTTTGAAAGTAGCCAAATAAATTAACTTATTAACAAAAAATTCAATATCTCTTACTATTTTTCTTTTAATATAATAAGTATTTCGAAGAAAAATACTACGATTATAGTAAATTCAAATCAAGTAATGATATTAAATTTGTATAAAAATATTTAAATATATAATATAATTATTATTTAAATACTATTTTATTATAATTTAAAATAATTACTTTTTGCAGAAAAAATATTTAGTAATAAATTAATAAAAGTAATTATAAATTTCAATAACTGAAACTTCTGCTTTAATATAATTACAATCTAATAAAGTAATCAGTAATAGCAAATATTCAAATACATTTATCTTGAAATAATAAATCCATCATACAATTTATATAAAAAAGAAATAAGAAGTATTTTAGTACTGATTTTCTGTTGTGTAAATAAAGATAATTTTTTTACTAATATTTTTTATTGTACAGAAGTAAATATATTGTACAAGTATTTTTTATTGTGTATGTTTATTATAATAATACAATAATATTATATAAAAAATCTACAATATTGTATAACAAAAAATATTATTTTAGTTGTAAGATGCTCTTTGCTATTTTTATAAATGCACAATTCGCAAAGGTAAATTGAGATATAAGTCGTAAAAATAAGCAAGTTGTATGTTTTTATAACAAACATGGCTATAAAATTTTCATACAAAAATATAAAAAACTGCGTTATCAACTTTTCACTGAAAAATTAATACCTTCATTTTTATTTTTTTTCAATGCTCCAATGTATATATATATATATATATATATATATATATATATATATATATATATTTGTGTGGGTATGATTTATGGAAAAATATTATCTAATTTAATATACTATCTTTATTAATTTAAAATACTGTCTTTAAATTAATTATAGAAGTTATATGCACACAATAATCATTAACATTTTTATAATTCGTAAAAAAAATTGAATATTATCATTATCATAATCCCACTGTTAGATGAAGACCTCAAAATTTTTCACTTCGAAAATTACTCAAGTGATGATATATGGTGGATTGTGACGTATTTGACTTGTCTGCTGATTCTTGAATGCTTTAAAGTGGATTGCATTCCGCAAATTATTTGAGAGTTTTTTCATTCAATTCCAAACAGAGCCCTGGTCGAAGTTCACCTTTCAATGACGTATCTTAAGAACGAAATTTAGCAAACCAGTTCGATACTCGTGAATCAATTATGTACTTTTCACTATACACACTGCATATTTTTTCGTTTGTCTCCATAGCATTTTTCCACTAATTAAACTATCATAATATTACATGGCGAATGTGAAATTTTCGATCCTTCCATTTTACAGCCAATAATTTATTATTTGAGTACGATCTAAAAATTACCATTTTCATAACAAAATTGAGCATTATTCACTTAATTCAAATAAGCAAAATTTGACATATATGGTGAGTCATTAGGATGAGTAATGAGTAATGAAATTTGCTGTCAATAACGGAAATTATTTATGACTTAACCCAAAAACTTCGTTGAAAATTTAAAATATTGTTAGAAAAAGATTAATCAGTCGATAGTGCTTCAATCTTCCTTGTCCACTTTTTTTGTGAATTATATATATATATATATATATATATATATATATATATATATGTGTGTGTGTGTGTGTGTGTGTGTGTGTGTAATATTCACATTTTATTTTTTTAAAATAAGATTTTTTAATTAATAATGATGTTTTTATGTTTTTTATAAAAATTCAAACAACTAAAATATTTCCAAATTTTTAATTATTAACAAATTTTAATTGATAGGAATGAAATATAAGCAAATCAATTCGAAAGTGTCACAAAAATTATTTTTTACTTATATTGGTAAGGTATTTCCTATAATTTGCCTTTTTTTTAATTTTTTTAACCTAAATATACTTTTCTGATTTTATTTCTGTAAAAGTAATTCAAACTAAATTAGATATTTATTGAAATATTTCAATACACTCTGTAATTACTAACACATAAGTCTATGTTGACAAATAAATAATATAATTAATAATTATTAAACACTATAAAAAAAACTTACAGTATTTAGATGTATAATTTATTTATATAGATGTCCCAAATGAGACTGAATGATTTAGACAAACATTTTCTTGTTTACTATGTTTATTATTCTTTAATATCATTTAGTCTCATTTAGAACAATCTATAGAAAATGAATTAAATGTATTATTATTTCATTAATGATAATTTTATAAAAATTAAGATTCTTTCTTATTTTCATATTAAAAATTGTTTGTACATTATTAATTTATTTTTCACAAATTGCTAAAAAATCATTATCATCAAATCAATGACAAAAAAAATAAATTAGTTACAATAACGTTTATTTCAATATTTTTTTTAAAACTATTAGTAATTATTATTTCATTATAAAAACAACTATTGAAATCCATTAAAGACGTCTTTAAATTTTTAAAAAAATGTTGTTTCAATGAGTTTTTTCTTAGAAAACTTCATGTTTCCCAAATTACAAAATATATTGTTTTGCATCTTTTATAAAATAATATTGAAGTCAATTAAAAAAACAGCAGGATATTTTTTATAAAAGAATCAATTATATTTCTGTACATCAAAAATGAAATCTTCGTCATAAAAATGTGTATAAATGAAATTATAAAAAAAAATATATAGGAAATTTCTATTATGATTTGTAATTGTTTTCTGAAAAATGAACTGAGCTTTAAATATTATAAAATTTCCTGATTTTTACTATATATATATATATATATATATATATATATATATATATATATACACACACATAATTGTGTAAATTATAATAGAATTGAAAGAAATAGTGATTTTTTTATATTAGTTAGTGTTCTATTTCAGATTCAGTAGTATTTTATTTTTTATTAAAATGCTACTTATGTTGTACTAATTCTTATTTTCTGTGTCATAGGTCACCGTCATATCGTATAATTTTTCTTAGGTACTTTTTTCATCCATGTGTTCGAAATATTGGTTTTCTGAATATTTTCTTTCTCTGCAAATCTATTAGACATGATTTTAGTTTTCTTATATTTATTTTTAATCTAAATATTTTATTTTTCTCTGAAAATGTTTCCAGTAGCATTCTGAGTTTTTATTTATAAGTTGTACGTAGTCATCAAACCATAAATGTGACAAATATTCTTTATTTATTTTACTTTATTTATTTATATTCAAAGTTTTCGCTTATTACTACCTACTCTAGGTCTACATTAAATAATTTATGTAACAAACTGTCTCTTTGTGTGACCCCTTTCTTTACTCTAATTTTCCCTAAGGGATTTTCCATTATTAATGTATATATATTTATATATATATATATATATATATATATATATATATATATTTAAAGGATGAACAAAGTAATAAATGTATTAGAAAATTGCAAACATTCATTTATTTGTGTATACTGCATTTATAAAATTCCAGATAAACTGTATTTGATCATATATTCATGAAGATAGTTATTAAGTTAATATTTTTACAGAATTTCCATAATATTGAAATACAATCAGTTTAATATCTCAGTACTCATGTGAATATTAACTTTCAAATATAATTCAGGATTTGTCAGAGATTCCTGATAGGGAATACCAAACAGATGTTTTCTATTGAATTTTTTTAAAGTTTTTAATAATGTTTCCTATAATGTAATTATTAATAAATTATTTTTCTTGGTTTTGATATTAAAGTATTTCGATAGATTCAAATATATATTTAAATGGAAAAATAAATTAGATGACAACAGAAATTAAAGAGTACCTCATAATAGTGTTTTAGATCCTTTTCTGTTTATCATTTTTATAAATGTTTTCACAAATAGAATTTAAAATTTAAAAATAAGACTTTTCCAATAATTTGATTATTTATAAATAATAATCAAATTATCTGAAGTTCGATACTAGACTCTTATAATTTAATATAAACAAAATTATTAACTGAACGAAATATAACGGTATGGAATAGAATCCATCAAAAAGTAACTACGTTAATTTGACTAAAAAACGATATTTTACCTATTTATCCTACTTTATCGATAAAATAAAAACTATCATATTTGATTAATGTAAAGATCTCGAAAATACGTTACAATTATCATTATCTAATAATAGGCATATATTAAATATTGTAAGAAAAATTTATTAAGACCAATTTTTTAAACAAACAATTAGAGAGATATAAAATTTTTAAAAAACATATTTGACTTTGGTTAAACCTTTGTTTAAATATTGCATGTTGACTTAATATTTAACACTGAAAACACCAAATATTGAAAGAATTCAAAGAAAAATTGCTCGTTTCGTTTTAAATAGATATTTGAGAACAGGTCATCTTAGTGAAATGATCAAATAGCTTGAATGGGAGAGTTGGGAATGTCGAGGAAGGCTCTCAATTTCATGTGTATTTGTTTTGGTATTTTCTTACTGTAAGTTTTAAAATAATATTACATAGCATAAACCAATGAAATAATACCAACGAAGATTTAAACATTATATTCTTTCGAGTGTTGCCAATGGAGATATTTTAACTAGAGAATAAATTAGTATTTCAACAGTTTTACTCATTCCCTATATGTATATATATATATATATATATATATTTATATATATATATATATATATATATATATAAATTTAAAATATACAAGACTTGTAACAGTCTGATTTTATTACCTTTATTAATACAAATCTAAAATATCAAATTTAATATATGATTCAAGAAATGATAGATTTGCCAAAATCTTAGATCTTAAAACTAATAGTAACCACTGAGAAAAATATATATATATGTTTTTAAAAAGTGTGGTACCTTTTTTAATATCAATTTATATATATATATATATATAATTTATATATATATATATATATATACATTTATTTAGGTATATATATATATATATTTATAGGTAGATATATATTAATTAAAATAATATAAAATGTTAATGAAGTTATAATAAATCAGAAATTTATTTGATTTACCTTATTCATATACGACCTTTTTTATAACAGAAATGAAAACACAAAAAAAATATTTTGTACCACATTTAATTACTATTCATCTGAAATAATGAAAAATAAAAACAAATTATCATTTCTTGGTATTTATAAATAAAATGTTTTATTATTTACCGAATATTTTTAATGTCATTTACAAAGAACATATTGTATTCTTGAAAGATGAAAAATATCCAGTAACTTCAAATGAAATATGTTGAAAAATGGTTACTCTATAGAAATAAAAACATTATATATTTTATATTTCTAGGAAGTTAAAATAGCTCACTTGAACAAATATTTATTATTTATTTTTATAATTATGTATATATATATATATATATATATATATATATATATATATGCTGTTTTATTTATTTTTGTATGAAACGTTATATAATATTTATTTCATCTTTTATTTATTGTAATAAAATTTATTGTTTACAACAATTTTCTTTTTCAAAAATACAATCTTTTTTTAGATACCTTCAGGGGATAAAATAATTGGAACGCTAGGTTATTTTACAATAAAATATTAGTGTTAAAAACAGTGAAAAAATGCAATTATCCATAAGTTTTTTTATATTGTTTGGTTCAAATTAAACGACTGCATAACCTTTTAGTGTATTACAAACTGTTAAGTTCTTTATATATATATATATATATATGTGTGTGTGTGTGTGTGTGTGTGTGTGTGAGTGTATGTGTATGTAATTAAAAAAAATAACAAAAACATAATAAAATTAAAATAAATGTCTGTAAAATAAAATAAATGTAAAATTCAAATAAATGTATTTATGTCTGTAAAAAGTTATTTAATTAGAAATAAATTTAAATGTAAAAAACATGAATTTATATATACGAGGGTCGTTTAATAACTATGCTAAATTTATTTATTGCTTAATTTAATTAATTAATTAATTTAATTAAAATTTTCAATAGTTTTTCTTACTTTTTTATCATACTTATCAAACGACCCTCGTATAAATCATCATCAGCCTCTTTCTATTCAATGCTAGATGAAGACCTCTCCCAAAATTTTCCACTTCAACAGATCAAATACTTTATTTCCCTCCAACGGATTTTCTTATCTCACTATTTTAACTGTCTATTGATTTTGTTATACCTATTTATATTAATGAGTTTAATACATACATACATACATATACATATATATATATATATATATATATATATATATATATATATATATATATGTGTGGAAGAGACAAGAAAATAAATAAAATAATAGAGACACTAACAATTTTTGTAATAAAGATTTTGACATTGACAACACTGAAAAAATACTAACTGTAAATTTATTGGTATTGCTTCGTTCGTTTACAGTGTATACCATTTTTCTTAGTGCATTAGAGATTGTGTGAAATTTCGCATGTATATTGTAAGTTCTGATGAATATATTTTACTAGTTTTTATTTATGACTATAAAATATGGGTCATAAATATAATAATTTAAATAATTCAAACAATACAAAGAAGAATGGAAAAATGCATGTTAGGAATAACACGTAGAGGCAAAAGACACAAGTTGAGAATATTATAATGCGAGTAAAAACTTTAAAATGGAAATGGGTAGGTCAAATATCAAGAAGAAAATATCACTGATATGTATGGAAAATTATTGATTGAAAACTTAGTGACATAAAAAGTTCAAGAAGAGACATATGGATAAATGCTGCAGAAAGAAAATAAAAAATGTTGAAGTGAAATCAAAAAAATGGCATTTTATCACTCTATGTGAAATGTTTTGGGAAAAGGTTTTATCTAGCAATTGATAGATATAAATGTATTATTTACGTAACTGTTAAAATAGTTAATTATTTCATTTAAGTTTACGTATATATATCTATCTACGTATATATATCGTACGTATATATATCTATCTATATTTATATATATATATATATATATATATATATATATATATATATATATATATATATATATATATATATATATATATATATATATTTATATTTATATATATATATATATATATATATATATATATTTACATCTTAAATATTGTTTCGTGTAAATACAAAAGCAAATATTACTTGTATATTTGTTAAAATAAATTAAAACACATTTAATATACAATAATATCAATAATACTTATCAAGTATATTAGAACATAAAGTATTAGAAAGTAGTATTCATAAAATAACATAAATTTAGAAATATAATTGTAATATTTTAAATTTTAATTTCTTTCTAACCAAGAAACTAACCAATTTTTTAAAAGAAATATGAAAAAAGTATGAATAGACATTTAAATTCATTTCAATGTAAATTTCAATTTCGTCTCGATATTCACGAATATTTATACTATATTATCATAAATCTTCACTAAACACATTTCGATTAAATATAAACATATTTCAATTCATATTTTATTTGAAGTATAAATTTCTCTCGTATCTTTTATATCCTATTAGAATGTTTGTATTGGATTTATTTATATTGACATTTTTTTAATTAAGCCTATCGTATATTTTTCAAAAAGAGATTTTTATAGTGAAATGTTATTTTTGCATGTTTTTTTATATTTGAATATTATTTTATTAAAATAAATATTCAGAAAATATTTTGCCTTTAAAGGCAATTATATATTTGCTGTCATGAAATTCAATTTAACATTTAAAATGATTAAATCCGAACATTATATAGCGTTATTCAAATGTGACGCTTAGATTTGTGTTTTATTGAAAAGAAACTATACACATATTTCCTTATACTCCACCATATACACATATTTCTTTTTAATAAAACACAAATCTAGGCGTGACATTTGAATGAGCATATATATATATATATATATATATATATATATATATATATATATATATATATATATATATATATATATATATATATATAGAATATATATAATATATATATAATATAGATGTATATATATTAAACAATTTTGATATTTTAGATATATATTCCGAAAGATGGCACCACTGTGCATATCGAGGTTATTTTTAATTAGTAGCACCTCTTGAAAAACACACATCAATTTTGCCATATCGGTTTATTTTTGTGTTTGACAATCGTTGGAATCATGGAAATTATGATTGTCATATAATGGACGAAATATATTTCGCGTGTTATTAAACACTACTTATTAAAGGCAAAACGCCTCAGGAGACTAAACAGAAGCTTGATAAACATTATGAATGACTCTGCACCTATGATTAGTGCGGTTTATAAGTGGTTTCAAAATTTTCGGAGTGGCCATATGAGCACAAGAGACGCTGAACGTTCTGGACGCACCTGTTGAGGTCACCACTCCAGAAATCATTGATAAAATCCATGATATGGTGATGGATGACAGAAGAGTGAAAGTGCGTGAGATTACTAGTGCTGTAGGCATCTCGTGTGAACGGGTACATAATATTTTGCACCAACATTTGGACATGAAAAAGCTATCTGCCAGGTGGGTGCCGCGATTGTTCACGATCTACCAAAAACGAGGTCGTGTGAAGTGTTGCAAGAACGGTTTGCAGCTGTTTCAGCGAAATCCGCAGGACTTTAAGCGTCGTTTCATCACTGTAGATGAAACATGGATATATCACTACACTCCTGAGACCAAAGAGCAGTCTAAACAATGGGTTATCAAGAGGGAATCTGCTCCGAAAAAGGCGAAGACAATTCCTTCGGCCGGGAAGGTTATGGCGACTATCTTTTGGGATTCGCAAGGAATAATCTTTATCGACTGTTTGGAAAAGGGTAAAACCATTACAGGTGCATATTATTCATTGTTATTGAATCGTTTGAAAACCGAGTTGCAAGAAAAACGTCCCCGATTAGCCCACAAAAAAGTCCTCTTTCATCACGACAACGCACCAGCTCACACCTCAGCAGTTGTGGCTGCAAAACTAATGGAAATAGGATTCCAAATCGTTTCACATCCCCCCTATTCTCCAGACTTGGCTCCATCGGACTATTACTTGTTCACTAATATGAAGAAATTGCTCGCGGGAAAAAGATTTTATTCGAACGAGAAGGAGATTGCAGGAACGAATGACTATTTTACAGACTTGGACAAATCCTATTATTCGGAAGGGATCAACAAATTAGAGCAGCGTTCATAAAATGTGTGAAGTGTATACTTATATTTTTATAATACTATTTGTTGAAAAATAAAAACGATTTATTCATTAAAAAATGAAGCAGTATTTATTTTTACATATAAATTATCATACATATATATAAATATATATATATATATATATATATGTAAATATATAATAACAAGCGATTCTTGGTATTTTTATGTTATTTTTCATTTAATTTTGTGTGTAGACGTCTGATAAATAACAGTTTTTTTATTTAAAATTTACTTTGAGCATAGTTTTTACGAAGAAACGTCATACCCTTATATACAAACATTTTCAAGTGTACATGTAAGTATACTGAACTAAATGTCTGTTATATAAGCATTATTATATAATACTATATAAATGTCATGATATTTATTTATAAGTTAAAAAGAATAATTTGTCTTTCAAAGAGGTATAATTAGTATGTGAGAGGAAATCATAAAATGTGTCTAAAAGTTACTTATATTTTTAAAATATATTTGGATTCTTTTAAAATAACTATAATTTATTAAACTCATAAATGTCTATTTTACAGATATATATATATATATATATATATATATATATATATATATATGTATATATGTATATATATATATGATTTAATATTTGTGTCATTTTTTGAAAAAATGTAATGTATATTTTTTATTATTTATATTTTTCCAATTATTATTATATTATACTCGTATATAGAAAATATTTTTTTAAAAAAATATCATTTATCATTATTATTAACCCATTTGCATCACAGCTCTAAAATCACACTAGCGTTACACATCCGAAACGTACAATTGACAGCCGGCCGTGTCACCGCGCATTACTGACAACGATAATTCTTGTATTTTTGTTTATTACTGATTTTAATTAGAAATTATGTGTAATCATTAAACAAAAGATAGTATTATACATTTGTACAGTAAATAAATTGAGATATTTCGTAGATTTTTTTAATATGGTAATTTTTAAAATTATCTATACATAACGGTATATCGCAAAAATTGCATTTAAAAACAGTTTCTCTTCTAAGGGACTTTGATAAATATACATTGCATTGCTTTGATGTTTGTCTTCCTTTTGCTTCCGTTGGAGGTATTCTTGTAGGAAAGTTCCGGCCAGTATACCTTGTTATTGAATCATTTATAGATGATGTCTTCTTTATCCTCTTATTTTTTAAATATTTGGCAATAATTTCTTCCACTAGTTTTTGCTTGTAAATGTGGAAAGCTCAATCCTTTTTTTATTTTTCTTGGAGAGGATATAACTATTTAACATCATATCCACAAAATAAAAAAAATATTTCTTATACGCTTTTCCACATCTCCGCATTGTGCGAAATTTACACAATTCTGAGAATGAGAGATTGTCTACATCAATTCCACCCATATTTTTATTATAATCTAATATTTCTGTTGGTTTTAAAAATTTTTCTCCACTGCATCGGCTTACTTTTTCAATCTCGGAAAAATCTAAAGAATGTATTAACACAACCACATCTTTTTATTTTACTGCAGCTATATCTTCTGTTGAAAATAAAGTAGCTTCTCCCTTTTCTAATGTAATGAATTTTAGTTCCTTAGACATCTCTTTTGTATATACTCTTGCTGTACCACCAACATTTGTTTGCAATTATACAGTTCACGATATAAACTGGATAGCTGGTACAGTGAACTTTACCAGCTATCTATATAAAGGCAGTACCCTTGATGTTCACTTTCTTTCATTAAATTTATCACAACATTTTTACTAGCAGATTCAAAATCAGTCTTGTCTTTCCCAATGTATATTTTGAAGTTTTATATATATATATATATATATATATATATATATATATATATATATATATATATATATATATATATATATAGCAGATTATAGTCTTGTCTTTCCCAATGTATATATATATATATGTATATATATATATATATATATATATATATATATATATATTTAACACAAATTAATTTTAACCTCAACACCACAATGGTTTAAAGTGTTCAATAATCACTTATTATTTATATTTATATTGGCTAATGTATTTCGATGACGACGCCATTAGATTTCAACAGAAAGGCTCTGACTATGATGGCGTCGCCATCAAAATGCATTAGCCGATATAATTATAAATAATAAGTGAACAATGAGTAATTATTGAACACTTTAAACCATTGTGGTGTTGGGGTTAAAATTCATTTGTGTTAAAGTGAATTAGCTACAGTTCCAAAACAACAAATAATGTATATATTTTGTTTGAGAATTACATAATTTATAAAAAAAATTATCACTGTGGAATAAGACACACACGTTTTCGACATCTTCCTATTTCCACGCTGGACTCCGAATCGGAAAAATGGTTACCATTCATTGTGCAAATAAAATTTTATTTCAAATTAAGTTATAAAATTAAGTTGTTTTTAAAATTTGTATTTAGATTAGAAATACCTACTGTGTTACAATGGTCAAAGAGGTCTGAAAAACAATGAATAAGAAAAAATCTAAGGGTAATGATCTATATGTTCCGAAATTTTTAAGCCTTGAAATCTTTCTATACTGCTCATAAGACACTCACAAAATGTTTTACGGCGACAGAAGAATATTTTTGAGAGTGGAATAGTCCCCGCTTGGTGATAACCGACAGTCGTCGTGTGCGGACTATTCCGATCACGGATGCAAATGGGTTAACATACATTATTTTGTTTCAGGTCAGTTTGATTCTTGTTTTATGGTAAGTCACTTTTCTAGATTTTTATTTTTAGTACTTTTCAATATATCATATTTAAATTTAATTTTACACTTATAACTTATTATATCATATTTAAAAAATTATAAATTGGAATGTGATAAATAAATGAAATAATTATAACTTAGAAATACAGTAACATGGAAATACAGTAAGTCGAAATTTAATTGTGATATGTCCGGTATAAGGGAGATTTTCCCATCCTAAATATATTATCTTTTCTTTTGTCACTGTGGCCGATTTTTACATGTGGCTGAGCATTATTTTGTAAAAATAAAACTCTTTGATGATTTACCATCGCCGGTTGCTTTTGTTGTAACATTGTACATAATGCACTCTTTGTAGTTATTCACTGTAAGAGTTTGATTAAATTGTAGATATTCATAATGAATAATTTCTCTTGAAGCTACTAAGCATAGAGAAAAAAATTTTCTTGGAGTCAATTTTACTATAGGTGTTTATGATAAAGGGTTATTTGATAAAAATTTACTAAAAAATTATATTAAGAGCTTTCTTTCTATTCAATTGGCTACTATATTAAATTTAAGTTGTCTTTCAATAAAGATATAACAAGTGTGACTAGCAAAAAGATAAGTTTTCTTGAGTTGATTATTTGATTAAGTGTATTTATCTCTTCTTCTCCCGAATAAAATCAATTTATTGTTTTTTTTAAAAAAATAAACTCAATATTAGAATGAATAACTATAATTTCAAATGTTGTGTATTACTGATTGTATCTATTTATCTTCATTTCTAAATACCCATCAAATATAAATACTTTTTCCTCCAACATCATTTATTTGATACGTGCTAGTTTCGCAGCTACTGATTGATATAGGATATCTAGATCGTAACATTATTTTAGATTAGGATAAAATTTATATTATAAAAAATACTTATATAGAAAATAATATTCGATAAAACATGAAGATAATCCTTCACAAACATTATATAAAATCATTTACAAATGTAATTACCGATCATTTTGTATATTGAAATTTATTTAACTTTATACAAAAAGATTATGATTTGAAAATATTGTTTAATATTTAAATTAAGTTATTAATATTTTTTTTATTTAAATTATAAATTGAAGATATTTATTTAGATTTTGTATATATATATATATATATATATATATATATATATATCATAAAATTTAGAAATGTAGTGTAAAATAAAATGTTCGAAATCTTGAAACTGTAAAAAAAATCCATTAAAAAATATGTAACGGAAATAAAGGAAAAAAATGTTATTTCAGGTTGTGGTTTAATTTATTAGATTTTTCTGTCACTGGTCACACATTCGTGGTTTATTACAGATATTGATTTATTTTTCTTTGGTCACAACTTGAAATGTCACAAATAAAACACATATTTCATTATATATATATATATATACGAGGGTCGTTTGATAATTGTAGTAAATTTATTTATTGTTGAATTAAATTAATTAATTAATTTAAATAAATTTTGCAACTTAGTTTTCTTACTTTTTTACCATACTTATCAAACGACTCTCGTTTAACAAACTCAGTAATTCTTTATTTGGTTTTATGTACATTAACATTTGTTTTAAATCCATTTATTCTTCTATACAAAAATAATATTTTTACAAAATTATAAAAAATGTATTTTCAGTAAGAATATTTTCTGGTATAATTGAAAACATATATACATATACAGTAATACCTCGCATAGACCGGCTTCGATTAGTCCTGTTTCACTATAGCTCTGTTTGAA
Source organism: Neoneuromus ignobilis (assembly GCA_029203775.1). NCBI lineage: Eukaryota > Metazoa > Arthropoda > Insecta > Megaloptera > Corydalidae > Neoneuromus > Neoneuromus ignobilis. The sequence goes on along the minus strand of CP092091.1, from coordinate 34,061,046 downwards.
ATTTCCCCCCAAAAAAAATTTACTTGAAAAAAATCCTATTAAAAAGTTTTTCTGGAAAAAAAATACAAAAAATTAATACATAAAATTATTTTTATATGCAAATTTTCAAGTTTTCCTTTTTATTATGAAAATATAATAAAAAAAGAAAACCGAAATCGTGTATGCACATTATGCGCATCGCATGCGCAGTTCTAGTTTTGTGGTCTTTTTTCTTTTTCTATTAGTTTTTGATTCGCAGCTCTAAAATAAAGTCGATTTTTTGATAATTAAATTTCAATAACCGATTTGAAAATGAATATAAAATGTATTTAAAATGAATGTATAAACCCCTTATTTTGTTTTGTTAATACATAAAAATATTTAAATACATATATAACCCTCGTTTTATTTACTGAAAAACAGAAAAAAAATGTTTGGAATCAATTAACGTTTTTTTTTATTTAGCTACTGTTTCGATTAGTCCTATTTCAAATAGTTCGGCTAATCAGTGGAACCGATTGACCGGACCATGCGAGGTATTGCTGTATATATATATATATATATATATATATATATATATATATATATATATATATATATGTGTGTGTGTGTGTGTGTGTGTGTGTGTGTGTGTGTGTGTGTATGTATGTATGTATGTATGTATGTATAATGAATAAGTCTACACAGGTTTTTGATATTTTCTATGGGATCACCCAAAAACGTGGAAGATGTCTGTGATTTTAAGGACTAATCAAATACTGAAATATTTTACTGTTTTAAATACTCAAAATTGCTCTTTATCTTAAACAAGATATAAATTCATGTTTGAAGGTAAATTTCTTTTCGTTTAAAAATTAATTTTTTATCTTATTTCTATTCTATATATTTTTATATTAGTCTTGTTACATTGTACCATAACTACTATTATCAAACCTAACAAAGTTATTTGTTAACTCATAAGAACTCTGATTGAAAAATATTTGTAAGATATTCAATACAAAAATGAGCTCGATTTCATCAGTATTTACTTGGAATTTTATTATAGCCAATAATGTAATATGAATCAAATATTTAATAAGGAAGTGTTTAACAGACTATAAAGAAAACTAATAAACAGATAGAGTTTGACATGCTAGAAATTCCACTTCTTAAAAATACGAAGATTTATAGTGCTTGATCTTGTGACACTTTATACAATAGCGTGCTTTACGCTCGATTACGTGTTTTAATTTGTTTTTTTTTTTGGAACATATACTTTATTATTCCTTGAATATTTTTGTTCAATAAAATATGTTTACAAAAGATTTTTTGTATCGTTTATGTTTTCGACATGTTATTAAAAAACAATTAATTAAATTATAATAATTTTTAAATGATGTATATTCATTTAAATTCTTTACGAGTATTTCCTTTATTATTTTTAAATGTAAAATCTTTGCAAAATAAATTAATGAATTGTTATATTACTTTTATATATATATATATATATATATATATATATATATATATATATATATATATATATGTAATGATGTTTATGAATGTAATATAAATGTTCATTAAAAGTTTAAAAAGTAGAACACCTGTTTCATTTATTTCAATGCAATTTTATTGCATGAAGTTCTTTTTTTTAAAAAAAACTATAGTTTACATTGAAATAGTAACTATTAATTTACAAGTTATATTTTTTACAGTGGAATGTATATATTGTAATTTATAAAAAAATTTTTTTCTAATTATAGACAGATATATTTTAACATTAATAATATAAATAAATATACACGCACTTTTATATGTATGTATGTGTATTTATATATATAAATTATATTTTATATCCCCTATCGAACCACTCTTGAATATTTTTAAATATTTTTCACTTTCATTAATACGTTTCTCTTTTTTCACAAATTCCTAATGAAATTACTAATATCATTATTTCACTAAAATATCAATCTTGTTCTAATCTAAATTTTAATTTTTTGATTCTCAATTAATAATTGTTTTTGTCGACTAGTTGACTTGTCCTTTTTCACAATGTTTTAATTATTTTCTTTTTACATGCTTTTTATTATTTTCTGGTTCTTGTTTTCAAATCTATTCTACATTCATCGAACTTTTTTATTAATATTCCATATCAATTCATTTTTTTTTAAATTTTACATGTATATATATATATATTATTCCAAAAAAACATATAAAAGCTATTCGTTAATTAAACTCGTCCCAGACTGAATATCTTAAAAATGTTTTAAATATACAAACGGAAATAACCATCCCCATCTACTTTGTAATTTTTCCATCCAGGTTGCTTTATTATTCCACTTTGTCAGGTTTATACATTATAACGTATGTATTTATTACGACATGAGCATGTTTTTTTGCATTATTTGAATATTTCGCGTTTTTGTTAATGAATGTGAATCCTATACAGTCTGACAGAAGCAAAGATCTCACTGTAGTCATGTATGCTTTTTCTTTAACGACTATAATATTCCTTTAATTGTTCTTTTAACAAAATATAGGTTTTTGTAAACTTTTCATACAATGTTAAAAATATGTTCATCCCGTGATAAAGGTGACTAATTTGATTCTGAGAAAACACTCACACACACACATATCTCTCTCTCTCTCTCTCTCTATATATATATATATATATATATATGTATATATATATATATATATATATATATATATATATATATATATATATATATATATATATATATATATATATATATATATATATATATATATATATATATATATATATATATATATATATATATATATATATATATATATATATAATGTACAGATGTTGTAGCAAAAATCAAAAGTTTGAAATAGAAATGAGTCGGTTTTAGATCACCTATAAACAAGAAAAATTATTGATTCAGAACCTAAATAAAATATCAAAAGGCTTATAAAGAAGCCAGTGGATGTATAGAAAAGAAATATAAGAAAATTCTTTAAAATAAAGTGAAAAAAATGCATTGAATTGATAGAAGTAGATAGATTTGGAAAATTTCATCTAGCAGTGAATAGAAAGAGGACATTGATTTTATATATATATATATGAATTCAATATTAAACTACTGTCAAATAAAGATTTTATCCTTATTTTTTCTTCTAGTTTGAACAAACCAATCAGTAAAATTTATTAGACATGAACTTTTCTACAATATTTTTTTAACATTGTGATAAACAATTCGCCTATTCTTTTCATTATTCTTATACTTACATTAATTATATTTAAAAAGGATAACAAACTTAAATTACACTTCAAACTTATCAATCTATATAATTTTTATAAAGGAAAATGTTTCCACTTGTTATTTTTCTATGCATGTATTGTTTTATAAACCTTTTTAAAATCATGAATGAAAATTATTATACTAATTATAGATGATGTGTTATTTTTGACAAATTTAAATAAGTTTTTTTCTATTTATGTAGTAAATTATATTATTTTAATTAGTTTATTATTTGGCTCTACCTTTATTATATTTCAATTAAAAAATATTTTTTTTATATTTAAATTACTTTTTTTCTTATTACACCTATGTGAAACGTGAACCGATTTAATAAAAATAATTATAGTATAAAACTAGTTAAATAATTTTAATATCAAGTTATATTTGTTAGTAATTTAATATTTTTAAGAACATATATATATATATATATATATATATATATATATATATATATATATATATAAATACACTGTAGTCCAAATGAGACTGAAGGGTTTAAACGTACATTTACTTGCTTACTCTCATTTACTATCTTTCAGTCTCATTTGGGCCACCCTATATATATATATATATATATGTGTGTGTGTGTGTGTGTGTGTGTATGTATGTATGTGTGTAATATCAATAGAATACTAGTAGTTATTTCTCAAAATATACAAATTTCAATATAAGGAGAATATGTACTGAAAACAGGTACCAATGTTACTACGACCGTCATAATCCTTATTATAAACATCCAAAGATAGAGATTCTCCTTTATACGATATTGCTTCTTAAGCACGTGATGAAAAACGGGTCAACGAGAGAAGTATACGTGGAGAGCTTTATGACTTTCTTCTGAAATGCTATTGAAAATACACAAAAGTTAACGTATAATATTCGTTTAGAAAGTACAGAATTAAAGTTTAAAAATGTTTTTTTACAATTTTTTATATAAGAACGTTTGAAATTTGACAGAATATTTCAATAATATACATATACATATATATATATATATATATATATATATATATATATATATATATATATGTATAGTTTAGAAATTCTAATAATTAAATATCAAAGAAATATAATTTAGGAAAAAAATAATTATAAGATTTTCCAATAAGCACTTTAGAAGTTTAAATAGAAAAAACAAAAATTATTTTAATAATTAGTTATTTATTTATTTTTATTTTAAAGCATATTCTATTACATTAATGATAGATCACAATTTTATTCATATGACCACCACGATTTCGCTTGACATAGTGCATTCGTTTAGTCCAATTTTTGGTCATTCTTTCACGTAATTGTTTTCTAATTTTACAAATTACACGTTTAGTGTTTATTTTTAACAGTTCTGTTGTTTGTGATTTATCAGCATAAACCAATGATTTCATTTAACCCAACAGAAAATAATTCAAAGGAGTTAGACCATATGATTAAATGTTTGTTTCAATAAGTCTATTGTTTCCGTAGATGTATGGCACGTATCACCATCCTATTGAAATCATATATCATGCAAACCATTTTCAATCATTTTTGAAAAAAAAACAATACTCGTGGTTTCGTAATGCATTACATTTATTGTAACCTGATCTCTAGCTTCATTTTGAAATTTTCACTAACAGAAGCAATATTAGCCTTACTTCTTGCATTTCTTATTCTTACAGGCACTGTTGTTTCATGTAGAGTAAAATTGTTTTCAAATTTTTCAACAATTCGATAAATGGCATATTTACTTGGACGATCCAGTTGTTTCACGAAAGAGCACGATAAGTTTTATGAACCGAACATTGATTTTTATAATAAATATTTATAATTTTTAAACGTTGTTGAAGTGTTAAACGTTCCGTGATAATTTTTCAAGCTATACTTAGTAAAAATGTCAAAATGAGTTTTAAATTTTTTTTAGCATGACTGCCACCAGCTGAAAAATTATTGAACCGTTATGTGTACCTATACTATAATAATTTTTTTTTCAAGAACAACAAATGAAAAATCCATTATCTTATTTTTTTTATTCATGAATAATTATTAATAAAATTTAATTTTATTCTGTTAAATCTTTCTTTTCCCATACAAGATTTAAAAATAAACATGTTTATATATTTTTTTTTATTTTCTTGCTTTAAATTTAAAAAGAAAATTTCATGAAAATATATTTTAAGTTATGTATGATATTTTAAATATGTTATATATTTTGTTGTCTATTTTTTAATAATAAAATGTTTCTTATATGTATTTACGAATTGAAAATGTTTATATTTGTTGCATGATATATATTGAGAGAAAATTGTTACAAATTTATTTCAAGTAAAAGTTAATTTAATTTAAAAACTTTTTTCAAACATGTTTTTTTCTAATAGAATCATTTATATATACACACATATGTATGTATATATATATATATATATATATACATACATATATATATATATATATATATATATATATATATATATATATATATATATATATATATGTACATTTCTATTTTAATAAATAAACAATCTTACGCATGTATATATATATATATATATATATATATATATATACATTGCAAATAAAATACATTATAATGATTTTTGCAGCTATAATTTCACATTGAAACAGAATTGTAATTTCAGTATAAAATCTAAATCTTTTCAAACTACATTATTACTCCTTTTTAATCTCCATAAGGTCTAATGTTTTGTGAAGTTTTTACTAATAATGATCTATTCATTTCGTCTACAATAGTTCTTTTCACTGAACTGAGGTTAGAGTCTTATTCACTTTTCAAGCATTCTAACCTTTTTCAATCTAACTATTGTATATATTTTATCGAGAGTATTTGATATATTCGAAAGAAGTATCGAACCTTTAAGTTTTATTAAGTATATTTAAAATTCACTACGTTTTTTTCTACTTATATATATATATATATATATATATATATATATATATATATATATATATGTATGTATATATAAAGAAATAAGATGACATAATAAAATTTTAAGCAGAAACAGGAAAGTAATTCAATTTCTATTCTGAAGTTTCAACGAAATGTGTCTGTAAATTCATAGACATGAAAATCACGTCCAAACATAATATTAGATTTATTTTCATTTAAAACAAACAGAATTGAAATTTTTCTTTACACAACCTTACAAAATTTATCACTGTCTCATTTCATGGTGATATTATTTTTATATTTTTAAAATATTTTAGAATTATTAAAAGTTAATATGAATCATTTTTAATGGAATAAAATTGAACTTTAAAATAACATGTTAATGAATGCGAGTGCTTCGCTAATATTTTGATCGTGATTTATTTTCGTATACAACTGAATGTATGTCAATTTAAAGTACTTTTTAATCTAAGTTTGATTGGTAGAGTACTGATTTTTCAAATTTATTTTTTTATTTTTATGAAATAATCATTAGAAATTATTTCTTAATATAAATGTTTTAACAGATATTTAAAAAAAATATTGCTATCATAATATTTGCAATTATTTACAGAAGAAAACACATCGTATACAACTGAATGTGTTTACCTGTACATAAAATAAAAATAACATTGATATATTGAAAATATTTTCATTTCAATTTATAACTATTTTATCTACAGTGTATATATTTATATTTTTATCATTCTGTCTGTTTATATATAGGGTCTTCTAATTGCGACACCTAAATTTGTGTTTTATTGAAAAGAAACAAAAAAAATATACACATGTTCCCCCATACGCCACCTTATACACATGTTTCTTTTTAATAAAACGCAAATATAGCCGTCACATTTAAATGACCATATATATTGATGATACTATTGTACATTGATGAAATCATCAATAATAAAGTAACTGAAAAAGTGAGTAACTGAAATATCACTTTTGTCACCAGACCTAACGCTAAGATATTTTTTTTCTTTTGAAGTGCTGTAATAGATACAACTTTTGCTACGAAATAGTAAGGATAGAAGACTTAACAGAAGTAATTGAAAAAGACTTTGAAAAAATATATTGGAATTGTAAATTGAATCAAAATGTTTGTTTCATTCTTTCGGTATGTTTTCAGCTATGTGTCATTATAATTTTTAGCAGCTCTCTATTCTTCTCTTCTTTCCACATTCTTTTTTTTAAATCTACAAAGGAGTTACAGTCTACATTCGACATAATCTAATGTATATATTTTATATGTAGCTTTCCTTGCTTGTTTTTTCATTCAATGATTCCCTCGATTATAATCGTTAGTAGTCCAATGTGATTAAGGATATGTTCAATCAATCAATCTCTTCTTTGTGATATGTAGCGCCATAAATTGCTTAATTCCTCCCTTTGAAGAAAACTTTATAATTCATCATTCCATCCAACTAGTTAAATATTGATATAAAAAAAATTAGTTCAGCATTAATATACATATATCGTTAGAATTTGGTGGGCAGTGATATTTGAGTTATATATATATATATATATATATATATATATATATATATATATATATATATATATATACAAAATATAACATGTATTATTAGAGTTGAAGTCATAATATTTTTATTTCAAAGCAAAAATTGAATTTCTATATTAAAATTCTATAAAAGTATAATTATAGATTTTTTTCATGAAAGTTAATTTGACATATCATCATTATGAAACTAATTTGATATTATGATTAAAATGGTATATTTCTATTATAAAATATTTAATTATAAAATTCAATTAATTTTTATATTACATTAAATTTTAATATTAAATTAACCTATTTACTCGTTTACTTATGTTTTATAGATAAAAAAATCGTATTATTATTTTACGTATCTCTTTTAAAAATTGTTTTTTAATTAAATATTTCATTTCTGTTTATTAAATAAAACTTTTTGATAAATATTGTAAATAAATAACCGCTGCTGATTTTGTACACGTTTAATTTACTGTCATGTACACACAATACAATGTTCAAGTTTTTCACAAGTCACCTGTCAGTTAATCTATAAAATATTGCATTCGAAAATCCAATTAATCAATGACATTCAAGTATAGGGAAGAAGTGTCTACCATTAATAATATACAGCGTTTTTCGTTTATAATGAAGTAGGCACGAACATTAGTAGACTAACAAAACAAACGAAAATATAAGACAACAAAGATATTGAAGTGATGGATGGTATTCATTCTAAAGTAAAGTTGGAAATATTGTAAAGCATAGATATGTTTACCTATTTTACGTATCAAAAGAACATACAATGTTCGCCTCATTTTATCTCATCTGAATCTATTCAAAACAGTAATTGAATGAAAATCCGGTGTATCTGTTTTAGATGTTTTATATAAATTAGTTGTTAGAATTTCACTTTATTGAAGTTACACTAACATGATTTTAAATAAGATTTTATATTCATTAACCTTAATTTGGAATGTTTTAGAAATTCTTTTGAGGATTTTATCCCATTAAATGCACTTATATACATAAAGATACACAAATACACACACACACACATATACATATACATATATATATATATATAGAGAGAGAGAGAGAGAGAGAGAGGCATACAAAGAAAGAATAAGGACAGAGACTAAATGTGAGAGAAGAAATTAGTAGGTAAATAAATAAATGAGAATATTTCCGGAAATATAATTTTTCTAATAAAATATCGTTTTTTTTAATGAAACACGTATAATGATGTGCTTCAATCATAGTAAAATAACTTAGAAAAAATTCTAAACAAAATGTGATTAATGAACATTTTTACAGTTTTGTCAAGTTTGAGTGAGTAATTCCTGTACAAGTAAATAAGCCATAGTAATAAGTTAGTTGTGAAATGTGTTACAAATTTGGACATACTAATTTTTCGTTATTTTTTTACTTATAAATATTTTTTTATTTTTATATGTACTACTAAACATATAAAAACATGGAATATTTAATACAACGAATGTATATTCTTTAGAAATTTTGAAATAATTATTTAATTAGTATCCAAAAACAAATAATAATTATTTAAAAAGTTTATCAAATTCGAGAAAATTGATTTATCATTTCACAGACTTTAAAGTGCCTAAAGAATAATTTTTTAGTGAACAAAATTACTCAGATATCAAAAAAAAATGATATAAATTTCATATAATTTCATTGATCATTAATTAAACTCTAATTATGTTTGTAATTATGATATTTGTTATAAAATATTTAATCATAAATGAAACATTTACAATCTATAATTTATTGTATTTATTAAAATATTTTTATTTATTACTTTATTCTATTTCTTAGTACAGAAATAGAAATACTGATTTTAAATGTAGATAAGTACTGTTATTATTTGTATTTATATTTTTTATTTAGTAATTGAATAATCTATTTTAAATGAACATTGTTTTTTTTTAGTTAACTTCTGTTCAAAAATAAACTTATATTTCAAAATTTTAGGATAATATTGATTCTTATTATTTCACTAACATTCATTAATTATTGATATGTTAATTTTTTCTTTATTTTTATTTCTACATTCGACAGAAAAACGCCGTGCATGAAATTTCTAACCACTTTTAAGCGGTTTAAACATTTACAATGATTTCCTGAAATAATTGACATTTTTTTCTATTGTCTCTTTATAACTCATAATCAATTCAGTCCTTTATCCATTCTACTCTTTCTTGTCTGTCTTTTATTATGTGCCAATTATTCTGGTACAATGCTATATTTACACATCCTATTACCTCAATCTTTGTTGGTAATATCTCGATTATGGTAACGTACCTTTTGTTTGAATAGTAACTTATCTTCTGTGTATATATATATATATATATATATATATATATATATATATATATATAATGTGTATTTAAAACATAATGTACTTGAAAGGATATATACATATATACTTTCAAGTACATTATGTTTTAAATAAACATTTTCTTCATCAATTATAACTTTGACAATTGTCAAAAAGCAATTTTATATACACATAAAAAAATCAGTATGAAGTTTGGGGGTTAACGAAAAAGTAAATAAAGAACTAACCCCCCTGGTATTTTAAAAAAAAGATATTTTGAGCAAATACAATTTATTAAAATAGTCTAATTTTTATTTTTTCATATTTATTTATAATTGATGTAATTTTGTAAAGTGATGATTATACTTATGCTTTATGTTATCTATTTTTATATATAGAAAATAAGTTATATTAATAGAATAATTATAAAATCAAGCTCTTTTTATTCTTTCTATGAAATGACCTAATTTCATTTAAAAGTTTATTCGTTTCATATAAAAGTTCATTACGAATGCAAATAAAGTATGTGAAAATGAAGTTCAGATAATATTAATCAGATATTATATTCATATGAACCATGTCCGGTGTAGCAAATAATTTCTTGAATTACATATTATTAATTTATAATATGATAATTTCTCGATATATTTATACATACGTATTATGCATTTAATTATTCAATATGTGAATTATTTTATAGCAAGAATTTAGTACAATTTAGGACAGTGATCGAAAATTAAATTACATTACATAGTTACTAGTTATACATAATAATAATTCTCTATGTTAAAAAAATAATTTATATAGTTACGAAATTATTTTTCATAATAATGATGTCATAAATAAAAAAATTATCAGGTATGAAATTACTGAAAAATCAAACTTTTTTCATAAAATCAGTAGCTAAGTGATATAAAAAAATCTACTCATTTGTTCTAACGGGACAATTTTCTCATTCGTAGTTCTAGAAAACAGAAAAACTGTTAAGAAAAGCAGTAATATTTTATAAAATGTTAAGTGATTCTAAAATTCAATTGTTGAACAAGAGAAAAACTTTGAACAAGATTGACCGTTGAACTGGAATAGATAACAGTGCATAATCCATGAAGTTAACGAAGAAGATGATAATATCTATTATTGATTTTATGTTTGTAGCTAATTCATTTTGAAGCTAATGATTTGCCATAGCATCGTAAGATTTTATAAAAGTTTTAAATAATTACTTAATATTGACGATATTCTCCGCTGTGCATTTTGGTGATAATTTCATTATAATTAGAGCATCAGCTTTTGTATTATAAAATGTAGGTTTTATACTACTGAGTACAGGATAACCATTGAATTGTGTATCAGTGAATAAAGTGAATATTAAATGTTTATTTGTTATATAGAGTTTTACAATACGAATGTTAAAACTTTGAGAGCTGATGACAGCAATGTTTCAATTTTTTAACCTCATTTTGATATTTCAAATCAGTATAGTTGGGAAAATTATCATGGAACGTTTAGCACTTCACAATATATAGAAATTGTAAAAACTTCAATAAACTTATTGAAATAAAAGTTTAATGAGTCCATTATTTCACGAAATGGACCCATCAATTAGTCACCAAGATCATGTAATCTAACTTCATTGAATTATTTTTTGCGAGGTTATGTGAAATCATTGATTTATGCCGATAAACCACAAACAACAGAAGCATTAAAAATAAACATTGAAGGTCTCTAGTTCATGAAATTGGACGACAATTATGTGAAAGAGTGACTAAAAATTGGACTAAACGAATGCACTATGTCAAGCGATGTCGTATGGTGGTCATATGAGTGAAATTGAGTTTCATCGTTAATCCCATAGAATATGCTTAAAATTTAAAAAAAGAACTAGTTAATTAAATACTTTTCGTTTTATTTCCATTCAAACTTCTAAAGCGCTTATTGGAAACCCGTATATAAAATCTTGTGATCCTACAGACAACGTTCCGTTTATTTAAAAAAAGTCGAAATATTAATAATCGTAAATATTAAATCCACTTTAAAAATGTCCAAAGCAAAAAAATAAATCTGAATGAAAATCGGTCAGACAACAAACATACAATATTTTTTTATGAAGTACTACCTACACCATTTATAATAAATCAAAGTTTGTAAATATACTAAACAAACCAACATATTAAACACACTTATAACAAAAAAAAGCAACAACATATTTATCGGTAAATCGTTTATCTTTCAGATTTGAGATTGATGTTCTAGCGCGATTCCATTTTTACTGGATTATTTTACCCCGTACTAAGCTCGACGTTAATTTTTCGACTCTCGAAGAGAAAACTTCATTAGTACGTCAAAACGTTATTATCGTTACATGGTTGAACACTTGATTTACAGTACAGAGTTTAATATTTCAAACAATTTTTCACTGAATTAATTTTTTTTAGAGAATCGGTTCATTAGCCTGGAATATAATCGAACGATACAAGGTTTTTGGTTTTGTATTCTGATATCGACAGGTATGTTTTTAATTGTAAAGGGATTTTATTTAATATAAATTGAGAATATTTGTCCTTGTAACAAATACATGTCCTATTATTTCCATTTTAGTATATTCACTGAAGATATATATATATTTGTTATTCCTTAAGTATTCATACATATACACGTACACACACGCGCGTTCATATTATTGAATCGATTTACATGCTTTTTTTTCACCGCAATTTATAATAAAAAGATGACATCTTATTTGTGTCAACGTTCTCGTTTTATGGCACCACTGACACCTTTTATATTCGAATTTTTCATTTCGACGTCGATTTGTTTGTTCTCTAGTTTTTTTCATTATATTGTCGATTATATTAAAAATGATTATTTTTTAAATTATACGACATTCGACAAAATTAAACCAATTATTTTTTAACGTTAGTATCTAAATCTATTAAACTGAATACTATTTAATTAGAAACCATGAACAAATATAAAAATCAATTTATGGTAATTCATAATTTTTCAAAAATTTGTAACAGATTATTTTAAAAATATAATATGTTTTTTTTTAAAATATAATTATTTTGTTTTGATTATCAAATTTATTTTATAAAATGATTATTGTAACTTATATTGATATTGTACAATAGTTTTTATTGACATAAATGATTCCATAAAAAAATAAGAAATTTATTATATACCTGTTGTACAACATTTTAAAAATAAATTCCTTTAAACTCTAAAAATGTTTTGAAATGATGACTGTTTCAAGGAGTAAATAGATTTTTTTAAAAAAATACTTTGATATTGTTCGAATATTAATAAATCTAACCATACAAAGAACACTTTGAAAATATTCTCAGCTAAAATGTATGTTTAATTAGAGGGATCATTCATGCTTATAAATCTTTTAAAAGTATAGAAATTGAAAATGTTCATCCAACAGTGAATAGAAAATGGCTGATATATATAATTTATATGTATACAAATAAACACACACACACACACACACACACACATATATATATATATATATATATATATATATATATATATATATATATATATATAAATAATGCAACATGGATCTTGTATGTCAGAATAATTCAACGACTTCATACAATTCAGAGAAACATAGGATTCATGTGAAGCTTCGTACGCACTGGCAAACCGAACAGCGAAGCACTCGTTGAACACACTAAACAGCGCTGTGAATTTTTTTAAACACTTACAAGTGGTATGGATGCTCGGTTCACTGGTTTTCCTTCATCAACCTAGTAGTTGTAAAGGTCAATAAAATTTAATGTAATATCTTCAAACCATTTCATTTTCGGGCGAAAAAGTAAAACTAAATAAAATATCAAACCAGCTTCGTCAGCAATTTCTAGCACTTAACTGAAATAAAATCAGAGAAAAGAAATGATCGTCGAAATGTTCATGAAGTCATTCACACTTGTTGAAACAAATTCGACGAATATTTTTTGATGGTTCGCCAAAATATTGACATTAGATGAATCGTTGAAATGTTGCCCGTTTTTTTTCAGATTCGTTAAATGATTTGAAACTTTGTTTATTGTATGTTTGGTTTGCAGATGTATATAAGATTTTATACATAATACATGAAGACAAGAAAAAATGTGAATAGTCAAGAGAAAATAAATTTTACGGAAATTATAAGAAGAGTGAATTTTAAAATAGAAATAGGTTGATCATAAAGCACAAAAATAAGATTATGTATAGAAAATAGAAGTTGTTGATTAGGGATCCAAATATATCACAAATCCTAAGAAGGGATTCATAGATGGATGAAATGGAGACAAGAAAAAAATTGTTGCTATAGAATGGAAAGAAAGATATTGGATAACTAAAAGTATAACATTTTTGGTGAAGCCTGCAATTATCAATAGCTAGAAATAGATTGATGCTATTGTTGCTGTAAAATTATTTATATATATATATATATATATATATATATATATATATGTATGTATATTAATTGCCAAAGTTCATGCCCAATTTTAAAATGAAACGCAGGAGATCATTTTTTTAACTAAACGATTTTATTAATCAATTAAGTAATCTCTATTGCACTCTATATTTTTCCCCAACGTTCTTCTAATTTATAGATTCCATTTTTATGAAAACTGGTTGGTTTTGAGTCGAAAAACGAAGTAAAGTAATTTCTGATTGTCTCCACGTTGTCAAATTTTTTACCGTTTAAACTATTCTGAAACGATCGAAACAAGTGATAATCTGAATGGGCCATGTCTGGAGAATACGCTGGATGCTGCATAAGTTTCCATTTTAACTGTATCAATTTTGCAGAGTCAGTTTTTCAACATATGGCTTCATGTTGTCGTGGTGGAAGATTATGTCTTTTAGATTTACCCAAATCGGACGTTTTTCTTCGATTACTGCGTCTGGGTTAGTAAATTATGAACAATATTTCTCCGCATTAACATTCCGACCAAATGGGAGCAGTTCAATATAAATAATATCTTTGAAATCTCACCAAATAGATAACATCATTTTCATTGGATGCAAGTCAGCCTTAACCCCTAGTTCTCCGCTCTCATTTGCTTCTTTTCAAGTCCAATTGCGTTAGACGTTGTTGTAGAAAATCCATTTTAGTACGATCCAAAAAAGGTTCTCTTTTAAGGCATCAAGTAAAGAAACAGCCGCAGTGACGCGATTCAACTTATTTCTTTTGGTTAGTGCATGTAGTACTCGTATATCAAGCTTCCAAGTGAAACCAAAGTCCTTTGAATGATGAAATAAGGTCGACTTGTCAACGTTCAGTTCTTTATCGATCTCTTTCGTCGAAATGCGTACTATTGCGTACTATTCTCAATGAAAGTACACATAATATCATCATCGACCTTGGTACGGCGCTCAAAATGTGGTTGGTCGTCGAGGTTAAAATAGGCCAGTCGAAATTTAGCAAACTATTTTTTCATAGTTTGAAAGGTTAGAGCACGGACCAAATAAGCCTCTTGAATGTTTTTCATAGCAGCGCCAATAGTCATTCCTTTCCGATACTCCTATAACATGACATGACGCAAATGTACGTTATTTATATCGATTTTCAAAAATTTCTCACGCACACAATACGAATCAAAATAAATGTGTTTATCGCTCAAATGACAGCTATGATTGCCACCATTCCAAAAAAAAAAAAATGCAACATGTGTATATAACGACCACAGCGCCGATTTGTGGCTTTCTTAACGTTATCTATCAGAATCGAACACGAACTTTTTCAACATACACACACACATATATTTATGTATATATATATATATATATATATATATATATATATATATATATATATATTTAACATAAACAATTATTGTCTTCAATATACATAGTAATTATAAAAAAATTAATTATAATGTGTTAATAATAGATTTTCCTGTAAATATATTTGAGAAAAATACAATTTTATTTGGTTTGTTTTCGATAACAAATTATAAATGTTATAATGTCAAAAATAGATTTCTTATAATAAATCTTTTTATGACATTTATATGTGTACATTGGTTTTCTTACAACAGTATCCATTAAAAGTACAAATAAAAAATATAATAATAATAAAAAAAGTGTGTAAAGACGTAGATACGTCGAATCAATACACATATTGATACGCGCCATCTCAATGAAAACACGTATTGCATGTTTATGTTCCGCAGTTAAATTGTCACTGACAGATACGTGATGTGGAGATGCATATAGTTGATTACTTATATAATGCTTTCCGTTAATCGAATAACCTTTGTCAATATGTCAGATAAACGACGCAAATACCGAACTCAATTTGTCTGTAAAAACAAGCCGTAAATGTGTGATGAACTCTAGTGGAGACACGATCTTTGTGTTGATGGTGATTGCTTTGCAGAGAAGACAATTGTTTGCCTCCACTTTTACGGACAACTATCTACGAGAAATGCTTAACGTTTAATAAAACTCCACTGAATATATAAATATGAACGTTGTATCTGTTTTAATAAGATTGTAAAAATTATGTTTAAAGACTCTTATGTACATGTAGAATATATAAATTGTTTACATATATATATATATATATATATATATATATATATATATATATATATATATATCAACAGGAGCAGCCCTTAACTATCCACTGTCAAATAAATACCTTTCTTAAAACTTTCTAAATCAACCGATTAAATAACTTTCTCTTCCAGTCTCTCCCCACGATTTTTTTTCTCTGTACATCTATAGGCTAGTCTCTTCCTGAGCCTTTTTATATATGAGCCGTTTATTTTGAAAGTGGGGAAGTCCATTTTTTGTTATTGCGAGATATTTAAGGGTTTGCATTTCAATAAATTTAAAAATATTGGTAAGTGTTAATAGACATATTTTTTGTATTTTGTGATATTAGATAATGTAAGTTTATAATCTAATAGTGTTTATAGTGCTGGCTAAAAAAATAAAGGTTTTATTATAACTAAATGGACTTCCCTCACTTTCAAAATTAATGAATTATTGTAATCGTTAATTTAAATGGATAATATTTCAGTTGTATCGACCTTTTTTAATAATAAAAACTAAATACTATTCAAATTAATATAAATATTTATTCATTTGATAAAAAGTGAAATAAAACAAAGAAAATAGTTTTTAAATATTATAGTAGAAAATGTAACATAACAAAAAACAATTCATTTTATTAAGAATTTTATTATACATTTTCGTTAATCATTTACTTTATACGTATAATTATATTGAATTTTACTCAGGATTTAACATTTTAAAATATTCATGATGAACGAGAGGTATATATGATAATAAATCCAACATGTCCTTATATTTGTCAGATGTAATAGATCTCCTTTTTCCATACATAAAAGGTAATTTTATATTTCCAAATTACTTGATCTTCCTCGTTGTGGTGATAAATCGATAATTTTAAATTCAGCATCTCGTTCTATCGAAGTTTCGTATAACATTTTGTATGGTGCATCCCTTGTAAATCTGATCCAGCATATACTTAACCAATTCACAGTTTCTCCATCGGTATTTTTCCTTCTTTTTAAAACCGCTTCCTCCAGAGGTTGGGTTGAAAAAAAATTGAAAAGGTTTGGTTGAAAAAAAGGGATAAAAACATCCTACATTTCAGACATGATGTTAAATCACCACATTTGCTTCACCATACAGCAACCGGAGTTAAATTTTTCCGTAATATATTCGGTTAAAAATAATTTCAATCTAAGATGGACTTGCACCACTTTCAAAATAAACGACTCATATCTAGTTTTCCAATCAATAATTTTTCTTGTCCATCGGTGGTCTTCTCATCTTGCTATTTGACCATCTCATTTACATTTAAAATTTCTCACTTTTACCATAACGCTCATAACTTTTGTTATGATTTTATACCACTCGATTCTCTTTCTATCTCAACGTGTTATTCTTAATATGTATCTTTTCATGACTTTATATATATATATATATATATATATATATATATATATATATATATATACACATGTGTGCGTGTTTCTACAAATAATGGTATAATAAAAATGTTTTTAGGCTATATAGAACTTTTGATAGGAATTCAATTTAAAGTTATATCACACTTAAAAAACATGCCTGTATATATATATATATATATATATATATATATATATATATATATATATATATATATATATTATTGTATGTGTCAGGGACTTCTCACTAGAAAAAAAAACTTGCTCTACTTATAAATTTATTAAAACAACCAAATCATTTATAAGAAATATATTGAACTTTTTTCTTAAAAATTAAAATTATTTATCGTAAAAATATATTTATTGTAGAAAAATCTTAACATTTATATAATAACAGTATATAAATTACGTAGATAAACAAATATTTGAAATATCGTAAAACTATTTGCGATATGTTCAAAAAGACTATTATTCTCACTTGTGAAGACATGATTCTTTAAATTTAAAATTTACGATTTTTATTTTAACATGACACACTTTAGATAGTCTTCTGACATTGATGGTGATATTGTACGCAATTTAGAGAATAAAATTCTACGAATTTCAAGAGAATAGATTACTGAGAAGTTTAATGTTGATAGAAAGATTGTATTTCGGATTTTTTTTAAAAAAAACTTGGGTACAGTTTGAAGTTTAATATTTGGGTACTTCATTTAATGAGCGAAAAAAATAAAATAAACCCCTATATCAAAATCTATTTTTGCTATTGATATTCTGTTTCTTATTTCTATTTTATTTGTCCCGTCTTTTGATTTTATCAAGTCTAAGTATTTATATTCAATATTTTATTTTATTTTGTTATTTCACAAATATATATATATATATATATATATATATATATATATATATATATATATATGTTTATGTATGTATATATATATACAATATATCAAATTAAATGCATGTATATTGAGATATAGAAAAATATGTTATAGATCATACTATTGACAGTTAACCCTATACAATAAATCATACACACTTGTGAAATCAAATTAAATGCTAATATGTTATAGATCAAATTATTAAGCACTAAATATAAAAAATCAATGTCATTATTGGTATTGTAAGGAAAAATATTAAAATTTGAAATTAAAATTGGCATAAGACGGAGATGCTATTTCTTTAAAAAAAATATTTTTTTTAATAAATGTTTTATTAGAAGAATAACAGAATACATAAGGTGTAACATTTAGCTACCTGTAATTATTTATGATGTTATGTTTGAAAATATTACGGAAAATCCAAAAAATATTTTAAAGTAATTAAATAAAACCAGTTCAAAATAGAACTTAAAATCATTCGCTGAAAAATATTGTTTAATACCTTTGTTCTCCTAAATAAAATAGAAAAAATAACAGAAATTGAAATTACTAAATATATTTATTTGAGTTAGTTGACAAGTGATAATAGGCTATTTATTGAATTAAAAAGTCTTTTCTAACTTTTGAGTTATTTAAAAAAAATTTTTTTCAGTATGTTAATTAGCGCATCTAATAATAAATTTGCTTAAATACACCGATATATTCACAAAAATAATTGACAGTTTTCTGAAATTATTAGCTAATATTTTTTAATATATTTTAATAATTTTTTAAAAAGTAGATAACATCTTAATATATTTACAATATTCCTAAAAACTTAAATATTTGCTTATATTAATAGTTTTAACGGAGATAAAAGTACTTGAAAAATTAAGTAAATATAGAAAAATTGAGATTAAGTCTATTTTATTAAATTAATATTCATTTATGGAAAAATGAATAAGCTTCAATACTCATTATATAATGATTAAATATGAGTTTTATTTTATTAATAAATATATACATGCGGTTTATTATTTTTGATACGACAGAATTCGACTGAAAATTTACCTTTCAATTACAAACACCAAAGATACAAGTGGCATCCAAAAGTTGATAAAACTTACGAACCATACTTACGACGTATCTGCCAATTAAACATGAATAAAATAAATATCTTTAGAAGATTCTATCTAAAATAAATTTTATTTCGATCAATTAATTGTTTCGTAGCTAATGACTATAATCGCTTTCAGTAGTAAAAAGAATGTACACGATTTATGTATACAATAATAATTAAATTTAGTAATAATAGCTATTTTTAATTAAAAAGTTATTATTATGATAGAAAAATAATATTTATAATATATACGAAGTCGTTTGATAAGTATAGTCAATTTATTTATTGTTTAATTTAATTAAATTTTTCAATTTAGTTTTTCTTACTTTTATATCATATTTATCAAACGACCCTCGTACATATATATATATATATATATATATATATATATATATATATATATATAAATCGTTGATTTTTTATTAATAAAAAAGCAATAAAATTAATGATTAATACATGAATTATTGATATTTTCATTAGTAACTTTATATTAAACACTTAAAGACACTAAATGTACGATGATTGTATATGAATTATCTATCTGACAAAATAAGATGCTATTTTTTGTCAAAATTTACAAATTTATCAATGTGCATTAATATTTCGTTATACGAGCATTGTAAGTGATTTCGTCTTGTTTTCCTCTG
>CP092091.1:33970490-34035490 GCA_029203775.1 Neoneuromus ignobilis | reverse complement strand
AACTTAGTTCCAGTTAATACAAATATATTCAATATTTTTGTTCGTTATCATGAAAATAGTGTGAAATTGGTATAAAAAAATAAATCATATTTATTAAAAAAAAACATTTTTCAGACTTTTTAAATATAATTTGATTTACTCTTAAAATTGTTTTTTTTTTGTAATTTTTTTTAAATAATTGTTTTTTTGAAAAATAATGTTATTAAATGATAAGTTACTTTATTTACTACAATAAATGTAATTATTTAAATGTAATTATTTAAATGTAAAATAACGTTTTCATATTAAACTTTACTTCATTTAAAATTAGAAACCTTTTTACTCTTCTTTATTTTATGAAGAAACATACACACCTAACTCTGCTCGATTTTTGTTCAAAATTTTTTCAATACCTGTATTGGAAATTTCATAGATGATTTTAATTACTTTCTCTGTTTTGATCTCTGTTTTGAGTTAGACTGTAATTGATCGCTTTAGTCTTGAAAATGGCTTAGTAGCATTTACTATCTGATATTCAATCTTCATATAATAATTTGATTTGGCATGACTTATTGTTGAATATTTATTTAACATTTTATATATTAGCGAAATAAAATGTATTATCTTTAATACTAAATTATTTTAAACGTTTTTGTATATCAATTTCATTTCTAGTTAAAATGAGAGTAAGAAATACTTATTTTAGTTAATTTAATTAAGAAGATAAAAACATAATAAATAAATTTAATTTAGAATGATAAAATAAATTTAAGTACACAAATAAATACAAATGATTTTAATGGTCCATTGTTAAATGAAATTAAAATACCGATAAGAGAATAAGTAAGATAGTTTAATGTATTGATCGAATCTAGCATTACTTTTACCAGTAATTAAACACAATGACATGTAATTATTTTCATTACATATGATTCTCCTTCATAAGGGTAAAACTATGTATATTTATTACAAATTTAATTACGTAATTATGAATAATTGCTCCATTTGTAAATGTAGGGTTATTTGTGAGATAGGTTTTCTTCTCGGGATCAATAGAAAGTACAATAGTAATCGTTCTAAATCGATCCATACAAATAAGTGAAATGTAATACAAGTGTGTTACGCTCAAAAGAACATTTCTCGACTACGATATATACTACAATAAAATTTAATATTGTTGAGTAAACGTAGTTGTATGCTAATTCGTATTCTACATTCACAAAATACTCGTATATTGATCGAAATTTATTAAACGTTCTTCGATATTTGTTATGGCATTTGGAAATGTCAGTTAATACGGATACATGACGGTATTTAGCATTTATTAGTATGTTATTATTTTTTTATATTATGTAAATCACTAGAAAATTTCATATTATGATATATATTTTAAATAAACTTATATATATATATATATATATATATATATATATATATATATGAGTGGGTAAACGTTTCTTATCGTTTTATAAGTAATTGACTTTATTAATATTTCAAAATGAAACAATATTCTTCATTAATTTCTTTCTGAAATTTTATACGGTGTATATGTCAACAAACTCCAAAAAGTTCAATAAATCAAGAACAACATTCGTGATAAAATTTGGAACCCGAATCCTTGTATTTAGTAGTAGAAAATACTTTTGAAAGACCCAATATTTGTTAGTAAAAAAGAAAAGAATATTTCAAAATGTGATTTTTTATACGTAGCTCCATGTAATATATTTTCTTACAAAATTAAAAAGTAAATAAAAAGAATTAACAAAATTATTTGTATTTTACATTCTTCATTCTTATTTGGGCCATTCTGTATATAGATACTTACCACTGACTATTGTAAAATAATTCTCTTCTAAAAACAACTAAAGTAAAATTGACTTCAAGAAAAATTCTTCTCTACGTTTGGTGGACTTCAAAAGAAGTTATTCATTATGAATATCTACAAGTTGGCCAAACCCTCACAATGAATATTTACAGTGAACAGCTATAAGAAATGCTTAATGTATTATACCGAAAACAATTTTATGTTAGTCATTTTAAATATAATATACAAGCGTTCTTATTTCAATCTTAAAAGCGACAAAACTTTCTTATTGTTTAATATAACAGTAAATTTCATCCTATAATGTATAGAAATAAAATATAATTAAACCACTCATTTATCTCTAATAAAATAATGAAATGAAGTTAGAAAGTATTTTAACATATTTTGTAATTAATGTTATAAAAAAGTTTTTTTTAACTGAACACATTTTTTTAACTGAACTTGCATATCATTTTTATGATTAATAAAGCGTTTTAATAAAAATAAAAAAATGTACTAAATATATTTTATATCTCATTAATCATTAACTTTATTTTTTTAAAAATATTTTTTAAGAAATTTGTAAAATATTAACAATTGAAAAATATTAGTTTTTCAAAATATAACTATTAAATTAATAAATAATTTCTATAAAATATAATTTTAATATTATATTTTTACTATAATACGACAACAAATTATTTTATATTAATTTTTACATGTTTTTATTATCAACAATTAGATCAGTTATACAAATTAATTAATTTATTATCACTAAATGAAACAAATTGTTCAGCAAATATTATTACTGAGTTAAATTTTGCAATGTGTAACGTATATTAATCCATTTTTACTACAAAAAGTATTTATTAGATGAATAAACAAGTAAATCTCGAGGATAATCGACAAACCTGTGAAAATCAGTAAAAGGTATATAAAGTTTTACTGGCCAGAAGTTCATTCTAACTCTTTCAATGTTTAAGGAACGTTCTCATTTATTATCTCACTAATTATCCCGACCTATTCATTGGCTCGGAAAACGATGAACACGAATTATGAACCT
Organism: Neoneuromus ignobilis; assembly: GCA_029203775.1. Lineage (NCBI taxonomy): Eukaryota > Metazoa > Arthropoda > Insecta > Megaloptera > Corydalidae > Neoneuromus > Neoneuromus ignobilis. The sequence continues at coordinate 34,032,644 of CP092091.1, read as the reverse complement.
AACACATTTTCTGTGCATAAACGGTTAAAATAATGATAATCATTATCCTTTTTATTTTATTCTAAAAGATTTTACAAATATTTCTTTTATATTTTTCTAATGAAACATTTAGTAAAAAATGTAATTATTATTTATTACATAAAATATTTTTTATAATTAATAGTTTATTGGAATTACTAATAAAGGAAATAAAAAATAAATCCATATAAAATAAATAAAAATTTCATAAATAAAACTATAACTATAAATAAAAAACTTAAAACATTATTTGTGTAAGTACAATTGAAATAACAATTTAATAAAAAATAGTAATCTATTTTTACTATTTGTTTAGAAACTGTGTCAAGTTCACTTTAACAATCGTGATATTTTAATAATTCACAAGATATTATTAAATACAGTTTCGAGAAAATTAAAATCAATATTTAACCATTATAAAAGTAATTCGTAAGTTGTTTGAAAAGTTTCGTGTACAGTTTATTTATTATAATTTTTTAAAGAGTTTCTGTTTCCATTTAAATATTTATTTCATTCTGAAAAACTTTTTCATCTTTCCTCTGGGTAGAGTAACACGTGCTTCAATTCATATAGAAATCGGTTATCTTTATTTGAAAAATGGATGTATTTAAATTCATTTTTCAATAAATAATTTAAAACTTTGACAAGTATGATTTGGATTGAACGAAGAATAATTAAAGATGTAAATTTTCTATAAAATGTTGTACTTTTAAATTAGATATATTGGAGCATTGTAATAATTAATGGAACGAATATTCATTTATGCTTTATTTGTTGATATATGTTTCAATAATTATTCCATTATCGATAGAAAGTTCCATTATAAAATCTAGTATTTTATTATACGAGGGTCGTTTGATGAGTATGGTTAATTTATTTATTGTTTAATTTAATTAATTCATTCATTTTATTTCATTTTTCAATTTATTTTTTCTTACTTTTTTACCTTTGTATATCTACTTATTTTCGTTAATTTTCATTTAACACATCTCTATCTAACAGCATTTTTTGTTTTCACATGTAAATAAACTATCTTATTTCCAACAAAATTTATAAATTTTGAAAATAATTTATAAAATGTCTAAAGTAAACATAAAGTTAAAACGATACTCAATTTTCTCTTATATAAATAATCAGTTGATAAAAAAAACTTAGTTGTTTTAAATCACTATTAATTTTGAAATTGTGAGAACTCACTTCAATATATTTTTATTACTAACTCCAACCTCATAAGAGTTTATAAAAATATAAAATAATCACTTATTGTTCACTTTATTTACTAATACGCATTTAAACAGTTATTTCATTAATGTTAGAATACTGCGTTATAAAATCTAAATAAAGAAAATAATTTGCGATTATTAAACACTTTTATAAAATTTTGCTATGGAGAGTTAAGTGATTTGTTTACCTTAAAATTTATTTACCTTAAAAAATTCTTGTTCTTGTTTAAATGTTTAACATGTATTATGTATTTATGTTATATTTTTTTAAATATATTAATTTGGTAGATATAAAATAATATAATTTTACAATACAGTGTTTTGGCAATAAGTGGTTTTAATAATAAGTGATTTTTCAACATTAAGTTTTTTTTAAAATTATTTTGTAGTTTTGATGTGGTAATTCATTTGTATTGAATCATATTTCATATATTAACTAAAGATAATTCCCTTAAATTAAAGTAATGACGCCTCTTAGAATCAATTTAAAAATTCAATAAAAAAATATGTTATATTTAAAAACTAAATTTCATGTAATATTTAATGCAATCAATTTTTCGATCATAAATCTATACATAATTTAAATATATATATATATATATATATATATATATATATATATATATATATATATATATATATATATTTTGTTAACTATAATATTTCTAACTTAGTAATCGATTACAAAATGCTTTTATAGTTTTTAATAATGCAAATATATTCTGTGTAAAAACTTCATATATAATATTATTTGTTTTTAAACTGGTGGATTTATTTTCATGCAAATGATGTAACACCCCAACAGCACATTACATTAAAAAAATGTTCAATAATTATTTATTATTCATTTTATTTGTTTATAAATTAATGTATATTTCGATGAAAATACTATCATTATCAGAGTGATCTATTGTAAAATATTTGATTAAAATTACTTTTACTTGTATTTTTTTTAATTTTATTCAATATATCCTTAACTAGTGATCAATCTTTCTTTACCATTACACATTGAAATGCACTTTTCCATATGCTTATTTGTCTGTATCTAAGAATTCTATCACTTTTATATCAAGAGATAATATTTATTATTATTTTATAACATGATTCGTATATTTGATTCGTATCATTTTGAAAAAAATAAAATGTCATATTACCATTGCATATTTATTTCTGATCAAAGATAATTTAAAATTTCAACAATTTGTTAGGTTTGTTTGAGATGGGTTGAATATCTACCTGTGTTATGTTTTTGTGTTTTTTTCTGTATTAAAATTGTGTTTTAATTTTTACATAGGCATATATATTAGTGTCATGTAGATGTTTTATAATTGTATTTTTAATATTAATTTTAGCAATACAGAAGAATGAACCAACTGAGTTTATTATGCAATTATCTGAGTTCATTGTACACTGTTTATTTTTGAAAATTTCCATACTCTCATAACAATTTAAATATTTTTTATCTGTTATTTGTTTAATTAATTCCATACTGTTATCATTTTTGAAAATATGTACAACTATTTTTAATCAAGAATTAATCTAGATTTTACAATGCAGTGCTTTGATGATGGTAGCATTGCTATTGAAATGCGTATCAACTTATAAACAAAGAAAATGAATAATAAATAATTACTGAAAACTTGTTAATATCTTGTGGTGCTAAGATATTAGTTAATTTATATAAAACTTTATACAGTAAACCCTCCTATAACGCGATTAGTTCGTACCGCGTCATATGGAAACCACGTAAAGTGAAAATTATAAATTAAAAAACTTGTTTCCAACAAAAAAACTTAATTTGATATTATATACTTTTAACATTGATCATCACTGTCAGATATTAGTAGCCTAACTCTGTTTTTTTTAATGGACCGAATATCCTCCTCACCTTGCAAACTTTCATCTTGGTTTTCAAATTTAGTATTATTTTGTAATTCTACCAAAACCTCTTTATATGGAGCCAAGCAATTTTGTAATTCTTTTTTAAACTTTTTACTGCTCACCGTTGAAGGATCATTTTGAGTGAAATGAAGATCTAATTCTTTACACAAATCTAGTCTTTTTTACATCATATAAACTAAAGTTTGCCACAGATTCGTTATCCGTGTATTCTCTTACCAATGCATTTGAGATAGATGCATCAATTAATTTCATCAATTCCTCCTCATCTAAACTTTCTTCCCGAAGTAGTTCTTCTACATCTTCATGGTTTTTATCTGCAAATCCTTCGCCGCTTAAATCAGAAACAATATTTACTATTTCTGTAACTGGGGCTGAAATATCATTTCCTGTTTGAACCATTTGAGGCAAAAGAGCATTCCAAGATACATTAAGTGCTGATGGTTTAATTTCTGCAAAAGTTGATGACACAGTTCAAATACAATCTAAAATAGAAAATTCTTTCCACACTTGAATAAGAGTTTTATCTTCATGATTTTCTAATCTGTTGAAAATGATTTGGAAAAATTGGCGTATATAGTATATTTTGAAAGTTTGGATGACTCCTTGGTCAAACGACTATATCAATGAAGTGCAGTTAGGAGGAAGAAAAACAATTTTCACGTTTGGATGATCCAGTTCCTTGTTATGTTTTATCGTTTGTTCATTTATATGGGAAATCCCTGATAACTGAAATTGATAAACGTGATACGTACTCACTCAAAAAGGAAATTCCCCATTAATTTCAACCGCTAAAATTTAATACATAGAAAAAGTAATGTTATAGATAACTTTTTAAGCCAGTTAAGTTGTTGGAATGTTGTTGCACGAAAAACGCGTTATAAGAGTACCGCGTTATAGGAGGGTTGTTGCGATTTTCGCTCTACGTTATATGGAAACCGCATTTTAAGAATACCGCGTTATAGGAGGGTTGACTGTATATGATATATAAAAAATATCTTTTATGAAATTTATTCAAAAATAATTTCTAAAAGAACAATTTATATATTTTATTTTTTAAAAAATCGTTAACGATGACATTTCCATTCCAGTTGATAAAACATAATTCATTAGAAGTTTCATTAGAGATCATATAAAATTTAATTATGTTATCTATACTCGTGTGCATATATATATATATATATATATATATATATATATATATATATATATATATATATATATATATATTGTATATAAATTTTATATAGAATCATCAAATTAAAAATCATTAATCAGAACAAATATGTCTCGGTATAAGAACGAAATCACTCATTTATAATTGTGATTTAGAGTAATATTTCCTCATTACTTACAACGTACTAATTGTGAAGTTTGTGTTATCGGGAGCTGCAAACTGATGTTTTAAATACACCTTATTAGTAATAATAAATTGTTAAAACGTAGAAAAGCGTGACAATTTATCAACTAATTTATCAAATTACTCATATGATATATATTTTTCAAAAAACTCTTGGAGTATATGTATATGCTTTAAATAAATATTTTTATGCATGAGATGTTTTATTTATATTTTCAAACTGTTCGCGTTTTGATGTCATTATAGCGTGAAAAAGTATTATAAATCCTAACATAAAAAGAGTATGCACTGTCATTTAACTACTGCTATTGTCACTAAAAATATTCATTCAAATAAATTATCGTGGATGGTACAAATATTGTGAAATTTAATAAAAAAAAACATATGTACTAATAGCTGTTTTCCGTCAACTGGAATAAATTCATCAGTTAAAAAAAATGAGAATTTAAATTTAAATACCGTTTGGCAAAGAATTAATATCGGCTGGGGAATTGTATTTTTCATGTTTATTAATGAACAGTAGTCGAGCACAGTTTGAGATAAACATTTTCAAATATATACATTCAATACTAAAAGGAGATCAGAATAATATTCAATCCCAAATAATCGTACTTAAATTTCAAAAACAAATATATAAATATTTAATATCAAAGCAGAATAAAAATAATTCACATAAAGATACTAAAAAATTCAATAACAAAATTTTGATTTCTGTTGAATATATAATAATTTAACTTGATTCAATGTAAAACATTGTATCATCATTGAAAAATATTTATAATTATTAATATTCTAAAATGTTTACATTTCAGAATAAATTATTACATAATATTATTAAAATATTTAAATGCTTTTAAAACAAATATTTTACATTTTTTTAAAAAATGTACAATAATATTATATATATATATATATATATATGAAAATCTATGCATACACTTATCTGCCTATCCTTCTTCCAATATATATTTATATATGAGACAGTGATAAGGAAATTCGTCTGAATACACTGAAAGAAGATATTGGTAAAATCAAAGTGAAAAAAAATTAAGAATGACAATCATCGAGTTGTGGATTGAGAGGGGCTAATGATGATTATTATTTTGTATATATATATATATATATATATATATATATATATATATATATATATATATATATATATATAGATATATATATATATATATATATATATATATATACATATACATCCGTCACTCAATTTACGCGAAGTATCCGTTCCACGTGGATTTGTTTTACGCGAATGAAAATCGCGTAATTGAGTTTATCAGTACAATAGAAAAAATATTGGAAATAAAAGCTAGTAAATTTGTAGAAACACATATTTATTTCACATAGCTTTACAAAAAAATAATGACGTTTTAGAAAACAAAAGTAGATAAATTTTATTCGGTGTCACTATCGCTACTGCAATTCAAAAAAATCAACTTTTATATATTTATATATTGCTTTTATACGTTCAAGTAAGAATTTGACTCACTCTGATATATAATAAATTCTACAAAAAATTATATAAAATGAAATCTATCTGACCGCGTATAAAAAGTGCTGCTAAATCAATACCGCGTAAAAAAAGTCCCGCGTAAATTGAGGGACGGGTGTATATGTATATATATATATATATATATATATATATATATATATATATATATATATATATATATATAAATATATATATATATATATATATATCAAATATATATATATATATATATATATCAAATATATATATATATATCATCAAAGCTTATATTGGCCTACTGTCGAACGAAAACATCATCGATAACTACTGGCCCTTCTTTAGTTTCTTTTCTACAAACTTCCATTTTCTCCCATCTACCTTTTTAATGAAGTCTTTAGGGAGCCTTGAGTCATTTTTATTTTTAATGAAGTCTGTTTTTTAGTATTTTTTATCTTTTGAATTTCAATACATTCCATAACGATTTTTGTCCATTTATTGTCTTCCTTTTTATCATATATCTTGTCCATGTTTAATTCATTGATTTTATTTTTTATATTCTCCCTCTCTCTCTCTTTCTCTCTCTCTCTCTCTATTTATATATATATATATATATATATATAAAATCATTTTCATCATTAACCCCTCTAACTACACATTGAATGAAAGCATCCTCCAAAATCTTCTAATGTCTTCCCCTTTCAGTCCATTGTGACGAATTTCCTTATTTCTCTAACACATCTATCCATAGATATATTCATAGGCTTTTTATGTCTCTGAGTTCCTAATCAGTAATTTTTTTTGTCCATGGGAGGTTTTTCTTCTTGTTATATTCCAGTTCATCTTTATTTAAATTTTTTACTTTTGTGATACTATGCTTCTTTCGAATCCACTCATTTCTTCTTCTATCTCTACGTGTTATTCTTAAGATGTATCTTTCCATACTTTGTTGTATTATTTAAAGCCATTGAATTATTCTGGCATTAAGAACCTACGTATCTCTATTATAAATGAGAATATGTAGAATGCATTTATCAAAATATTTTTTTTTAAACATGAAGAAATATTTTACTTCATAATATAAGGAAATCGTCTAAATTAACTTCATCATTTTTATTCACACTAACAAATAAAAATTATAAATGTATATATATACATATACATATAGGGAGTCAATCAGTGGTATAGTGATACGCATCACTATCTGTAATGTGAGAGATCAAATTGAATTCCTGATCAGTGAAATAGGGTAGGTAGAGCTTTTAGCCAAGCTAAAGGCAACTTGCCTAAGGGAGTAAATACTGAATGAAAAATTTTCTCTAACCCACCTAATTATCGTAATAGTTATGAGCAGATACCAGTAAATGGTAACATTTCAATTATGCATTCAGTAAAATTTAGGGTGACATAAACTGATATGATGATCATATTTTTTTTATATATTCACATACACACATGGGTAACATAATCAATTTATTGATATAATTCAATGAAGTCGTTAAATTATAAAAAAAATATTTAATTGAAAATAAATATAGTATTCATTATATATATTTTCAATTAAATATTTTTTTTAATTTAACGACTTCATTGAATTATATCAATAAATTTCTTGTTACCAATATGTGCCATGACTTATGTGCGTCTGTGTATATATCAGTTATTGAATATTGAATGCAATTTCCAAATTATTTTTTATATTTCTTACCGTAATATATTTTTAGTTATAAAAATTATTAAATATTTTCATTTAATAAATTTTAAAATTGATTTAATAATCCAAAAATTGTTTGTTTTATCATACGACATGTCTGATTTTTACCCAGTCATAAATGTATTCTTACTGTTTTAAATAATTTTTCGTCGTTTCTTTTATAAATTCATTTTTTATAGTTTGAAGTGTGTCTATTTTGTATATGAACACGCCATCTTTTCCAAAAGTTTCCAAATGTTATTTATAGAAAAAGTATTAACATATTTGTATATCTTTTGAAATAAACATTTTTTTGTTAGCACTTCGTTTATGATTATGTTCAATTTTGTTAAAATTCGATGCATGGATCATTAGTTGTGATGCAAAATATGACAGTATTTGTTTGATACTCGTTAAAAAATAATTATGAAACAAAAAGATTAATTAAAGAGTTTACAAAAATGTTTAAAAATTTTAATGAGGCTTATGGAGAAGAAGCTTTATTATGTATACCAATTTATAAGTGGAACGCAGAATTTTGAAAAAGTAGAGAGTCTTTCAACTAGTCAAAAGAAAGAAATTGTGGAAAAGTACGCGAGATAATTATTTTATGTTTGTAATGTTAAATAAAAATATCACTGTTAATAAAAAATCGAATTTTGACCAAAGATGTGTAATTTATTTTATTAGTTATTATTTTATGCAACATTACGAAATGTAAAAAGAAAATAATTGTAACTAAAGAGAAAAAAATTCAATAACATTTCAAAAATCCAATATATTTCAATCGATGATATTATAGCAATTCGAATAGAGCTCTAGACATGTTTTTAAAAATTGTATATACATTACAAATATTGTATAGGGCCATCCAAATGTGACCTCTAGATTAGTGTTTTATTAAAAAGAAACATGTGTATAATTTCTTTTTAATAAAACACAAATATAGACGTAACATTTGAATGATTGTGTATTTTTTCAGAAAATTTTTTTTTAAATAATCAATAATAAAGATAATAAACATTAAATCACATTATTTATTCAAAGATCGGATGTTTTTAAGACAGGTCTTACATTATAAAAAGAAAACATTCTTTACAACTTATTTATTATTTATTTCGTTTTTCAAATATAATATATTTTATTTTAAAAAAGTAGTTGACATTTATATGGTATTATATAATAATGGTTATATAACAGACATTTAGTTCAGTATACTTACATGTACACTTGAAAATGTTTGTATATAAGGGTATGACGTTTCATCGTAAAAACTATGCTCAAAGTAAATTTTAAATAAAAAAACTGTTATTTATCAGACGTATACACACAAAATTAAATGAAAAATAACATAAAAATACCAAGAATCGCTTGTTATTATATATTTACATATATATATATATATATATATATATATATATATATATATTAGGTCTACCGGAAAGTTCTGTCCGTTTTTGAATTAAAAAAATAATATATTTTCAATATAAATATTAATATTTACTGAACAATATAATTTTTCCTTCGTCACTAGTGGTCCCTTCTCAGTTTGATGGTAATTTGTGAATTCCTTTTCTGTAAAATGATTCATCTTTGAAACTTGAGATGACATTATCGGACAGAACTTTCCAGTAGACTTAATAGATATATATATATATATATATATATATATATATATATATATATAACTGAAAAGAAAATAATTCAATAACATTTCAAAAATCCAATATATTTCAATCGATGATATTATAGCAATTCGAATAGAGCTCTAGACATGTTTTTGAAAATTATATATATACTCGTATATATATATATATATATATATATATATATATATATATATATATATATACGAGGTTGTTTGATAAGTCCGTGTAAAAATAAAAACTGCTTCATTTTTTTGAATAAATCGTTTTTATTTTTCAACATAGTCTCCTTTTAGGCTTATACACTTCATCCAACGCTGCTCTAGTTTGTTGATCCCTTCCGAATAATAGGATATGTCCAAGTCTGTAAAATAGTCATTCGTTCCTGCAATCACCTCCTCGTTCGAATAAAATCTTTTTCCCGCGAGCCATTTCTTCATATTAGGGAACAAATAATAGTCCGATGGAGCCAAGCCTGGAGAATAGGGGGGATGTGAAACGATTTGGAACCCTATTTCCATTAGTTTTGCGGCCACAACTGCTGAGGTGTGAGCTGGTGCGTTGTCGTGATGAAAGAGGACTTTTTTGTGGGCTAATCGGGGACGTTTTTCTTGCATCTCGGTTTTCAAACGATCCAATAACAATGAATAATATGCACCTGTAATGGTTTTACTCTTTTCCAAATAGTCGATAAAGATTATTCCTTGCGAATCTCAAAAGACAGTCGCCATAACCTTCCCGGCCGAAGGAATTGTCTTCGCCTTTTTCGGAGCAGATTCTCCCTTGATAACCCATTGTTTAGACTGCTCTTTGGTCTCAGGAGTGTAGTGATGTATCCATGTTTCATCTACAGTGTTGAAACAACGCTTAAAGTCCTGCGGATTTCGCTGAAACAGCTGCAAACCGTTCTTGCAACACTTCACATGACCTCGTTTTTGGTCGATCGTGAGCAATCGCGGCACCCACCTGGCGGATAGCTTTTTCATGTCCAAATGTTGGTGCAAAATATTATGTACCCGTTTACACGAAATGCCTACAGCACTAATAATCTCACGCACTTTCACTCTTTTGTCATCCATCACCATATCATGGATTTTATCAATGATTTCTGGAGTGGTGACCTCAACAGGGCGTCCAGAACGTTCAGCGTCTCTTGTGCTCATATGGCCACTCCGAAAATTTTGAAACTACTTATAAACCGCACTAATCAAAGGTGCAGAGTCACCATAATGTTTATCAAGCTTCTGTTTAGTCTCCTGAGGCGTTTTGCCTTTAATGAAGTAGTGTTTAATCAACATGCGAAATTCTTTTTCGTCCATTATTTGACAATCACTCGATTTCCTTGATTCCAACGATTGTCAAACACAAAGGAATAGACCGATATGGCTGAAACTTGATGTGTGTTCTTCCAAGAGGTGCTACTAATTAAAAATAACCTCGATATGCACCAGTGGTGCCATCTTTCGGAATTTACACGGACTTATCAAACGATCCTCGTATATATATATATATATATATATATATATATATATATATATATATATATCTATATTTGTATATAAATATATATATATATATATATATATATATATATATATGTGTGTGTGTGTGTGTGTGTATGTATATATACATGTACTTTTTAATACTTTTTTTTATTTCAGAGGAAAAGAACAATTTGTCATTGAATCCCTAAAGACTTTTCTTATATCATTTAAAGATCACCTAACCGTTTTCATTTTTAATGAAATGAAAAGATGACAGGTCATAGTGTATCGAACCACAACGTTAAGCCTGTAGGTCTCTATTCACTTCATTCTTATTTAATTTCATTATATGACTCAATTGATGTTGATTATTATTATTTTTGAATGAAAATAATCGTTATATTTTAAAGTTTATAGAATATTAATTTATTATAAACAAAAATTATCATAATTTTTTATGTTCAAAAAATAACACTTAAGATCATTTATTTACTAAAGCCTATTAGGAATATGTTAGAAAAACACATGTATTAATATATATATATATATATATCACTATAAAAAGTCTTCAGTCATCTATCAAATATCAATCCTTTTGATAATATTGTCGTTTTAAAATAACTTTTTACTGTCTTTGAGTAAAATTCGTTTTTCTTTAATAACATTGTACACTATATATCAAAATAAAAAAGGTCTGAATTGGAATTTCTTTCTTTTTAAGTTATAATTCAAAAAGATATTTTTAGTTACTTTATGATAAGATAATTTTGTATTTTATAAACTCCAAAATTTTTTCTTGTGAATTGTTGAATAATATATTATTGTAATTTCAATTCTAAGATTTTTAACAAATGTTGCAAAATGGACAGTGTTTAATTCTAACGGAATAACAATGAAAATTTCAGATCTCTTTATTTACAAAAAACAAAATTAAACTTTCATTTTAATTTTTTTGATTTTTATATAATTTTTGAAGTCAACAATTAAATGCAAAGATTGATATTAAATTTCTGAATATTTGATTATCTTAAGCGAAATAAATAATGAATATTAAATATTTTTTTAAAAAAAGGCACTTTAAATTAAATTTCTACCAAATTGAAATAAAAATTCTAAGTTAAGAATTTAATTTTTTAATAATTTCTGAAATATTTTTTCCTGTGGAACTTATGTGTTAATAACATCTTCTTTTCACATGCACATCAGAATAAATCTCAATTTGGTTAACTATGTTCCATTGATATTTTAAAAAGATTGTAAGAACTTTCTTGTCTTGTATTCGATTAAATAAAGCCCTAGCGGTTTTCTAAGCATATTCTAAATTTACTTGGTAAGAATAAATTGCGGGTTGCTTGCTGGAAAATCCAACACTGTTAAACTTTCCTCGCAAATAAAGTTAATAATTACATTTGCAGTGTTAATATAGGAATTATTGTATTACAATAAAAAGTTTGAACAATTATTGACCTAAAATGATTCACATACAGCTCTAGAGTATCAGTTATATATATTCTGGTATTTATTGGTTCTATGGGAAAGTATGCAAACTCCATTTTATAATAAAAATTGATATTTTTATGCATCATTATTGAACCTTGACCAAATTTCTCTACCTGTATAATGTAGTTGTGTATAAATCTTCTCCATGCTCGTCTTTTTCTATCATTATCGCTAACATAAAATTTTGAATATTCTATGAAGAATACTGTTTCACATTCCTCCGTTATCCAATTTACCTGTTCCCTTGTAAACCTTAAACGATTTAAACTACATACATGATGCGCAGCAGTAAGTTGAGATTATATTATCGGTATGTGATATCTCAAACCAGCTTTGTGTATCAATTTGTTACGTTATCTTACTGCATTAAAATGAAATTGAAGATCTTGTTCTACAGTAGTTTTCCGTTTTCAAACAGATCTCTATATACGAGTATTTTACTCTACTCTAGAAATCATTCCCAAAGCTCTACGAATAACATTTTGCTTACTGTAAGCGTTTAAGTGACTTCACGTTTCGTAATTCCTTTTTTAAGTGGAGTCCACAAACTTATTACACAACTTTATTACGACACAAACTCGTTTTAATAAATAAAATGAAACAACTGATTAGTCGTTTTTATTTATTTGTTTGTTAAAAAAGGAAAAACTTCAATAAGTAACTTGTTTTGATTTAATCAATAAAATTAAAAAGATAAAATCTCTACTAAAATAATAATTAATAACGGTTTTATTCAAATCGATTTTTCTTAAAATGTCGTTAAATAAAATTCATAATTTTTTTATACAAGATAAATTAAATATTTAAACATTCAATATTATTAATTGGATTCTATTATTCATAAAGTTACAAAAATTCGAATTAATGTATTTTTTTTTGAGAAGTTTATATTAACATTGTTAAGAAATTAAAAATTTATAATAGTTTCATGTATAAATAAATATGTATATTCGAATTTTTAGAAATAAAAATTTCAAGTGTAATATTCAAAAATTAAGAAATAAATTTAAATTCAATAATAAGGAAACGTTTTTTCTAAAACAATCCAAAATATTTGTTTTTATTAAAATATTTTTAAAAGTCTCTAGAATCTCCTATATTTTTTCACATGCTATAAAAACTTCATTCCAATTACCTTAATAATTAAATAAAATGTGGTTAAAATTGTAAAAGTGTGATAATAAAATATTCGATATTGTATAAAAATCACAAGAGAACTCAGACGTAAAATAAAAAGAATAAATCTCAATGTTACATTTACATCGAATGAGATTACAAATTCATAAAAAAGATACACTACAAAGTGTTAAAATTACAAAAAAGTCGAAAAAATAGAAATTACTTTTGTTATATCGTTTTTACTCGTAAATAGTTTTAGAAGGAACATACTTTTTATTGTTTTTACATTAACAGAAAGAAATTAAATTAAATTTTTAATTAAGAAATATTTTAGTTATACGATTGTTTTATTTATTATTCTTGTTCGTTATTATAATTACAGTTAAAAGTAAGAGGCGAAGAATTGTATGCTTATATACATATATATATATATATATATATATATATATATATATATATATATGTGTGTGTGTGTGTGTGTGTGTGTGTGTGTGTGTATGAGTGTGTGTGTGTTTGTGTATGATGTATGTATGTATATACTTATATAGCACTTAAAATCAACATAAAATTGTAGGATTATTCTTATTAAACCACATTTTCTCTGAATACACTGTTATCTCAAATATTCAGTGGCATTTAAATAGTTTAAAATGTAACAACTTGCACACATGCTTGTACGAAATATTTATACAGAATTCTTTTAAGATTGAATAAAATATTTTCACACATAAGTACATAATTTGAAACGACATTGTATCTTTCCCTCTTTTCTTTACTGTTATTGCATAGTAAAAGGTCGTTTCAAACGCTAGAATGTAATAAAATTCGCAAAACTTTAGACTATCGTATATTTTTAGACGTATTTGTGAACGAATATATTTCTTTGTGTGGATCATTTTATTTTCATAGCACGTGTAGCTGTTTAACGTTTTTTATCATTTCGTTAAAAAAATATTTCTTTTCATATAAAGTACATTTGATTTTCGTTTATTTTTATATGGTAATAAGTTTTTTATAATGTGAATTTTTTTATGTATATATTTATATATTTTGTGTATGTGTATACATGTTTACATTTAATTATTTATATTGTATACCTAAATGATTTATACGTTTAATTATAATTATGATTATTTGTTTAAAAACTGTGACAAATTTACTTTCGCACAAACGATTTATCCCCGTTAATATCACGAGATAATAAAAAAGATTCAGTAATTATCTATTGTTTACTTTGTTTGTTTATAACAATAATAAAATAATACACGTTTCAAAGGAAATACCACCGTCGTCAGAATGTGATATTTATAAAATCTTTATAATTTTTTTTATTAAACAGTTTTTCATAACAATTTTCCACGTAAATAAAAATATTAGTGTGTTATAAAAAATGATATTTTAAAAATTAGTTTGTTAAATATTTTTTTAATAACTGTTTTCTATTCGATAACTTTGAAGTTTCAATCAAAGATAATTTAAGATATTAAAAAGTTTAATAGTCATAAAGAAATAATTAGTATGTTCAAAATATTAAAAAAATTCTATTTCAAATTATTTAGTTCTCTTAAAAAATCCTGATTCTTTCGCTATGATAAATATCTTTTTTTGAAACTTATGTTAGTTAAAAAGTTTTGATTAATTGATGTTTACAATGACTAAAACGTCCGTCATATATTCAAAATTGTGCTCTTTGTATTTTAATATACTTCTTACATATCAGAACTTGATTAAACAAAGTTTTGTTATTAGGAATAAAAACCTAATATTGTCTTAAAAAAACGAAAATTTTAATTACTTGTTTGTATTATGATGGAGTATAAAGTATATACAATAATAAATAAAATTTAAAAAAACTAACAGAAAGCTGCATAACAAAAATATTTGTATATTTCTTATTGTGTTATTTATAAATATTTTTTGTAGTCTGCTATAATTGTTTTATAATTATTAATTAAAAAAATTTCAGAAGCAAAACTAAATATTAAATTTGTTATGTTGTAAAATAGGAAATATTAAGGAAATTAATAACGTATTTTACTTTTTGTAAAATCTCGACTAATTAGAGTTCTCAATTAAATATCACAGTTAGATCATAGCTGAAATAAATAGCAAAAATAAAATCTTATTGTCATTTGATTGTTAAAAGTTTTTTTAATCTTTTACTTTAATATAAAATTCTAATTAACAAATATTATTATATAATCAAAAATAAAATAAAAAATAATAACTTATTCATTGAAATTTTCATTAATACTCTTTGATTATTAATTTAATAATAACAACTTTCAAAAAGTTTTATTTATAGAACTACATTATTCTATTTTCACAATTTTATTTTTAATATCACGTTATTTTCGAATAACACCAAATATTAAAAAATCTCGTATATCATAAAATTCATATAGCTTTTTTCATCAGTAATGTTGAATGACATTAGTGATTAATAAAGATTTAATATGAAATTTATTAATGAATTTATATTATCTTCTGTAAAATAATGAAGATATTTGAGATTTATAAAATTTATTCAGATGAATTTTTAGTAAACTATCAAATAAACATTTTATTTTACTGATAAACTTCAACAAATATTATTATTATTTTATCACTTGATAAATAAGCAAATAAATACGTATAATCAAATGAAGTTCTAACAAGAACGACGAGTATTATTTTACAAAAACGATTTAATACAAAAGAAATTGACACAATATTCTTAACATAAATCTCTAGAGATTTATATTTTCATAGTCGGAAAATTCAACGACACAAAGCATAACATAAACATAGTGAGTGGCACATAGAAATATAAAATAAGGATCAAAAGAAAAGATAGAGTATTCTGCAAATAATTTTGTTTGAGTGATAGAATTATTCTTAACAGTATTCGAAAAAAAACTCATCCGGGAAGTCCATCGAGACTTGAGTACCGAATAGTATTTTCAAGAGACCGGTACTATTTCTAACCTAATTTAAAATATTCACAGATACCGTTCATACATACCGTGTCTGTTTCCTGAAGTACGCAACATGAGTTTCATACTCGAGTGCTCATTTTATGCATGAGTACTACTTGAAATACGTTCTGTCATTAAATGCCATGTACAGAATTTGTAAAAATATATTTACTCAGTTTATTTAAAGATTAAATATGTTTCATACGTATAAAATGAATTCAGTATTTGATTTGAACAAGTTAATTTTTTAACTAATTTAAGTAGAAATGTTCTTATAAGAAATAAATATATTATAAAGTTTTCGGATTTTTATATAAATATTTATATATACAGGTAACCTCCGTATAACACTGCACTTCTATAACACGGTTTCTCTTTAACACGGTTCGAGAATTGGGGAAAACCCTCATACAACACGGCAATCTAGAACACGGTTTCACTCTAACACGGTTTGAAAATTAGATAATTCCCCGTACAATGGTTAAAGTTTTTAAGAACAAAATTCGAAATTAGGGAAATCCTCGTACAGCACAGAACGAAATAAGAGATTTTAAGTGCACAAAATATCTCATTGGAAATTTTTCATTTAAGCGTGTATGTCGTATCAGATTTACCTGCAGAATTTTGAAATTTATTAGAATTTGAAATCCATTTTGTTCGTGGAGTATTAAGTACATTTTAAAACTTTGTGTTTTTTTTATTATATTATACATAGATTAAAAAATTTGGGGTAGGTATTATTCAACCTTTTTTAGAAATGGTAATTATGTTTTTCATTTTTGTGAAATAATTTGTAGCCCTGAACTATGTCTGGCGGAAATAAAAAAAAAAACCTTTACAAAGATATTTCATCTCGCTAGAATAAAAATTACTGATTTTACTCTTAGCTAAAAGCAAGCAATCTAAAATAACAGATTTTTTGCGAAAAGTATAGCATAGAACTCAAGATAATGCTGAGAAAGTTCAGAGGATGAGGATATCTAGTTAAAAAGGAAACGCCCTCTGTTAATGGTGATTATTAGTGATGACGAAGAAAACATTATTTAATACTTATAAATATGTAATCTTTTTGATGAAAATTGCTTTGATAAATATATTTCTCCTAATTTTAAAAATATAATAGTATGTTTTTCTAATTTTTGGAAACTTACTCCATTTTTTACATTAGTTCTTTGTTTCGTATAACACGGATTCTCATAACACGGATTCTCATAACACGGCATTTTTTAGGAACGTAACAACCGTATTATATAGGGGTTACCTGTATATAAATTTTCTTTTTGCCTAGAGATATCACGTGAATTCTGTATGATTTACCGAGAAACAGAAAATTTCAATACAAATATAATGTTAGAATTCAAATGTTATATTCGAGTGTAGAATAAATGGAAAAAACATTTTTTTATTGAATATTTATTATATTTCAGTATTTAATAAAGCTTGTATTAAATTCTAATTTTATATCCGAGTATAGATTAAATGAGAAAAATATTTTTTGCTTCGAATATTTATTTTATTTTCGAATATTATATTTATTTCAATTTCAATACAAATTTTGTGTTAAAATTAAAATATGATATCTGAGTATAAATTAAATGAGAAAAATATTTTTTCTCTGAATGTTTATTTTATTTTAGATTATTATATTTAATTTCATTTCAATACAAATTTTTATTTTTAGAATTCAAATGTTATATTCGAGTATAGATTGAGTGAGAAATATGTTTTTTTTCTTCGAATTTTTATTTTATTGTAGTATTTTTTAAATTTTGTATTAAAATTCAAATGTTATATCCGAGTATAGATTAAATAAGAAAAATATTTTTTTATCGAATGTTTATTTTATTTTAGAATATTATATTTATTTCAATTTCAATACAAATTTAGTGTTAGAATTTAAATGTTATATCAGAGTATAGATCCGAGTAAAATATTTTTGTCGTCTCATGTTTATTTTAATTAAGATTTTTTTTTATTTAAATTTCATTACCAATTTAGTCTTAGAACTCAGACGTTATATGCGGATATAGAATAAATGACAAAAATATTTTTATTCTTTTAATGTTTATTTTACATATATATACATATATATATATATATATATATATATATATATATATAATCTGCATGGAGGTATCACGTTATTTCTTTATGAATTAATTTCAAATACTAGGAAACAGAAAAATATCTAACGAAATAAAAACATATTTTTTAATTCTAATAGAAATTAAAAAAATGTTTATTATATATATATACATTTACACCTGCTTTTTATCTACTACTAAATAAATGAAAAAGTTTGCTTAAGTAGATAAAAAAATGCCCACTTCCTGCAATACAATGCCTTTATTTTCCATTCCATACAAACATCGTTGTTCATACTTCTCCATTGTATTTATGAACCTCGAGCCATTTTTATATTTTTAAGTTGTTTATCTATATTTTTTTCTATTTGAGTTTGTCTTTTCAAACTGTTTACTCTTGTTATAATGGTTGCAATTTTTATATTCTTTAGAATCCATTCGTTTTTCTTTTAATCTGAAAATCTATAATAATATTATCCATACGTGTTGTCTTTTATACATCTTTCAATGTTTATCTCTATTATCTAGAGTCATTGAATTATTCACATACACACACACACACACACACACACATATATATATATATATATATATATATATATACATATATATATATATAGCATGACCCAAATAACTGCAGAATATTAAAGAATAATAAATAATAGTAATCAAATAAATATACATTTAAACCCTTCAGTTTTATTTAGATTGCCCTATATATATATAGGGCAATAATAGATATATATATATATATATATATATATATATAATATATATATATATATATATATATATATATCTGTATGTCGATATCAAATGAGTAAATTTCCACTTCGCATGAAGTTCTCTTACAATTCTCTATTTGCATAATACAAATAAAGTGTGAATGATGTATATTTCTCTCCGAATTGAACTAGTTTTAGAACTTTATTTATATTTTAAATTATAATGTGTGTGAACATCATTTCAGTTAATATTAAGTGTCAACACATTGCCAAGTGTAGTTGTAAAACCATATAATCATACTTTGTACAGTAAATGTAATGGTTTATTTGATTAAATTGTATTCTATTCTACATAATTTTAACTCGAAATATATTCAACTAGTTTCATTTCTTTAACATTGATATATTTATTAAAAAATATATTTTTATAAGTGAAAATTACATATTTTATATTTATACCAAATCAAACTCTTCCGTGCATTCGATAGCCTCTTTTTCATATTGAATTATAGCATACGTCAAAATTTCAAACGCAACCTCAAACACATTAATCAGTTTTTTTATAAAAAATTATTCTACAATCTCTTTTATTGATTTTCTAATAGAAATATGTATATTCATGCCATTAACTGAATATACAAGTTGACTATTATTTGATATTGATTTATATTCAGGAAAGAAAAGTAATAAAATAATTTTAAACATAGAGTTGTCAGAATGAGACTAAAGGATATTAAAAAATTATAAATAATAGAAAGCAAGTAAATGTATGTCTAAACCCTTCAGTTTTATTATGTTATCTTATATAAATCATGTAGTATGTAGTGATATGATATTTACTATAAAATATAAACTTCCAAAATTTGTCAAAGTATATTTGAAAATTAATTAAAAAATAACAAGTTATTCTTCTTAGATATAAAAAATATGTATATAATAAATCTCTTTGCTAGACTTTAATGTAATTCGAGTTTAATTTATAAAATATTTTAGATATACTTTTCTTAAAATATGTCATCATATTTAATTTACTTCATAAAAAAATATGAAACTGCATTTAATAAAATATAAAAATACATTTGATTTATTACATACATACATCGAATAATTATAAAAGTTGCATACAAATGTGTATAATAAAGCATAAATATCGTTTGTGTAAGTATAATTTAAACTAATATTATAAGGTATATTTTGATCAGGTAGTGTCGTACTATAAAACTATTTATGCTACAATCTCTTCATAAAATACAAATTAGAGTTCCAAAGTAATATTACAGAATTTATAACATTAATAAACGTATAACTACAAGAGATTCCAAAGCGATTTGTGCAATGATATAAAAATCGCACTTAAAAAAAATCAAATACGTTTAATAAGACAATAGGTATATATTAGAAGTATATACTGAAAGTAAAATTTGCAAATAAATAGTAATAATATGGATTAAAAAATGATTTTTCTTTCAATAAATATTGATATTTATAATAAAATAGTTATTCTGTATAAGAAAACAAATTTCTCGTCATCCTTACTTAAATTAAAGTTGTTTTAGTTTGGTAAAAAACAAAATGTAGTAAAAAGCATATTTGACATTTTTTTACTTTTTATGTTTGATTAAATGAAGTGTTATAGAAGCACATACATATAAAACAATTTGTAGGGTTAATGGAGAGAATTGTAACCATTAGTGTTTTTAAATTTCTGTTGAGAGGATTTCGAAGTGGAAAATTTGATATGAATAACAACAAACATCGTAGATAAAAACACTAAAAATGATTACCAACTATTATTGAATGTAAACTTAATTTAATTTGATTTTGTAAAATCACTAGTAGTTTATCAATCTAATGTTTCTTGACCTTTAAAGCTATAGAAAATATATATAAAGATAGAAAATAGATTATAGAAAATAGACAAAAAAGAAAAAAATTATTAAAAAGAACATATTATGAACGTACGTTTGAATTAGTAAATAAATTATTAAAAATACTAATTATCATTTTAAATAATATTATACTTGTAAGTTTTTCTTATATGTTTTTTATATTTTTTTAATAAAAAAGATGTATTTAAACAACCAGTTTTTCTAATATAATGTAATAATACAATAATTAATTATATTTTTCACTATAGGTTTTAGTAATCAAATTCACTTAAAAAGAATTTTTTTTGAACCAAAATTAAATATTCGTTTGATAGTTTAATTATCTCAAAATTTAAAATAATTTCTAATTTCATAATTACATACAATTCCATTTTCTCCAATTATCAAGCTATATAACCCTAAATATCAAAATTTATAACCTGTATTGCTAATCTTATGAAATTCATGAAACATAAATATTAAAAAAAGTGTGATCAAAGTTCATTGTTCATCACAAAATATGTAATTACAAACTTGATATTCATTATATTATGTAATTTACTATATTAGGCATACGTTGTCGAGATATTATACGAGGGTCATTTGATAAGTATGGTAAATTTATTTATTGTTTAATTTAATTAAATTTTTCAATTTAGTTTTTCTTACTTTTTTACCATACTTATCAAACGACCTTTGTGTATATATATATATATATATATATATATATATATATATATATATATATATATATTAGGTTGTAAAATATCTCCCTTCCGCCTGTTGGTATTTTGAATTTCGCAGCTATTTAAAAAAAAAAAAAAAAAAAGCGGAAGGGAGATACTTGACAACATAATATATATATATATATCACATCACACATCATAATGCCCATATCAATCCACTACTGGACGAGAGCCATATATATATATATATATATATATATATATATATATATATATATATATATATATATATATATATATATATATATATGGCAATTATCTCCCTTCCGCCTTCTGGTCTTTTTAATTTCGCAGCTTTGTAAAAAAAAAAAAAAGCGGAAGGGAGATACTTGCCAACCTAATATATATATATATATATATATATATATATATATATATATATATATATATATATAATATATATGGTCTATTAAAACTCCAATAATAACACAAAACTTTATAGAAACAACAAGTGATTTTTCCAAATAATTTAACTTAAATTTTGTTGTAAGATTGATGACAACAAAGTTCGTGTTTAGAAATATCCCAACAAAAGTTCTTTAGATTTAATGACAATTTGAACTTTACTCAGTGCAACAACAAAATGCGAAGTTTGCTCTATGCGCCGTTCCGTGTCACTTAGTGTTGAAATATAGATCTGCTGGGGGTTGAGGGAAATACGGAAAATGAGTTATAGAATTTATTTTCGTGTCCCGTCGTGCAAGAACATCTTTCCGTACCGCTTTCATCGACTACTTACGATACAGATTTCAAGATATAAGGGTAAAATCGAAAACTACTCGTTACTATGTTTACAAAGAAATATGGCATCACGTTATCGGATGTAGGTATAATAAAAAATATTTCAACTGTGAAATTAACTACTATATATATATATATATATATATATATATATATATATATATATATATATATATATCATTACAGATATTCCATATCGACATACTTTTGAATAAATGATTCTCCAATATTTTTTTAAATATACTTATTATATTAGGTTGGCAAGTATCTCCCTTCCGCTTTTTTTTTTTTTTTTGTACATAGCTGCGAAATTCAAAAGACCAGAAGGCGGAAGGGAGATATTTGTCAACCTAATATTTAAATTATAATATATATATATATATATATATATATATATATATATATAATTGAGTTTGAAACAGAAAGTTTGTAATCTATGTGTACTGCGTGCTTGTACATATGGGTCAGAAACTTGAACACAGAATGCAAAAATGGAACAAAAACTTGTGGCAACTCAGCGAAACATGGAAAAGATAATGTTATGAATTTCTAAATGAATGCAAGAACAGATAAGGGTAACTGATACAATAGAACAAATTAAATTGATGAAATAGGCATAGCTAAGATTTATAGTAAGAAAAAAAGACAATATATTGGAAAAAAATCATTATGAAATAACGATCAAGAGACAGAAAAAAAGAAAAAAAATGAAAGTATGATATTGTTAAAAATTGTAGTGGTAGGTTAGATGAAATAAAGGGTGGATATGAAACAATGGAAGAATTTTGAAAAAACATTTAAAATGACCTAATGACATTCTATGAGGTTTTTGTCTAGCAATAGGCTGAAATAGGGGTTTTTAAAAATAATGATTTATTTATAAAAGTATATTTAAGATCTTTATTTTATATATTTCTATTTAATAATAGTTTCGTTTGTAAAAAAGTTATATATATATATATATATATATATATATATATATATATATATACACCTATCCCCCGATTTACACAGTACTTTTTACACGATTTCGCTTTTACACGGTTTTCAAAATAACGGATTTAAAAAAAATGATAAAAATGAACATTTTGGTTGCATACATATTTCTACAGTCATTTTTTAATTCCGTTCACTTGATAATACTAGCGCACATATTTAAATTAGGGCGAAAATTGAATAATCATGTTCTACAAAATGACCCGAATGTTAAACGAGCTCTCTGATTCCAGCGTGATATTAATAAATCCTTAACTCAATAATAGGAAGTCTATAAAGATTTAGCCAAAAACCAAACACAATTGTTAATTATGGATTTCAATTCCAAGTCTCGTAGAAAAGATCAATAGTGTATGAAAGTGATGACAGTAATTAAACTTTTGGTTAATTTTTTTAAGGATCTTATATTTCTTGTTTCCTTAAAATTAATTACATACTTATACCTTTATATATTTGTCATTTTGTGAATGGACTATTATTTTTATATTTTTCAAGGTATCTTACTTTTATTTTACGTTGAAATAAAGGACTGAATTATGCACATTTTAGTTTGTTTTCGATTTACACGATTTTGCGTATAAAAATCCACGATTTCGATTTACACGGTTTTCTGAGGAACCGATCTTCAGTGTAAATCGAGGGATAGGTGTATATATATATATATATATATATATATATATATATATATATATATATATGATTTATCTTCAAAGACATTGTATTAAGGTAATATTTTATGCATGCAGGTATACGTATTTATATTTTTTGTTAAAAAAATGTAAATACACAAATATCATTTATAGACTTTTGAAAGGTTTATGATAGGATTCTCAGAATTAAAGTGTAGCTAACTGTGAGATTATACAATAAATTTTTAAAAAATTAATTAATTTAATAAAACCTTTGTATGAGAGTACAAAGACTCCTATAAAAATAAAAAATAAAACTAAAGGTGAATAAATATAGCAAACCGCCTAAATCAAGGTTCTGTGTTATTTTTGCTTTTTTAATATGTATATAGAACAAGCTATAGAATTTTTGTATAGAAAATGTACGAGCGTAGGTATCTCAGTAGAATAGATGACATTCAAGATGACATTGAATATATTATATAAAAAAATTGAATAAAGAGTACATAAAGTAGGAATAAAACATAAATTTCAATAAAACAGTACACATATGCATGGGAAAACACGATAAACTTGACAGTATAAAATAATGTAGTAAAAAAATGTAATCAATATAAATATTTGGAGAATCGGATTCTCCATTTGTTCACGTAAGCGAGTTGTTTTCAATCGAGCAGCTGGAATACATCTCATCAATCGAATTAAATCAAATAAAATTTATTGATCTAAAGTATACTTATACATAAATTTACAGTAAATTAGATAATGAGTCAAATGTGGTGTGTTATCTGTGAAAATATTTTACCAATGTGCAGTGAAAATAGTTGTTTGTGTTTTGATGTTTAGATTGTTTATGAAGGTGAGTACGTGGGAAAATTTTCAAAAAACCCGCTGTGATTTGAGTATTTTTTTAACAAAAACTAACTTAACTGATTTAAAACTAATGATATTTTTTGTATTATAATATACGGTGACCATAGTCACGTAAGAATTATCACTAAGAGTTTATTTAAAACATAGGTGGAATGTTTTCTTCATCGTTAGATTTCTAAAACAGATACACTTGACTATACACTGATCACAGTTGAATGTGAAGTTGTGTTCTGATGCAAATTTGAATGTTGGTTAGGTGGTCGGGTGACTAAGCCCGGCGCGACCGTAGTTGCAATTTTGAATTTTGATTGCTGGTAAAAAATGGAGTCATGTATGGGTACACGATTGATCTTGCACGTTTGCTGAGAAGTTTAGGATGAGCATGTGAGTCCTGGATTTTTTGGTTAGGATGTGTTTGGGCCCGAAGGATGAACCTCGTGGTGAGTCGCGAAATAAAGACATCAATCATCTCAAGATCGGCTTGAGAATGAAGGATGGATATGGGGGTGTGCCTTGGAAGGTGTAGAATAAGACGAAGAACGTTATTTTGAAATATCTGAAGTTTTTTAATCGCTGATGACAAGACAGTACACCAGACCTGCACACCATAAGTGAGAACAAATCTGATGCATGCCTTGTACATGTGAATTTTGTTGTTTGTTGGGAGTTCCGAAAGAAGTAATGGACGGAGTGCCATGAAAGCCGCTTGCGCCTTACACAAGCGGTCAGCTAAGGTTGGCTGAAAAGATAATTTTCTATCGAGTACAAGACCTAGATATGAGATGTTGGGATCAAATTTAATACGAATTCTGTTAAAAAGAATAGTATGAACAGGGTACGTCTCATGGTGCACAGCACAATTTTTATACTTTTATACTTGCTAATCAAATAATATTTATAACAATCAGCAAATAAATTAACTGCATTCTCGCGTATAATAATCGTTGTTGACAAGAAGAACACAACACTCATTGTTGATTGTTATGAAATTCATAGCCGGTGCAGCACGTTCATAGCCACCAAAGAGAGAATAAGAGACAAGAAGAACAAAACACTCATTGTTAATTGTTACAAAATTCATGCCGCCACAAATATATAGAAACTATAATAAATAAAACTGGAATTTGCAAAAAGGATATAAATATATAGTCATTTAAATGTGACGTCTAGATTTGGGTTTTATTAAAAAGAA
Organism: Neoneuromus ignobilis; assembly: GCA_029203775.1. Taxonomy (NCBI): domain Eukaryota; kingdom Metazoa; phylum Arthropoda; class Insecta; order Megaloptera; family Corydalidae; genus Neoneuromus; species Neoneuromus ignobilis. Next base: position 34,006,411 of record CP092091.1, on the reverse strand, counting down.
ACTATACGCATTTTCCTTTTTAATAAAACAAAAATCTATGCATCACATTAGATGACCCTATATAAGAAAATATGCTATATGAACATTATTTACTGTTTCCGAATTCTAACGGTGATGAAAACATACCACCTGTACTCCAATCAACTTAAGTGATACCTAAAGTGACTATGGTCACCAAATCATAACAAAGACATCATCATTAGTTAAGTTAGTTTTAGAAAAAAGATCAGAAACAAGTGGGTTTTTTGAAAATTTTCCCGTAACAAAACCCTCACAAACAAACAAAACACTTACGAACACAAACACCTAGAATCACCTACTCACACTGCTACAAAATCTTAACAGATTACACACCACACCAAATTATACCCATACCAAAGGAAACATTAGCATACATGTTTCCTTTGGTATCAAACATGTATGCTAAATCAGATCAATAAAGTTTTTATTTATTTATTTATGAACATTACATAGCATAATATAGAATATAACATTTTACAATATAATAAAAAGAGAATTTATAATAGCATTGAGAAAATTCTATTATATGATACAGAAATATGGTCGTTGATAAACAAAATCAGAGATAGAATAACATCAACTAAACTAAACTACTGGAAAAGATGTTTAAAATTTATCAAATAACCAGAGTGAATAATAAAGAGGTATAATAGATAGTAAGATTAACAAAATTTGTCATCAAACCCCTGTAAATTAGGATTTTACAATAGTGTGAAAATATAAAATGAAAAATGGTTTAGAAATATCTTACAGTGGATACCATTAAGAAAATAAAGTCATGAAGACTAGCAATTATATTGAAAACCTATATTTACAATGGAAAAAAGATTACAAATAAGTGATTTGGATAACAACTGTTAATAGAGATGACAGAAATATATATATATATATATATATATAACTGACCGAAATTATCATTGAATGTTCTTTATCATACTCACTATGCTGATCAGAAAGGATGGTAAAAAATTTTTATTCAGGGTTTGCTTCTTTACGTACATTGCTATCATTTTAGGTAAAACCCCTCGCTTGCCCTATTTCTCCGATCGAGGATCAAACGTAATCTCCTGCAAACACCTGATTGGTGATGCATGTCACTATGCTACCGAACAGAATATATTATATATATATATATATATATATATATATATATATATATATAAGTGTATATATATATTTATATATATATATATATGTACGAATATGTACGTATGTAATGTATATCTATATATGGATATATATTTTTATATCATTTATTTTAAGAAATCTTTCAAACAAAACAACTAAATGTAAAAATTGTGAAAACATAGACAATCACAACCTTTTCATATCATATTATTATTAAAGAACTCGTTTAACAATGTCATTATGCCAATGAAAATAAAAATAAGAATATTTCATGAAACTAACCTTTATATATAAAAAACTCAACTACTTTCAAATACTCACTTAACTATACTATTGTAATAACATATATTTTACAATTCTATTTTCTATCGACTCTACTTTTAAAAAATAATTAGTTATCTATCTACATGAATATAGTAAATATTATATCATTCTTTAGTTTTTTATCAATTTAATGATACTTTATGAAGACAATTATATTTTCTCTGATACAATTTCTGTTATTTTCGATATTTAAATATCTATTTAAATTCGACTATTTTTTATCTTTACATAAATCTATTATTTAGTATTTTATTTCTGTTTTTTTTTTTTAATAAATATATGAAATCTTTAACAATATCATAATTATTTTCATATATTGAATTAAACTCTTAAGTAATATAAATATTTTTTTGATAATTATAAACTTTCATGTTAAATATTTAGAATTTTCCTTATTTTATCTTGTATAAAGATCTTTCATTTAAACAAATGAGACTTGAACAATATGTGAAAGTTCGTTCAACTATTTACATGCTCTTTAATTATATGACTACTGAAAATAATTACGCTATAATTATTCATTTTAAACTTGTCATTTAAATACTAAGATAAGCATTCTTTTCCTTGAGAATTATTTTATTCAAATAACATAAAATATCAAATTCGTTCATATAAAAGTGAAGTCATGAATATTTTTAATAATCATTAAAAATTTATAAAACAAACCTTTCAAAATACACTCGTATATAACTAAAATTGACACTATTTTAAAATGGCATTAAAAGATGTATAGAGATTATGAATGTAATTAATATTTTATTTGGTAACAATTATTGATTTTTGAAAATTAAATTTTACTCACAATAAATGATCATTCAAAGAAGAAAAGTTTTTTATACGAAGTTAAGAAAATCAAATAAATAAATAAGTGTATTCAAGTAACATGATAAACTATATTTGAAGCTAAAATCCGTTTTTTACCTGCAGAATTTTTCAACAGTATCAAAAATACAATAAATATACTATATATAAATATATATATATATATATATATATATATATATATATATATATATATATATATATATATATGCATGTAGGAGTACATGTATGCGTATATAGATGATACTGTGCACTTCAGTTGAAAAATCCTGTGCTGTGAGATTTAAATTGAATATGTCACAAAATCCAGTTTTGAGAAACATGAAGATATTATCAATTTATATATATATATATATATATATATATATATATATATATATATATATTCATATTTTGGCACGAAAACACGAGCAACATGAGAGCGTACGCGAAAATCAGTATTGTCAACAAATTTTTGAACACGTCTTATGAACTTTGAAGGTTTCTTTATATTTCTTTATATTTTATTTGTTTTGTTCAAAAGAATACATGTTTGTCATATATTTCAACAAAATATAACTATAAATCTTATATAGATTCTTTTAATAACCAATTTTCTTGAAATAAAATTCACGGTATTTTAAATAATTTTTTAATATTCTATATTATTTATATAGGGTCATCCAAATGTGACGTCTAGATATGTGTTTTATTAGAAAGAAACAAAAGAAACTATACACATATTTCCTTATACACCATCCTATATATATGTTTCTTTTTAATAAAACACGAATTTAAGCATCACATTTGGATAACCTATATATATATATATATATATATATATATATATATATATATATATATATATATACATAGCTGCGAAATTCAAAAGACCAGAAGGCGGAAGGAAGATATTTGCCAACCTAATATATATACTCGTATATATATATATATATATATATATATATATATACATACGGTCTGTCACAAATATATTTGAACTTTGATTTTTTTTTTCAATTTAGTATTTATAATTGTTATTATTAATTGTTCTTAGTATATTTATTTAACGATTATTCAACTTTTGAAAACATATTTGAAACTTTTCTTTTTGATTGACTATAATGACATTAATATTATAAATTTTTTTGGATCTCTTAAATGTTGTTTCTTTTAGCGCCATATTAAGTTTTGGAAATATAAAATAGTTATAGAATGGCGAACAAGACGAAACACTACGACACCTTTTTAAATAAGACATTTTGACGTTAAAAAGTTGAGTATAATGACGAACTTATGAAAAACAAATCATCAACCTTTTTTTAATGAAAATATTTGATTAAAATGAAATATAGTACTGATTTATTATTACCAATAATATCTTCAAATTATCTTACATGTTTGTAACGATTATATAAATTAATTTTCATCCTCAACACCACAAGATATTACAAAATGTTCAATAATCACTTATTGTTTATTTTGTTGTTTATAATAACAATAGAATAATCCGCATTTCGTTGGAAAAACCATCATTGTCAAAGTACTGTGTTATAAAATCTAATGTGAAAGTAATTTTGCAGTAATTTTAAAATAAATAATGTGCAATAACTATTTATAACTAATTCAGGTACTTTAACATTTTCTTCTTTTTGAAGGGTTAAGAGACATTCATTGAGCCTTCCCACACTAGTCAACATGCATACAATATTCACGTCCATTACCTCTCATCTCACACCCTCTTACCAGAAAATTCCCCCATCTAAAAAAATTAGTTTTAGGGAAAGAGCGTGTGGGATGAATGGTAATGAGCCGTGAATACTGTATGCATATTGACTAGTGTGGGAAGGCTCATTGTGTTTATCATCTTTCAATGATTCTCTATCTTTTTCATAATTTTTATTGAATATTTAAAGAATTTTAGTAAAAATTTGTTTATATAAATGATTTATCTCTCAAGCACCGCAATATATTGTAAAAGTGTTCAATAATTATTTATTGTTCATTTTATTCGTTATAAACTAATGAGCATAAACAATGCTTTAATCACTAAAGCACTGCATAATACAGTACTCTGACAAAAATTACAATGCAATCGAAATGCGTATCAGTTTATAAACAAATAAAATGAACAATAAACAATTATTGAACACTTTTACAATATCTTGTCATGATGGAGTGATAATTCATTTGAATGAAAGTGAATTCACTACATATCCAAAAAATTATATTTTATTTAATTTTATTATTTGTTCCATACTGATTTTTCTATGAGTTTCAAAAAGGTTCTGTTGCATTTAGCTTCATAAGTGATTACAAATGCATCGAATTTCAATTAAAGTGAATATAATTATAAATAAAAAAAATGTTCTCAAAAGACATATCACTAATACTGTCTGTAATACTGATACTGTCTGTCATACTAATACTGTATGTGTAATCAAAATTCAAATGCTTTTGATATTGACTTTGTGTATATTTTATTTTTTTGGTTCTATAAATAATACATTTTTTAGTGTACATCAGTTAATAAAGTAAAAAATCAATAGTTAGTGAATATGTAGGGTAGCTTTAATGAAACTAAAAGATATTTAATAATAATAAACGATAGTAAGCAAGTAAATGTATGTCTAAGCCCTTAAATTCCATTTGGCCTACCCTGTATTTATAAAATTGTGAGGTGTTATGATATGTGATTCATTTATATAAAAAATATTATATTTTAAAAACTTTGTTTTATCGATTTTTATATTCTATTATCATATTAAATTAACAAAATTAATTTATATCTACGACTACACTGTCAACTAATAACGATATGAAATAAAATTCAATATTAAAAGGTTTTTCAATAATTTATAGAAGTAACGTACATACGACTTTTTTATAAAAAGAAATATATACAACAGTTATATAAAGCTGCTATATTAAATTAAAAAATGAATTTATATTAACGACTATTCTATCAATTAATAACGATATGAAATAAAATTCAATATTAAAATGTTCTTTAATAATTTATAGAAGTAACGTACATACGACTTTTTGTAAAAATAAATGTATACAACAGTTACATAAAGTTGCTATATTGAATTTAAAAATGAATTTATATTAACGACTATTCTATCAATTAATAACGATATGAAATAAAATTCAATATTAAAAAGGTTCTTCAGTAATTTATAGAAGCAACGAACATACAACTTTTTATGAAAAGAAATAAATATAATAGCTCTACAAGATAATATCTTACATTGTTTCTTTTATTGTAAATTGAACAATTCTATGCTTATTTTATTTTAGAACGTAATTGAAACTTTATCTCATATTTTTTTATATTTTACGTAATGAATACATCGAAGTATTTTTAATAAATATAAAAGTACAAGAAGTTATTTGATAACAAATGTCAATTCCGTATTTTAAATTGCTATAAATAAAGAATAAAAAAATAAATTATATCTTTGTTAAATATCTTATATTTTATTACGATTTGTATATTTTTTTAATTATTGAAAAAAATGAGGGTCGTTTGAAAAGTATAGCAAATTTATTTATTGTTTAATTTAATTAATTAATTAATTAAATTAAATTTTTCAATTTACTTTTTCTTATTTTTTTACCATACTTATCAAACGACCCTCATATATAGACTCAGTTAAGTTATAATTTACTCGTGTATATATATATATATATATATATATATATATATATATATATATATATATATATATACGAGAGTCGTTTGATAAGTATGCTAAAAAATAAAGAAAAACTGAATTGAAAAATTTAATTTAAATAATTAATTAATTAAATTAAACAATAAATAAATTTACCATACTTATCAAACGACCCTCATATATATATTTATATATATATATATATATATATATATATATATATATATATATGCGTGTGTTTCCATTATTTCATAAATAATTATCTTAGATTGTACAATAAATTATTATTCCATATATAAAATATTTTTTTATCTTTTATCCTGTATTAAAGAGACAAATGATATTTTACTTTTTCAAAGAGAAATTATTTTTTACTTCACAGAACATATATCTATAGCTAGTAGTTCGTTTCATTTTATTGAATATATATTTCTGTTTATTTTCTCAAATAAGCATTACTTTTTTATGTAATTTTTTTGTGCTTAAATTATTGTACTAACATTAAAAAAATTCTACACTTTTAAAGGAAAATTTAAAATTTTATTCATAAAATACAAATAAATGTACAATATTATCAAATTGAATTACATAGGTTATTTAAATATTTATAATGCTCTATTGTAAAAAGATTTCATCACAAAAATCTTCATCTGTCAAAACATAACGTATATTAATATAATTGATATAAAAATATTTCAAATACATTTTTGCATTTATAAAATGTTCGAAATGATAAATAAACACAGACGTTTTATAATATAAATATCGATAAATTTAAACATTGATTATCTTTCAAAACGAAAAACTTTGTAATTAATGATAAACTAAAAATTATATAAACATAGAATAAATAAAATGGAAGATCAAAGTATAGGATTTTAAAATATATCACGAGATTACTAATAGAATGAGCAGAAAATTTACATTTTAATGATTTGTATTTCATCTAAAAAAATACAATCTATAAAATTATACATAGGGTTATCCAAATAAGTCGTCTAGATTTGTGTTTTATTAAAAAGAAACTATACACATGTTTCTCTATACACCACCCTATACACATATTTCTTTTTAATAAAACACAAATCTAGGCATCACATTTGGATGACACTATATATATATATATATATATATATATATATATATATATATATATATATATATATATATACATACACATTTATTCTCTTATATCTCCCTCTCTCTCTAACACACACGCAGCATATATATATATATATATATATATATATATATATATATATATATACACACACACATTATAGTTATTGATCGAAAAGATATACATATATATATATATATATATATATATATATATATATATATATATATATGTATATCTTTTCGATCAATAACTAGATGGCATGCATTACCGCCTATCATACGGAAGATTGCATTCCATCTCCGGTCAAAGAGTTCTTTCAAATTGGAGATTGGCATGGGACTGACAACCTCATCTCAGAGAAACATTACCGTTACAGAACTAAAAGACGAGGAAATCCTTACTGATCTAGTATTATCAAAGAGGACAAAGCCCTACAAAGGCTATAGAACCGAAGAGTAGTATATATAAATCTAAGTCGAACTCGATACAATTAAACACTTTTATAAATCTTGTAACGTTGGTATGAATAATTCATTTGTAACAGTAAATTAAATCAAAAAAATATTCTCTAGTTTAGATATGTATTATCTTTAAATTTGAAATTTGTTATTACCTTGTTACAATAATTTTCTTGGTTTTGAAATAAAATTTAGCAAAGGAATGCTGTATAAACGCAGTGAAAAAAATAAATTTGCCTAATTATGCATTTTCAAATGTGGACAATTTTTAATGCTCTTAATATAAAACATTGATGTTAACACAAATCTTTACATTTTATAAAAATAAGTTTCTTGATCATTGTACAGATATTAAAAATGATTATACCCTAATTTTAGTACTAAGGTAAAAAAAATGATGTAATATATATTATTGAAATTAGATAAAAATAGTTATGTTGATAAATATTCTCTTCAATTTGGTCATTTAAATGTAAATAAAAATAAATATCTAATTTAAGCTAGAATAATATATATCAATTTCTTAATATAATAGTAATAGACTGATACAACAAAAAAAAGAAAAATGAGATAATTTAGTTAAAAACTTCACCCTTATCATCGATATTCTCTTGATATTTGGATAATTGAATAGCAACTAATTCACTTTTCTGCAAAATATTTCAAAATGAATTAAACTACTTAAAATTCGTAGATTTTTCTTTTATTTAAAAACCAGAACACTTTAAAGAAATCCATAGGCTATTATATCAGTGGTAAATATCCATATTGATAATAATAATTATAACTGAAGTAGGGTCTAATCAGTGAATTGTCAAATAGTGAACATTATAATATGAATATTTTATTTAATATATTAGAAAAAATATTACATATATAAGAAAATCTTACATTTTGTAATCCCATATTACTCTATGTTTAAGAATTTTTTTTTTATTAATGCATTCTACCTATTCTCAATTATATAATAATAATGAATTAAGGATTTTAAATGTAAGTATAATTCGACCGTTCTATAGGATAACTTACATGAAACTGAAAGATAGTAAATGATAGTAAACGAGTAAATTTATGTTTAAAATTTCAGTCTCATTTGAACCAGCTTATAGATAACACAAAGAAACATAATAGGGTATATAATTAAAAAAAATAATTACAAATATTATAATAAAAGTGAAAAGTTTAAAATTGAAATACGCTGATTATATAGCAAAAAAAAATGATGATATGGAATGGAAGACAGGTATGGATTGTTAAAAGTGTTTATAAAGGCCTTTATCCAGAAGTGAATAGAAAAAGGTTGATTATATATATATATATATATATATATATATATATATATATATATCATCAACTTTTTTATCGGACTAATTGAATACAAAAAACGTTAATTGGTTCCAAACAATTTTTTTCCTGTTTTTCAGTAAATAAAACGAGGGTAATGTATTCAAATGTTTGTATGTATCAACAAAACAAAATTAGAGGTTTATACATTCATTTTAAATTCGTTTTCAAATGGATTATTAAAGTTTAATTATCAAAAAATCGATCTAATTCTAAAGTTATGAATCAAAAACTAATAAAAAAACAAAAAGGCCACAAAACTAAAACTGCGCATGTGATGCGTATAATGTGCGCATGCGCATAATTTTTGGGGAAATTTTAAGCCGATCTATAGTGAAGCCGTACTAATCGAAGCCGCACTAAACGAGGTATTACTGTATATATATATATATATATATATATATATATATATATATATATATAAGTATTCTAAATACATTATTGGTTTTAAAACAAAATCACTGCAGCGCATCCCTATGTTTTCAAGAATAAAAGGGAATTTACACCTAGTACACTCATGTATAAATAGCATTTCTGTATTTAATAAAAAATAAAAATGTAAATAAATACACAATTTGATTTTTTTAGTATGCGGTATACTATATTCTTTATACATAGAAATATTAAATTTTATTGGGTTCTGAAATATTAAATGTCGGATTATTTAAAGAAAAACTGATGAGAAATCCGACAATTCATATGACATAACCTAACATTTAAAACTTACAATTTTGACATCATTTATTTTGCAAATATTAATAGTTAAAACTTTTCAATAGACACTTGTATCTAACTAACAACTACCATTTTTTAGTATCAATATTATCATCTTATTTTAATTTCAAATTAATCAATAATTAAATATTTAATGACTTTTTTACTTCAAACTTATTCAATCTTTTTTTATCTTAAAACATAAACTTATAAACATTGATCCTAAAAAAATTGAAAAAAATAATCTTAAATATTTTTATTATATTACAATATTATATTTTAATTAGATATTAATTTAATTCAAATATATTTGACTTTATTTTCTTGAAAAAAAATAAAATTGGTTAATAAAAATACATCATAGAGTACATATAATAAATATGTATATTTTTTATAAATATGTAATTCAGTTAATAATAATTCAAAACATTGCTACTGAAAACTCAGAATAAACATGATCTGTATACAGAACGTCAACTTATCTTGATGGATTAAAGTTGAAGTCAAATACATTGATACAACTTGTATGACGAATGAGAAAAGACCTGAAAACTACAGTGACTATACAGAAATGTGTGCGTATGGCACACAGCATGTGAAGGATAACAAGGAGCTGTTGAGAACAAGTTCTATCAAGTAAAAGCAACATACAGACGTAATACAGACATAAACCTTAAGCCACACACACGCATGCATGCATTTATATATGTACATATACATATATCCATAATATATATATATATATATATATATATATATATATATATATATATATATATATATATATATATGTGCCACGAACACTTATAATATACGATTGAGGTTGTGCTATATATAGAATTGAAATTTAGTGAGATAGTTGTTAAAAATATTATTTATAATATAGGAATATAATAATTAATTTTCTCACTGAATTTAATGTAAAAACATTCCTCTCTCTCTTTCTCTCTCTCTCTATATATATATATATATATGTATTGTTTAGTTGAAAAAAAGTATTGATTGGGAACACAGATATATAAAAAAAATCAATAAAAATATTTATGGATACATAGGAAAGAGAAAAATCGTCAAAAGGACTGAAAGAAAAAAGAATTTGACCGGTCGATGTGAAAAATTTTAAGAGAAGGTTTCATCTAGCAGTGGATAGAAAAAAGCTGATGGTGATGATGATAATAGTGTATGTAATTAAGAATAATTCCTTTTTTATAAAGTAATGTAATTTTCTTATCTTTGTTACAAATAAAGCTAATTTTGATGAATTATATTCAGACATTATATGATATAACTAAATCAGACTGAAGGATATTAAAGAATAGTAAATGATAGTAAGCAATTACATGAATACCTAAACCCTTAAGTCTCATTTAGTCCATCCTATATATTTAATTTTAATAGGTTTAATATTTAATATAAGTAGGTCCATATATTATTACGTATTCTATTTACAAATTTATAATTTATTACTGTAAAATTTTTTTTGAGAATTTATGTTTAAAATTATTCTTTAATTAATTGTTTATCAAGAAAATGTCTATTTTATTATTTTTAATTAAGTTCTTTTATGTTCTAGCTACTAACATTTTTGAAACTATTATGGAAGTAATAGCTATGAAATACACAAAGAAAACTAAATGCTTCTTACAAAGAAAGCAATAAAATTTCAATTATAGCGGAATTATTAATGTTACTATAAGAATGTACATCACATTTGCCTGTTTTTATGTCTTTTTTAAATAACTAAGTGTTTAGCCACTAAGTTGTAATCTTTCTGATTTACAATTAAGTGGTTAGAACATATATTTTTTCTATAATAATTCTGTTGATATCGCATCGGTCTAACTCATGCCTTTTAAAAATTTCAATTTCCATATTTCTTCATGTACTCGTAAAGAGGATGTAGGCATTTCTTCAATTACTTAATTATTCAGTGCATTTAATATCGCTGACATATTGAGTCAAAGGCTTTTTCATAAACTATCAATTTCAGAATACTATTGGATATTCATTGCTTCGATTAATAATTTTTTTTACTACTTGAATATGGTTCATTGTGCTAATTCTGCTTCGAAATTCTGCTTGTTTCCACGGCTAAGAGAAATTAAAATTTTATATGTTGACAGAAATAAATTAATCAGTCGATAGTTTTAAAAGTTTTTCTTGTCTCCCTTTTAGTGAATAAGAATTGCTATGAATACATTCCATTCACTTGATTTAATTATTTTTTATAGATATTTAGTTATGTATATATATATATGTATAAATATATATATATATATATATATATATATATATACATACATACATACATACATACATACATACATACATACATACATACATACATACATACATACATACATACATACATACATACATACATACATACATTTTTCATACATATGTACATACATACATCTCTAAACATACATACATAAACATACATACTCGTAGAAATATCATTCGATACATTCATATCATTATTCGTTCCAAAAATATGATATACTTCAAACAGAATATTGTACAATCACGATACATAAAATGGATATACATATTCATACATGAATAACATACATGCTTTTCATTACACAATATATACAAATACAAAAATGTTTATACATACATACATGTTTACATACATTTTTACATACATACATATATATATATATATATATATATATATATATATATATATATATATATATATATATATAATACAAATATATGTTACATACAAATGTAAATTCTTATGATATTTGAATTAATGTATTAAAAAATTAAAGCATTTATTGTTTTATGAAAAATTTATCATAAAAAAATATAAAATATCGTAGAAATATCATTCGATTGTTCGTATCATTATTCGTTCCAAAAATATGATATACTTCAAACAGAATATTGTACAATCACGAAAAAATGGATATAAAATATTCCATGAATAACATGTTGCTTTTCATTACACAATATACACAAATAAAAAAATGTTTATAGTTTGCATGTGGTTACATTTTTTTACACATACTTTTATATATATATATATATATATATATATATATATATATATATATATATACAAAGAAAGTATATGTTACATAAAAATGTAAATTCTTATTGATATTTGAATTAATGTATTAAAAAAATTAAAGCATTTATTGTTTTCAAAAATTCATAAATAAATATAAAATATTTTATTTTTCTCTCATTGTACAAATTATTTTTTTATTTATTTTGAAGGTAAATAGAATGTAATTAAAACAAATAAGGATTGAAATTCAAGATAACTTTCTTCATTTTCATATATAATGAAATAATGTGTGTGTATATATATATATATATATATATATATATATATATATATATATATATATATATATATATTTACATTTTAATAAATTATACAAATTTACAAACAAATTTCATAGGAAACAATGAAATTTCAATAACGAACATAGATTTAATAATAATTTTAATTATTATACATATAGGGTAATCCAAATGTGATGCCTAACTTTGTGTTTTATTAAAAAAAATAAAAGAAACTATACACATGTTTCTTTTTAATAAAACACAAATCTAGGCGTCACATTTGGATGACTTTATATATATATATATATATATATATATATATATATATATATATATATATATATATTAGTACGTTTATGTGTATATCATTTTATAAAATTATATTTCTCTTTCATAAAAAAAGATCACAACATTTTGTTAATATACATTTAGACATGATAATAATTACTCGACATTAATTCATTCTAACAATACATCTTTGATATTGTTAACAGTAGGTAATATACTCCACATATAATTCAAGATCAGTTTATAGAGCGTATAATTTAATTTATATTCATATTATGGAATATAATGTTAACATAACGTCAAATAACTCTATGTACTAATAATGTTGTTAACAGATTGTTAATGTGCTTCAAAGATCAAAATCCAAATATTACTTCATATAATTAAATTTGAATTTTATTTACAATATTAAATAAGTCTAAAAAAATATTATTTCACATTTTAAATTAAATATAAAGTGTACTGTTTATTATATCTTCGGTACTAAATCCCTGGTAGGGCCTTGGTCTACTTTTTTATCAAAATTCTCTAATGGTTATGTTTTTATAATATTAAGGTTATTTTATCCCCATGTCCAAACTCCATCTATGGAGTTCTTAGACCGGGAATCAAACGCAATCTTCCTTATAATAGACGGTAATGAATTTAGTACTTATTATTATTTTTGAATAATATCAATATGTTCAGAAAAAATGTAAAATAATTACTACAACTGATTACTAATTAGATTACAAAAAAATTGACAAAATGTTTTAGATGAAAGCTATGTTTCACTTTTATTTTTTTAATAATTTAAAAATAAAAATGAAAATTTTTACCTTGAATGTAATATAAAATTAAATTTTATACAATTCTGAATTTAATTAAATAATAATACTAGTTCAAAAATTAGATTAAATCTAATAAATACTTATTTTTGAAACTGAAATGAACAATTATATATATATATATATATATATATATATATATATATATATATATATAAACATACAATTAATAAACATTCTTTTAATTGTGAAATAAAATTTGAACACAATTTTAGCTTTAAAAAGTAATTTAATTTTTTTTGTTGCATACAGTATTTTAAGGATCAATTAATTAAAAAAATGTTATTTTCTTTATTGAAACTAAATTTATTTATTAGGTTGGCAAGTATCTCCCTTCCGCTTTTTTTTTGTACATAGCTGCGAAATTCAAAAGACCAGAAGGCGGAAGGGAGATATTTGCCAACCTAATATATATATTTATAATAACTAGTATTTATTAATATAAATATTTATAGTTAATGCTTTATAAAAGGAAATTATTAAAAACTCAATAATAAATCATTTTATTATAGGCGATGAAAAAATCTAAATTATGTATTGAACTTTGATATAAATTTTAACATAACTTCTGTCGTTTTCAAAACAACACATGTAAATGTCATGTTTAATTTTGTATTGAAATTTTTTGTCATTTACATTGTATATAAATATATCATTGCTATTTTATTTAAAAAGTTTTGGTCATATATCGCATGTTTATGAATATATAAAAAAAGAGGAATTCATTATATTAAATATCAGCATTTTTGCAAATTACCTCTTAGCATATTGACAGCAGTGAAAAAATTCAAGTACTGTTTATGTCAAAAACATGCCTTTGTGTAATTTCACAAATCATTAAAAAGAATTCACGATTTATGTAACATAAATAAAAAAATTGACGATTTATATAATTATTTATAAAAAATTATTGATTTCATGTTATTAGCTATATATGTATATATATATATAGAGAGAGAGAGAGAGAGAGAGAGAGAGAAAGTGTGTTAAAAATAAAAATTCCAACTACATGAATTAAATACAAACTACACATTTATTTTCTTAATATTTATCTCTTCTTAATTACATTGACAATTTTAACAATTTTATGATAGGTTATCCAGTTTTAAGAACAGTCTTGGAAAATTAGGATTTATATCAAATTTTCTTTTAATAGCGTTTAGGAATTGTTATTGAGGTCATCTCTATTTTTTTATTAAATATTATTTAAAAATCTTGCGAAATTATTTTTCCTGCGAACATTTCAAGATGTTATTAAAGTGATTAGTCAAATTTTACAATTCTGTGTCCCAAAAATTGTTATAATTGTTATTTAAACGTACATAAAAAACAATGAGTAAACAATAAAAGTACAATGAAAGAAATTAGAATTCAAAACAGATGTTAGATCGATAAATACCATTATAAAAATTAATTATGTAATTATATACGTCGAAAAATATTATTTTGTAAATAAGGGATGATCACGATAAGATAGATTTCACTGGTTACAATTTAAAATTTTTATTGCGTGTAAGAGTAACTAAACCTGTAACATATTGCAGATATTTTTTTAGAAAAAACCAAAAACATTTCAAAAGTAATAACCTCTTTAATTCATATAATAAGGATATCTGAATCCATCGAATAACTTTATTATAAAAATCAAGATAATGTAATTTATAAACGATTATACTATAAGAAAATCTATCAAAAACCTTAAAAAATTCAAATCGGAACTAAATGTACTTTGAATAACTAATTAGCTTGTACTTTAATTAACTAATGTACTTTAAATAACTAATTTAGTTAATTAAAAATACTATCATTCCAGTTTTGCATATCGAAAATGTTTGACAAATCCTAAACTATACTTGAAAGTTTTATTGTTACATTTGAGCATGAAAATTTCAGAATTTTATAAATACTTTTGATGCATTTCCTAAAACTGTAAAGAATTTAAACAATATTTGTAATTTGACAAAATTCTTAAATAAATTCTGAAATTATCATCATAACAACCATTACCCTTTTCAAAAAAATATATATAAAAAATTATTTACTGTTGATTTGACAAGAAAATTATTCTTATATGTATGTATGTATGTATGTGTGTGTGTGTGTATATATATATATATATATATATATATATATATATATATATATATACGAGGGTCGTATGATAAGTATGGTAAATTTATTTATTGTTTAATTTAGTTAATTAATTAATTTAATTTTTCAATTTAGTTTTTCTTATTTACCATATTTATCAAACGACCGTCGTATAATATCATTCATTAGTAGAGTTATATTAAGAAAAATAATTAATTAAAAATTATTCATCAAATAACTTATGTTAATAAATAATTTTAGAATATTTTAGCCATTCAAAAAATCTCAATTATAAACTAATTAAATTAATGGAATTGGACAATAATATTTTTATAAAACTTTTAAAAAAATATTTATTCTAAAAATGAAATATTTTATGGAAGGATATAATTATGTTATTATCTAAAATTAAAAATGGAATTAAGAGAAAATGTTTCAATTTTATCTATTTATTTTAAAAAAATATAACATTTCAATTTTTATTTAAAAATCAATAATTTAATTTAATACAAATAATACAATCGAATATTAACATAGATATAAATAAATAATTCTATCAGTGAAAATACAGACATTTAAATAAATATATTTTATATAAAAATATTACTGAATTTCAACAAAGTCGTAACAATTTAAATACGAATATGAATAATTTCATCGAATTTAATTTCAATTTCGTCGTAAATCATTTAGAGGATTTAAATAATTATCACAACCTAATTACACATTCAAGAATTTCACCAACTGTATAGTATTATACTTTTAGCTCGTTAAATTGCACTGAGAGAGGTATTATTATGTAAATTACATTGTCATGCCAAGAAACATTTTATACTTACTCTAAATGCACTGAATCTTTTATCATACGCGAATAAATTAATAGTAATTTCATTATGCAATACACTTGCAGTGCTTAGCGTACAGAATAATTGCATATGCAAAGACTCTCTAGTGAAATAAATTCATTTAATAATATATATATATATATATATATATATATATATATATATATATATATATATATATATATATATATATATATATATATATATATATATATACAGTTGTATGTGTGTGTTTGTATTTGTGTATGTATGAAATAATCTAAATTATCATAAAAAATCAAACAAGTTATGGAAGACAAGAAGAATGGAAACACAGATTGTGAAGTATCTATTGAATATTAAGAAATTTGCGAGTTCTTAGAAAGAAACTAAATTGCTATATTAGACAATATAACATAAAGAGATTAGAAACTGCAATAGAAGAAAATAAAAGCATTAAGAAAGTAAAAAGGTATTATGCTTGAATAACATATGTTAATAGCAATAAAATAATTAAGCCAACATTCTGATAAAGAATAAGAAAATAATAAAATGCACAGAATTTTTTACCAGCGTACTTATGTATTATGATGAAAATCATAGCTGAGATAAAAGTAATAAGAGAATCACTAATTAATATACGATTTCTGATTTACTCAAAAGAAAGTTAAGATGATTGTTAAAGAAATGAAGAATGGAAAAACACTAGGAGGTGATTGAATCACTGCAGAATTGATTACATAGAAAAATAAATAGTCTATGTACATTTGATGGAAATGTTTAAAAGTTATATAAGAGAAGAGAAAATTTCAGAAACGTGGAAGATAAGTTCATTAATAAATTTATATAAGAAAGAAGACACAACAAATTTGAAGAATTATAGGTCAACATCACTACTTTTTCCTATATACAAAGCATTTAGTAAAGTACTAATAAAAAGATTAAAAAAAGAACTGAACTATCAAAAATATATAGAACAGGTAAGATTCAGATCACATTTTATAAGACAAGAATTGTAGGAAAGATGCAAAGAATATGAACAACCGTTATGTTTGGTGTTTGTGGATTTTGAAAAAATGTTTGATTCAGTTGACATTGTTTTTATTTCTAATGGAATAAAGAATAAATAAAAATTATCTAGAATTATTAGGAGAAATATATTAATATATAACAAATGGAAAATTTCTGAGACAAAATCAGAATATAGAAAAAGGTCAGAGACGAAAACAGTTTATTGACCAGATTATTTAATGTAATTCCAGAATATGTAATGAGAGAGGCAAACTTGAAAAAAGATATTAAAATAAATGAAAAACATTTCTCAAATTAATGGTTTTCTGATAATGTATTACTTATAAATGAAAATTCAGAGGAGCTGAAAATGCTATTTGTAAAATTTTTAGAGAAAACTAGAAGATTTGGACCAAAAATTAATATAAATAAAATTAAAATCCTGTTTAATAGATTTGTAGAGAAAGAAGATATACATTAGTTGTTTTGGAACTGTGGCTGATTCACTTTACACAAATGAATTTTCACCCCTACACCACATGCCAACTACACAAATTCTAGACTGCCAAGAGAGCATGGAAATTTACAAAAACAAATCGCGTGTAATGAACTCGGATAATGGTCCAATAAATTCGAGCTTGTTTTCCCTTTTCCATTATCGTAAATAATATTTGATATAAAAAAACGCAACTAGAATATATATGCATGATACTAGTTTAATACAACAAATATAGATATAGAAAAACACTAACATATTTTTAAAAATTAAATCACAAAACTAACGCATGCAGATATTCAATTCATCTAGAACAGACCTCACAAAATGTTAAAAGTTTCGAGTACAAGTAATAAATAAATCAACCCCATGTCATCAAAAAAGGTCAAGAATCTGTAAAATAGAACATGTTTCATAAAACAACAAATAACCGAAAACATTTCATACTTGCAAACCAGATGACGAAATGAAAGATGCACCCCCAGTTGTAGATGGATTGAATAAAGACAAATAACACGAACTAATATAGATATATATTAAAAAGTTAGTCTAGATTTTAACAGAAAGGCTTTGACAATGATGGCATCGCCATCGAAATGCATCAGCCGATATAATTATGTAATTATAAATTATATAATTATAAAAAACAAGTGAACAATAAGTGATTATTGAACACTTAAAAATATTGTGGTGTAGGGGTGAAAATTCATTTGTGTAAAGAAGATATACATTTAGAGAGCCAATAATTGAAACATGTGAATAGAATAAATACCTGATAAAAATTATATGATATGATGTTGACCTATGACCAGAGATTAGCTTGAAAGTTAGAGCAACATAGGTAGCATTTGAAAGGATGAGTAGTGTAATGAAGAGTAAAATACCATTGAGCCTGAATAATTAATATGCCTTACTTACTTTTACTTATGGATCAGAAACTTGGACACTGAATAAAAATGAAGCGAAAATTTGTGAAAATCTCGTGAAATATGGAAAGGATAAAGATAGAAACTTCTAAACGCGATCTAAAATCTTTAAATGGATACCAAAACGGGCAAGAGTAACTAATATAATAGAGCAAATAAAATTAATGAAAAATAAGATAATGGATGGACAAATATCATTATAGAATGGAAATCAAGAAATAAAAAGAGACTAAAGAAGAAACATAATTGAAGATGGAAGGACAAAATTATGAAGTAAAATAGAGGTAAGAGTTGGATGAAATTAGCTACAGACAAAAAACAAAGACTCTTGAAAGAACGTTTAAGGAAAATAAATGACAGTCGATGAAGCTTTCGCCTAGCAGTGGGCTGATAAAGACTTATGATAAATAAATTTATAAATATTACATTTAAAAAAGATAATATTACAAGAAAATACATTTTTGGATTTATTTTTTTCGTAATTATGACATAAATTTTAGTTAAACTTAAGTGCAAACATATTTAGTTTTCAAATAACTGGTAATATGAAATTATATTTTTGTACTTGCAATAAATAAAATATATTTTATATGTTAATGTTAAATATAATAAATGTATTGATTTTCATTTCTGGTTAAAATAATTTTATATAATTTAATATTTCAAATTCAAACGTTTCTACAATGAAGTGAAAAATTTGACGCAACTAAAAAATTACAACCAAATAAATGTAACTCACAACATCGACAATTACAAAATATAACCTTTGATTTTAAATCAAAACTAATTAGTCTGCGAGCTTAATTAAAATGATAATGAATCAAAATGGAATCATGAACGACGACACTATAACAAACCACAATAACGAGCACATCTTCCGTTATTCTCGTTTTCTTTATTAATAGCTAGTCACCAATTTGTTTTCAGTACATTTTTCACAACATAGACGCGTTTAAAATATTTTAGGTGGAATATAAATACATCTCTTTGATATTTTGTACAATGGCGTAGTCGGTCAAGTAAGTCGTCTATCGAATCACTATACGTGATCTTTTTCTTGATTGAAAATACCAAATAGTTTTTATGGTTTGTCACCGTTGCGTGACCTGGTGTATCCTGTAAACGTGTTTGAAATTTTATGTAGTTATTATAAAATCGTATCTCTTTTACTATATTCTGTTACTGAATAACAAGATAACAATAGCGTTGTGTTTCCGTTTCTTATAACTGAATTTTATTTTTATGGGATTTTGATGTTCTGTTTATACAATGTTCGTATTTTTCACTAATTCCTTTTATTACAATTCAATATATAAACAAGTATATAACTAGAAGATAAAGTTTTTATAATTCACATGTGTACTAAAGAAATTTAAATGTATTGGTTATTTATATTTCTTTTTCTCTTATTGCATAAAAGCTTACTTTATAATACTCGTATATTAAAATTTCAATTTTCTTTTATCGTGAATTATCCTCTTTTAAATCTATAATGAATAGTAAAAAGATTTATGAAATTTTACTAATCCTTGCGTTATAATGACTACAAAAAATGCCATTTTCAATTTGTACTTGAAAGTCCTGACACATTCAACATATTCACTGGACTTGATTTTTTTCGATTTTAATTTATTTTAATTATTTTTATAACATGCACTTACATATTGATATAAATATAAAATGAATATTAAATATAATTTAAAACCCTCACTATTTTTAATTAAAAAGATATGATTCCAAATAACAAAAATATATTTAAATAAAAATATTTTTTTACGTATATTTTAACTTCAAAACACTTAAATTAAAAAATATAGCGTATAAATTATTATAATTATAATTATTTGACTTCTATGTAAATTCGTAAATATATGATAGATCTTAAGTTAAATCAATGTAAAGAAATGCAATATAAAAATAAATTTTAAAACCGATGAAATAAATAAACACATTAAACTAAAATCGTAGATCTAAAAGAATATATTGTACTTTTAAATCAGTTTTCTTATATTAATTTTCAACTTTCAGTAAAAAAGTAAGGATAGAAATAATCATTCATCTACTTATAAATTTCTTTAAAATAAATGTCTATCGAGAAACACCATGATATTTTTAAATCAAGTATGAATTATATGCATTTCTTATTCAATTAACTTTTATAAGTCATAACAATAATACAAATATTTAATTAGAATGTAGAACTGTTTCAGATAACGTTACTAATTTTTATACAAAAATATTTTTATCTACATTAAAAGCATACCAATCAAGCAGTGTAGAGTAAAAACGAGCAAATATTCTTATGCCAGAAGCGTTTTCCTTTGATGAGGTTTTATTCTAATGACGCCTTACGCTCAGTTACATTCGCTCGTATGTTGGAAGTTTTCAAGTTTCGTACACCTGTGTAAGTTTGAAATTTTCCACTTTATTGAATCAAAAATGTTATATTTTAATAGTTTTTTTAAATGAATTCTACGCAGTCACAAATCTTATTCTTTATACATTATTATTATTAACATCATACTATTATTGTTTTTCCTAAATAAATGTTATTTGTGTTCAAATATAATATAATTTTTTGTATTGTTTTATATTATATATTTTGCTGTTTTTATCTACATATAATATACAAACCAAATAAGTATTAACATAAAGATGTCTACAAATAAATATTTCATCAAAAATGTATATTATCAGATATTTTTACATATATTTTACAGACTTTTTCATTTTATATTTATATGTTTTATATTTCATTTTATATTTATATATTTATATGTTTTCATTTCATTTTATATTTATTTTATATGTATTTAGTAATTGAATAAGGTAAAAAAATGTCATCAACTAAAAAAGCCTTAACTTTTCCTACAAAAAAATATTGGAATAATTCAAATTAATTTTAATTTAATAAGTAAAATATTCCAGAATTATTAAAGTTAATACCGTGTTTTTTTTAATATAGGGTTTTTCATAAGCGCTTCAAAAATTTAAATAGAAATAAAACAAAAAAATATAAAAAGTATTTAATTAATTAGTTATTTATTTTTAAGAATATTTTATGGCATTAATTTTGAAATACAATTTTACTCATATGATCATCACGACTTCGCTTAACAATGCATTGGTTTAGTTCAATTTTTAGTCACTCTTTCACATAATTGTGGTCCAATTTCATGAATTACACTTTCAATGTTTATTTTTAATGTTTCTATTGTTTGTGGTTTATCAGCATAAACCAATGATTTCATATAACCCCACAGAAAATAATCCAATGGAGTTAGATCACATGATCTTGATGGACAATTGATGGGTCCATTTCGTGAAATAATGGCCTCATTAAACTTTTATTTCAATAAGTCTATTGTTACCATAGATGTATGGCACGTACCATTGTCCTGTTAAAACTACATATCGTGCAAACTATTTTCAATTAATTTTGAAAAAAATCATTAATGATGATTTGGTAACGCACTTCATTTACTGTAACGTGATCTCCATCTTCATTTTGAAAATTTCATGAACAGAAGCAATATTAGCTTCAATTCTTACATTTCTTAGTCTTACAGGCAGTGCTGTATCATGCAGAGTCAAATTGTTTTCAAATTTTTCAACAATTCGACAAATGATAAGTTCATTTTTATAATTTTTAAGCGTTGTTGAAGTATTAAAAGTTCCATGATAATTTGCCAAACTGTTCTGAGTTGAAATCTCAAAATGAGCTTAAAAAAATTCAACCATGGCTGCCATCAGCTGTCAAAGTTTTGACATTCTTATTGAAAAACCTTATATAATTATTTTCGTTGCAATTTATTTTTATTTAACTTAATGATGAACTTTAATCATTGTGCTATTCATCCATCGTAACGAAAAATATTAAATTTACTTTCATCAAAAAGAATTACTTGGTTTGAAGATATAAATTAAATTAATAAGTACGATATTCTGAAAATATTGAAGTTAATAAGTTAAAAATCCTTTTTTACTTAATATTTCAACCACTGTATTTGATATTTATGTATTTATCACTTATATCAATATATTTTCCTATTCAGGTACAAACACTTCTTTAAATTAAAACTTCTGATAATGTAACAATTTCTAATTATTTTATTGAATGCATTTTACAAATTCTCAATGGGATTTTAATCAGGAGGATGCGAAAGAGTCCAAAATTCGAAAAATGCTGTATAATATCCATTTCAAAATTATATGTATAATAAGTTTAGGATCACCATAATGATAATAAGAAGGCACAACTTTTCAGCAATGTTTTAAATTTATTTTTATTATATTGATATAAATCATTTTACTCGCAGATTCCTTGATAAGTATGAACTCCCAAATATTAGATAATACTGTATAACCACAACCCTACCATTACTATATGAACCAATTTTTTTTTAATTTTAATGTTAAGTTTTCACCATTGTATTATTCAATCATTACTACGAAAAATATTAAATTTGCTTTTATTCGAAAGTATAACTTATTTTCAAAAGATTTTTTTTGTTCGTACGATATTTTGTAAAAATTAATTATCTTGCACTGATTGGCTTTAGTTATGTATGTTTTTTCCTTGGTGCTTTATCATTTTAATCAGCTTTACGAACAATATTTTGTACCGTTATAAACGTAATATTTTGAATATTCGTTTACAATAATGTATTCAAAGAAGTCATTTATAGATTTTTATATGAAAAATTTATTCTTGCAAATGATTTCTTCTTTCACTAAGAGATTATTTAAAACATATTGCCCCTATAGTTCTAGAATGTGTATTATATTGTAAAAAAAATTCTTTACGTCATAAATTATCAACTTTCTGATCCAAATTTTATCAAGAAAGTATTTTATAATTAGTGACGATGTTTGTAATTTATTAGGATATAATGATCAATAATTTCTATTTCAATGAATAAAAAATAGATACAAAAATATAAAATAAATAAAATTGCTTAAATATTTCTAGATAATACAGTAAAAAAATATTTATTTACAAATATTTTAATTCTACTAATATATTTTTGATCTCTCTCTCTCTCTTTCTATATATATATATATATATATATATATATATATATATATATATATATATATATATATATATGTAATTACATATCCTTCAAAATGTTATTTAACTAAATTTATTTAATTACAAAATTAGTTATTTTTCCATATATATTTTTATTAGTGTTACATTTCAAAAATTATCGAAAACAACTTGCGTTTTTGAAAACTACGATTTTTAGTTTTAAAAAGAAATATATATTTCAACAATTACAACACAGTTTATAAAGATTATCAAAAGAAAACATTAATAGTAGCTTATTATTTTTTTGAGGGATCAGTACCTCTTTTTACATTTACATTAAGTTGGTTTTTATAAAAACATAAAAATTAGAAATTAAAGATTTCGAACTTGAACAATAATCTATAAAATATATCTATTTTTTTGATATTTATATAAATTAAAATCTGTAATACTACAGATGTGTAATATATATATATATATATATATATATATATATATATATATATATATATATATATATATATATATATATATATATATATATATATATATATATATATATATATATATATATATATATATATATAATAAGTTGTATATAATGACAATCATTTTATTCATTTACAAACATTTTTAATAATTTTTTTATTAAAAATGTAAGTTATTGAGATTTCATTTCAAAATTAGATTTAATAAAAAAGATTTTATTAAAATATAATCTAAAAAATATTGATAACAATTTAATATTGTCTATTATTCAAGAACTAATAGCAGGAAGTAATATAATAGATTTTTCGCAAATATTCAATGAAACAGGAACAAATAATAAATAGAAATACATCTTAACACTTTCATTATTTAAGTTTCTAGAAACAGATTTAATATCAAAACAAAATTGTTCTAGAAATTACGATATTAAATTTTAATCCTCTGAGAACGAACTGTATTATTGTAAAAAATTATTGATTTCTAGGAAATTATATATATATATATATATATATATATATATATATATATATATATATATATATATATATATATATATATATATATATATATATTTATATATATATATATATATATATATATATATATATATTTGTATATATATAATTGATATATTATGAACTAAATCAAAAATTCGATCTGATTTTCCCTATAAATGTCTTAATAAATGATTTATATTGATGTTTGTGGATTCTCACTTATTGTAAAAATGTTGTATAATCTCAATTTCCAACTTATTGCAATTTAAAAATTATCTAAATTGATAAATAAAATGTGTACTGTGTACATTAATAAATGGAAGATTAGTAATTGTATTTCTGTCATTTAATTCTCTCTAATTTTTGAAAAGGAAAAAATACACAAAAAACAAAAATATAATTATACTGCATACGAAGATGATACTGTGACCGAGAAAACATGCAAAAAATATTTTATAAATTTCGTTTCTAACAATTCTTTGATTTAAAAATTCATTGAACATTATTTTTGTCTTGCTAAAGTTTATCAAAGGACCAATGTTTTAATTTACTTTATTCAATTCATTTAAATATATATATATATATATATATATATATATATATATATATGTGTGTGTGTGTGTGTGTGTGTGTGTGTGAGAGAGAGAGAGAGAGAGTGTTGTGTGTGTGTACATATGTATCTATAGAGGGAGAGAGAGAAAGAGATACCCGAATCAATCTAAAGAGTTTAGACATATATTTACTTACTATCATTTACTATTTTTTACTAAACTTAATTTTTACTAAACTTGTCTCATTTGAGCCACTCTTCTTCTCTTTATTTCTCTCTCTCTTTCTCTTTATATGTATATATATATATATACAATATTTTTTTTAAATATATATATATATATATAAATTTTAAATACGATATCATTCAGTTAATAATTAACTGTTCAACAAAAATGAAAAAAAAAACGATTTTTCGTTATCTCTTATTTAAAAGTCACGTTTTCAAATACTAACATATATGTTCTTGGAAAATATGATACTAAAAATTTAAGTAAACGTATAAAACACTATTCAATGAATTGTAAAATTGAAAAATTGCCAATAATCATTTATTTATATTAAAAAAAATAAATTTTAAAAACATATATATTTATATATATATATAAAAATATATATATATATATATATATATATATATATATATATATATATATATATGAGTATATATGTATATAAGGAAATTATTCAAATATTTTTAAAAATATTATTTTTAAAATTACTAAAACTTATTAAAATATTATTTTTTATTAATAAAATTCAGTATTAACTAATTATTTAAAATGTAAATCAAACACATATCACATTATTTAAATTATTCTGAAATAGATATCATTACACTCTTTCCCATTTCGTCGATAATACATATTTAATATTCTCACAATGCTCCACATATCACACATTTAAATTAACAGTTGGTAATAAAAATACATTCATAAAATATAATTGTTCGTTTTATTACTGTCAATACGTTTAACAATTTATACATAATGTATATAATCATCTGACAAAAAAATTTGTTATTCCATTCAGGGCTGATTTATAATGATGTCACGTTTTATATAGTTTTTCATGAGATCTGTATATATTTTTACATATATATTAGGTTGGCAAGTATCTCCCTTCCGCTTTTTTTTTTGTACATAGCTGCGAAATTCAAAAGACCAGAAGGCGGAAGGGAGATATTTGCCAACCTAATATATATATATATATATATATATATATATATATATATATGTATGTATATATTTTGTTAATAATATAATATTTTATACAAAACTGTTAAATTTGAATTATTTAATTAGATATTATAAAATATTTGTAATTAAAATAAAATTCACTAGTTTTTGTAACTTTTTTTCAACTTGTTTGAAGTAAAATATTTCTTTTTTAAAAAAATGCTTTGTTTAAAAATCAATAAAATGATTAAAATATATAATCGTATGTTCCTTGAAATGTCGATTTTTGAGAAGATTCTTTAAGCTCTGAAGAAGATAACAATTTTTTGTCAGGTGAATAGAATGATTAGAACAAAATTTTATATTCCAACTATGACAATTCTTTAATAGTTTGATGTATTCACTTCTATTCGCTAATGCAGATTGGACTGTTCTTAATTTATTATGCATAACATCGTTTTTTTCGTAATACTTTTCCACTAATATCGTTTTACTTTTATGAAAAAAATAATAATTGATTATTCCTTTTACCTACACTACTTCATTTTCATGTCATTTTTGAGGTTCGAAGATTATTTTAATTTATACTTGTTCTTTTTATAAACACGAAATTTATCTTGCAGGCTGTCTCTACTAGAATAGTCTCTAGTTAATTTTCATTTTAAACTTTTTAGTTTTGTTGCAATGTCTATAACGTTAGTTTTTTTTTCAAATTCACTAGTTCATCTTTTTGTTTTTTAAGCGTTATTCGCGATTACTTTATGTTACCTAGAGTCACTGAATTATTTTGCTACTCAACTTATGTTTCACAACCACCATAAGTGAGAATAAATAGAGTTCATTAATCAAAAACTTTTTCCTTAAAATATAGAAAAAGATTCGATTCCTTAATGTAAGCATTTCTTTCAAATGAACACTATATTATTTTTATTTTTCCGTTTGCTTAATCTACGAGTATAAATTATACTTTTGTGTTAATGAGTTATCCTAAATACATATGTTTATTTTTTTAATATCTTTTAATTAGATTTTCCTTTTTTCTCTAAATTCATTATATAGTAGTTTTGTATTTCTACGGTTTATTATAAAATTCATTTTTATTTCCTTTTTCTGATTCTTTTCTTATTTTTTTAAGTTTATTTAAGATTTTTAAGAAAATAATAAGCGAATAAGCGTTTTACCCTTAACTTTTATTCCTCCAAATTCCTAATTTATATTTTTAATAATTTCTTTTAATGCTTGTATTATAACTAGTTTCGGTAATAAACATTACCCTGTTTCACATTTTTTGTAATTTTAAACTTTACTGTTTTTTCCTGCACTTGTATGAAAGATGTCGAATTTCTATAAATATTTCTAAAATGTTCAGTATACGCTTTTTCAATTTTTCGATTCTTTAATCCATTTAATATTGATAACATATTGACTTACTTGAAGGATATTTATATTTTATAAATCCTAGACAAAGGGGTGGTTATTATTTATTATGTAGACTAATAATAAGAGAAGTAATCTTTTACTACATGAATATGATCCATTATACTAAATCTACTTTAAATATCTGCTTATTCTCGTGGCTATTAATATATATATATATATATATATATATATATATATATATATATATATATATATATATATAAATGTATGTGTGTATATTCTTGTGGTCATATATAATAATTATAAAATATTAAAACAATATTCGAATACTTTATATAAGGTGGCTCAAATAAGTCTTACATTTACGCACTAACTATCATTTATTATTCTTTACTATCTATTAATTTCATTTGGGCCACCTATACATATTTTATGTAAATAACAATGTTGAATTAATAAAAAAATAATATTAAAATTTCAGTTATAAAACCTTCAAAATTGTTTAAAGGATACAATATTTGAAATATCTTTTGTATTCCTCTTTTTTCTTATATTTTTTATTCAATATTTGTTATTTTATATTACTTAATATTCATTAAACACTAAAGTAGGATATTTTGAGTTATTATTATTGTTATTTAATTTATACAGCTACTGAATGTAGAAGTTTATACAAATGTTTAAAAATAATTTTCAATATTACTTAAAAAAAATAAAGTAGTTACTTAAAAGTAGACTTATATAGACAGCTGTATGTAGATATGGACATATATATATATATATATATATATATATATATATATATATATATATATATATATATATATATATATATATATATATATATATATATATATATATATATATATATATATATATATATATATATATATATATATATATATATATATATATATATATATATATATATATATATATATATATATATATATATATATATATATATATATATATATATATATATATATATATATATATATATATATATATATATATATATATATATATATATATATATATATATATATATATATATATATATATATTATATATATATATATATATATATATATATATATATATATATATATATATATATTTACTTACATAAGCATGTTTAGAAATGGTATTGGAATGTGTAAATGGTATGTGCAGGAACGTGTAAATGGTATGTGCAGGAACGTTCACATAAAACAGTAGGAAGAATAAGTTAATAAAATATAAGGGTAGATTTATATAATACACACAGGTGTAAGCTGTGCTACGAAATACAAATGTGTTTCCTTCCAAAGCTTTACAGTCTGTGATGTATAAAAATAGCATAGGATCTTAGTAAAAAAAAATATGATTTAAAAACATCTCTCTAGTGTAGAGTGATTTACATATATTCGGATTATTTATTATGCTTTCTGTTTTATACATTAATGCAATAAGCATGAGTATAGTTAAATGTCAAATAATATATTACGTGCGTAAATAGAGAGAACTTTATATTTAAAAAGTTTTTTTAGCGTAAAATGATTTGAACTAAGAAGATATTAGTTGTTTTGGAACTGTGGCTGATTCACTTTACACAAATGAATTTTCACCCCTACACCACAATATTTTTAAGTGTTCAATAATCACTTATTGTTCACTTGTTTTTATAATTATATAATTTATAATTACATAATTATATCGGCTGATGCATTTCGATGGCGACGCCATCATTGTCAAAGCCTTTCTGTTGAAATCTAGACTAACTTTTTAATATATACCTATACTAGTTGTGTTCTGTGTCTTTATTCAATCCATCTACAACTGGGGGTTTTTATCCCTCTTGTGTATTTTGGATAATATGGGATTTTTACATTGGAACAGTAATAGACAATAAGCAAACCAATGTAAAAATCCCATATTATCCAAAATACACAAGAGGGCTATCCAAAACATTAAAAAAGGTAGACTACAGAATAATCGACACAGCTAACAATAGCTTAAAGAATATACAAGGAAATCCAAAGGATCCTCTTGATATGGAAGGAAAATCTGGGATTTATAAAATAAATTGCGAAGATTGTGAAAAATATTAATAGGTTGTCAAATATCTCCCTTCCGCCTTTTTGTCTTTTGAATTTCGCGGCTATGTACAAAGCGTTACAGAGCTCGTATCGGGCAACACTATACATCATTTGAAAGGTCTTTACATAACCTACAAAACGACGCTATGCATGATTAGTTTGGATACTGCGTTCAAAAGTAATAGACGTGTAAACATGGAGTTCACTAACGCCGAAGTTCGCGCTATTTTGAAGTTTTCCTCCGTTAAAGGCAAATCCGCTAGAGAAACGTTCCGTGAGATTAATAGTGTTTTGGGGGATGGTACTCTATCACTTCGAACCGCGGAGGAATGGTTTCGACGATTCAGAGCCGGTGAAAACGACACCATGGATAAGCCAGCCGGCGGAAGACCTGTGACGACGAATACCGATCAAATCATGGAAATCATCGAGTTAGACCGGCATGTGACATCTCGTGACATCGCCCAGGAGATGGCAGTTAGTCACCAAACCATTTTAAACCATCTGCAGAAGGCTGGATACAAAAAAAGCTTGATGTTTGGGTGCCGCATGATTTGACGCAAAAAAATCTTCTGGACCGAATCAACGTCTGCGATATGCTGCTGAAACGGAACGAACTCGACCCATTTTTGAAGCGGATGGTGACTGGCGACGAAAAATGGATCACATACGACAATATTAAGCGAAAACGGTCGTGGTCGAAGGCCGGTGAATCGTCCCAAACAGTGGCCAAGCCGGGATTGACGGCCAGGAAGGTTTTGCTGTGCGTTTGGTGGGATTGCAAAGGAATCATCCACTATGAGCTGCTCCCATATGGGCAGACGCTTAATTCTACCATCTACTGCGAACAACTGGACCGCTTGAAGCAGGCGATCGACCAGAAGCGTCCAGAATTGGCCAAGAGGAAGGGTGTAGTGTTCCACCAGGACAACGCCAGGCCACACACATCTTTGGTGACTCGTCAGAAGCTACGGGAGCTCGGATGGGAGGTTTTATCGCATCCACCATATAGCCCGGACATAGCGCCAAGTGATTACCACCTGTTCCTGTCCATGGCGAACGCCCTTGGTGGTGTAAAGTTGGCCTCAAAAGAGGCTTGTGAAAAGTGGCTGTCCGAGTTCTTCGCAAATAAGGAGGGAGGGTTCTACAAGAGGGGTATTATGAAGTTGCCGTCTAGATGGAACCAGATTATCGAACAAAACGGCGCATATTTGAACTAAATCCGATCACTGTAACACTTTTTATAAAGCATTGAATAAAGAGCAAAAAAGCGGAAGGGAGATACTTGACAACATAATATATAGGACAAACCAAAAGGGCGATCGGCATCAGATTTAAAGAACACAAAGCGGATGTACGATACCATAGAATAGAAAAATCTAGTGTGGCAACACACATGCTTAAAAACGGACACAGTTTGGGGAAATTAGAATTAATTAAACATATAACCGACAAAAGAGACCTAGACTGCCAAGAGAGCATGGAAATTTATAAAAACAAATCGCGTGTAATGAATTCGGATAATGGTCCAATAAATTCGAGCTTGTTTTCCCTTTTGCATTATCGTAAATAATATTTGATATAAAAAAACGCAACTAGAATATATGCATGACACTAGTTTAATATAACAAATATAGATATGGAAAAATACTAACATATTTTTAAAAAAATTAAACACAAAACTAACGCATGCAGATATTCAATTCATCTAGAACAGACCTCACAAAATGTTAAAATTTCCAAGTACCGTCACATGTAATAAATAAATCAACCCAAGTCTTCAAAAAAGGTCAAGAATCTGAAAAATAGAACATGTTTCATAAAACAATAAATAACCGAAAACAATTCATACTGGCAGACCAGATGACGGAATGAAAGATAAAAACCCCCAGTTGTAGATGGATTGAATAAAGACACAGAACACAACTAGTATAGGTATATATTAAAAAGTTAAACAGAAAGGCTTTGACAATGATGGCGTCGCCATCGAAATGCATCAGCCGATATAATTATGTAATTATAAATTATATAATTATAAAAACAAGTGAACAATAAGTGATTATTGAACACTTAAAAATATTGTGGTGTAGGGGTGAAAATTCATTTGTGTAAAGCTAAGAAGATATTTTAAAATCTACACGCTTTTTAAATATAATTCTAATAATTTACATATACATATTATATTATTATTTTAATATTTAGTAACAAAACTTTAAATTTCTATTTAAGAAAAATACACATTTTATTTTCTTATTATAAAAATGAATAATACATATAAATATTATTTTCAATAATTTATATATTCTTTTACATTTTTAATTTTCTCGTAAATAATTTGCTCATAAAGAAGTATAAAATTCATCCTCTAAAACAATTACAATCTATTTTTAGATATCAACTAATATCGGATGACCCAAATGAGACTGAAGGGTTTAAATATACATTTACTTGTTTACCATCATTTTCTATCCTTCAATACCATTTAGGCCACAAAATTCTTCTATTGAAAGCATCTTTATAAGTCTGTATCATTTAGCTTCTTTAAAAATCAGTCAATTTTTCTTTTCATATAATAAACAATTTGAACGTAATTGCCTTTTATTTGGATATGTTCAAGCATTCAATTACATTTATTTCACTTATTATTAGGTGAAATAAAAAAATAGATATTCAACCTTAATTATTTATTTTTTGCTTTGAAACTATAACACTAGAAGTTTTTAAAATATTTTCACGATATTAGAATTGCATAATTGACAATATATATATATATATATATATATATATATATATATATATATATATATATATATATATATATATATATATATATATATAGTCAGAATATCAGCAATATTAAAAAAATGAAAAGTTAAAGAATTAAAAAAAAAACATATATTAAACTTTTAAAAAATATTAAAAGAATGAAATAAATCTTCAAGAAATTTGAAAATTATGAAAGAAGTGAGACAGGAAGAAGCGATATCACGTTTACATCAACATTAGAAGTGTTTAAAACATTTCACAGGGAATCCTGAAGAAATGAAAGTGTAAATAAAATAAAACTAAACAAAAAAAAAAATTAAAGAAATAAATGCGATACTTGGTTGTCTACGATTTTTTGATGACATATTTTATCAACAAGGCGAAATAAACTAGTAAGAAGAATAAAGAATTAGATAAAATTAGTAAAAAATTTATTATACGAAGAAAAAATAAAGTAGAACATAAATTTTAAATTTGTTTAATCAGAATTTTACAATTTTTTTCTTTCATTATATTTCCATATAAAAAACAATGAAATATATTTTTATATAAAAAGTTTTTCAACTCACATTTATAATTAAAAAATACTATTTTTATTCTTAATCAATTTGTTACAAAATAAAAATTAGTAACATTTCTGTTATAAACTAACATTATTGTCATTTTTATCTACAGTGAATATCGATTTTTTATTTACATACATAATATGTAATAAATATTTAGAGTAAAATAAAATAATTGTAATATATGTAATAGACATATATATATATATATATATATATATATATATATATATATATATATATATATATATATATATTTGTGTGTGTGTATATAATATATGTACGAGGGTCGTTCGATAAGTATGGTAAATTTATTTATAGTTTAATTTTATTATTTATTTTTTTTTAATTTAGTTTTTCTTATTTTTTACCATACTTATCAAACGACCTCATATATGTACGTGCATTTACAATAAAACATATGAATATAGTGACAATGTGGTTTGACACAAGTTTTTTTTTATTGGTTTGATAAATGCTATCACAAATGTTGCGGTTTACATGTTCCTCAAAAAAAATTCAAATGCATCTATGTTGATTCTAAAGCAAATAGTTGTTTATTTTCATAAATATTACATAAATGTATATTATTCGTTTAAATTACACATTGATAATAATTTTGTCGACATAATGACTTTCATTGTTCTTTTTTTAAAAAAAATAGATAACAAAAATGTGTGCATTGCAGAAAAAAATATCCGAATGTATTATATATCATGAGAATGCTATTATATAGAATAGAATACTTAAATATGCATATACATAGGTTTAAATACATACTTAGATATATATATATATATATATATATATATATATATATATATATATAATTTGTAAAAAAGAGAGAATAACAAATACATATTACAGCAAGCGTAGTAAAAATAACAAGATATTAAGTCCATAATTATAAATTCAAAACTAAAATAGTGAAATTCACCTATCCCCAGATTTATATGAAAGATCGGTTCCTCAGAAAACCGTGTAAATCGAAATCGTGGATTTTTATACGTAAAACCGTGTAAATCGAAAACAAACTAAAATGTGCATAATTCAATAATTTATTTCAACGTAAAATAAAAGTAAGATACCTTGAAAAACATAAAAATAATAGTTGATTCATAAAATCACAAATATATAAAGGTAAGTATGTAATTCATTTTATGGAAACAAGAAATATAAGATCCTTAAAAAAAATTACCAAAAATTTAATTACTGTTATCATTTTCATAGACAATTAATCTTTTCTACGAGACTTGGTAATGAAATCGGTAAATAACAACTGTGTTTGGTTTTTGGTTAAATCTTTATAGACCTCATATTGAGTTAAGCATTTATTAATATCTTGCTGGAATCAGAGAGCTCGTTCAAAATTCAGCGGGTCATTTTGTAGAAAATGATTACCCAATTTTCGCCCTAATTCATATAGGTGTCAGTATTATCAAGCGAACGGAATTAAAAAATGACTATAGAAATATGTATGCAGCCAAAATGTTAATTTTTATCAGTTTTTTTTTAAATCCGTTATTTTAAAAACCGTGTAAAAGCGAAATCCTGTAAAAAATGTATCATGTAAATTGAGGGATAAGTATATTCTTAAATATCATATTCAAAAAGTTTAACTAATTTTTTTTTTGTAGATGTAATTTGAATGTATTTTTTTAAATTATGACCTATGATGTAATAAACATAAAATAAACAACTATAAAAGATAAATTACTTTGCCACAAGAAATATACATATATATATATATATATATATATATATATATATATATATATATATATATATATATATACTTTATATAGTAATACAGTTATTAGATATAAATATAGTTATTTCCTGTTTCGTTGTACATTGAATAGTACGCTGTACTTTAATTCAGAAGAAAAACTATTTTTTTTAGAAAAATTAAACAAAGATGTTATAAGTAAATTTAAAATTTAATGAATTAAGCATGAAAGAAAAATATTTATAGAACATGTATTATAAATGAAAATAAAATGAAAACTATTAATTTTAAC
>CP092091.1:33920490-33965490 GCA_029203775.1 Neoneuromus ignobilis | reverse complement strand
TATATATTTATTTTTAATACACATTTATAAAATGTAATTTCATTTACTAACAAAATAGTGCCTATGGTAGTAACTTATTTGTCTTACACTATTGATAGTATGCAAAGATAATTTTTTTTCATATAATACTTTTATTAAAAAATAAAATTTAAAATTAGTGTAAGTTTATAACTGTTAAAAAGATGGTTAATTGAAACTATTTTCTTTTATTTAAGTATAATTTGACTATATTAATATTGTTTTTTTTTTATTATTTATTGAAATAATTATAAAGTAAAAAAATATTTCATAATTATCATTTTTACTTTAGTATTAAATAAGACTATTAAAAAAATATGTCAGATCAATGCAATTTGTATAAAATGTGTAAATATGGTAGTTATTCTTTATGTTAGTTTTTTTTTTAAAGTATACTTCAAGTATATATTTTAAGGGTTTTTTTTACACAATTATTTTCGTTTTATTATATTTGATATTCCTTGTAGGTTGTTTCACTTCAACAGATGGGTAATAGTCGTGCTAGAGCTGTGTATGAAGCAAATTTACCTGATAATTTCAGACGCCCTCAAAATGATACGGCTCTAGAAACATTCGTACGTGCTAAATATGAACAGAAAAAGTATATTGCTCGTGAATGGGTACCGCCTACAATACCGAAAGTCAACTGGGAGAAAGAAATAGATGAAGAAATTGAACGTCAGAAAAGACAAAGAAAACAAACAAGTACAGTGAATAGTGATAAAAATAAATCAACTTCTGGGAAGCAAAATGAGAACTTTACAATTCCACAAATACCTAAACCGAAATCGAGCAGCGGGTCGACATCTTCGAAATCAAATAGTCCTAAACCTAATCGTAGTAGTACGGAGAACACTCAGAACAGTGGTTCTGATACAAAGAATGTCGATTTGTTAGGATTAGATCAAAATCAACAAAACGGTGCTCAGGGTGAAGATGCTTTTAGCAATTTTTTGTCAGCTTCTTCTTCAGAGAAGCCTGAGGAATCAACAGAGAACTCAAAAGTTCAAAATGAAGAGGAAAGTTTCTTCAATCAACCTGCACCCACTGAAAAAGAAAAGGCTAAATTAACTAAAGATAGTATATTGGCTCTATATGGTAATACACCTCCACAAAGTGCAAGTACAATGTATCAAAATCAAATGAGTAATTTTTCAACGATTCCTAATCAAGTAACAAATTTTCCAACTGTGCAAAATCAACCGGTCAATTTTCAAGGCCAAGTTACACAAATGCCTACTACTGGATATCAAGTTCAGGGCATGCAGATGCCTGTGTCTGGTTATCAATTACCTATGACAAGTTTTTCATCTGCACAGCAAGGTTATCAGGGTATTCAAGGCACAGTTATAGCACCTCAGCAACAATTTCCAGTGACTCAAAATTACTCATTACCACCTTCTTATGGAACACAAGTTACTAATCCAAGCATATTTGCAACTCCAAATTTACAATCTCAAAATGGAACTAACTTTAGTCCACATTTTAATTATTTTCAGCCTAATAGTAATGTAAGTCCTTTTCAAAGTACTGGAAATCAATTTTTAGGTAATCAGTATCCACAAAATTTTCAACAAAACATTACAAATAAGCAATTTGGAGTACAGAATGTACCAAACCAATTTCCAAATTATGGATTACCATCTCAGAATGGTTTTATGCCTAATTCCTTTTTTGGACAACAACCTACGATTAATGTTCAGCAAGAATTCGCGAATATGTCTTTGAAAAACAATGCGCCGAAAAATAATGTCGTACCACCAACGGCAGCAACAGCAAACACGTGGCAATAACTTTTTCCTATTATGTTTAGTATGATTGAGGAAATCTTACAAGTGATTTCAGTTTTAAAGTGCTTATTTTTGATCTATATTCAGATGACGCATGTTTTTTTTTAGCGTCTTTAAAAAAATTAGTGGTTTAGTGAGTATCTCATTCCTTGGAATCGTTAGGGTTAGTCTTTGACAGAACTGATTAATTTTATCCTATTTTTTTTATTTACAATATATATGATATTCAATAAATAATACTTAAATCAAAATTTTGTAGAAATTTCTTAATAATAAAAAAAACCTTTATTTTGTTACTGTAGTGATTGCAATATAAAATTATATGTATGACCAATATAATATACAATGTTATAATATTTAAAAGCTGTCTCATTCGGCATTTCTTCGTTATAAGCATCTGAACCTCAGTGCGTGAAAATTTGTTTTTTATTTTACTTTAGGTGTTACTATAATATCTTCAAATAATATTAAATTACCATCTATTTTCAATAAAACAGTTACTTGATTTATTATATAATGCAAAATAAATATTGGAAAATAAATGTATTATCAATTTTTCAGATATGTGAGGGGCATATTTATTAATGACTGAAATGTCAAAATAAATGTTGTTAATTTGTTGTAATCATTCAGTATCATTGATCTGAAACTGAATATTTTTAAACTGTGTGAAAATATGCATCTCATATTAAATTATTTAAATAAAACCTTTTAAAACGAATAGATAACTTTTACTTAATTTACTTTTATTAATATATTTCATATTCTATTTTTCAGTAAAGGTTGATACTATTGTAAGAAAACTTATTTTTAATTGAAGCAATAAACTTAGTATTTGAAATGTGTTTAAAACCAATATTTTTAGGCTTTTTTACAATATAAAAAAGTTTTTGTAAATATGTTCATTTTTGAATTATAAAAATTGCGAAACCAAGTTATAAAATACATGTAATTATAATTATTTTTAAAAAAATATTTTTGAAGAAAATTAATTACAATTTTATCAGTGTTAAATGTATATGTACAAATAAAGTGAGCAATAATTAGTATTCAGCATATCAGATCTTATGTTAGTGATTTATTTATGCTAAATATAATGACCTTACAATGAAAATCAAAAAATGTTGTTAACAGTATGTTTATTGAATTTTGAAATGTTTACAGATTTGCAGTGAACAGTAATCAAAAATTCAATGTTTTAAAAATACAAATTAACTTCACTGTGAAACAAATTCATAATACTTTCTCAAAAAAATTTCGTTTTAATATAAACTTATCAATATTGTTTTTGTTTTTATACTTAAAATTAACATGTTATTAATTATATTTCTTATACAATTTAATTATATAATAAATTCATTTATTTCTTTATGTGATAGTGGAAATGTTTCAATGAAAATGTATTTTCAATTTGAAGATATATATTAAATATTATTGTTGAGTTTGTATACTGAACTTTAAACTTTAGTTAGAATTATTTTCATTATTACTATGTACATGATATATTTAACTCTGCATATTTCTTAGTACTCTTTGATGATAGTAAAAATGGTATTAATAGTTATGGCAAAATACAATAGTAATTCTGTAGATCACTTGAAATTGATGAAATACAATAGAGTATATGAATATTCTGTGTATGTATGTATGCAAGCCCGCCCCAAGGGGTCGGCCGCCCGTGCGCAAAAATATTTCGGCCACCCCCTTTCCAAATGGGACTTTTTCCATGGCAGAGTACTGAATGATATTTATTAACTTCAAGGGAAAGGATAATCGAAATTTTCAGAGAAATGTGTTAGAAATACAATGATAATATGTGTTTATATTCGAAAATGGTCTCTCAGTATATGTAGTTAAACGCTATAATCAAGTATCACCGAACATCAAAATATTACATAAGGGCTGATGTGGCTAAACAAATTTAAAGAATGTGTTGTTTCACATATTTAAAAATTAAAGGTAACCGAGTGTTTTTCTTGGAATCGGCCGCCCCTAAACCTCGGCCGCTCGTGTGCATTGCAAATATGGAAGGGGCGAGGCTGTATGTGTGCGTGCGTGCGTGTGTGTGTGTGTATATATATATATATATATATATATATATATATATATATATATATATATATATATATATATATATATATATATATATATATATATATATATATATATATATATATATATATATATATATATATATATATATATATATATATATATATATATATATATATATATATATATATATATATATATATATATATATATATATATATATATATATATACACATACATCATGAAGACAATATAATTGCTTATATAAACACTACTTATTTATCAAGATGTATTTTTTTTATTTATTTAAGGATCGACTAATGAATTTAATGATTTATATGGATATACATGGTGTCTTCAAAAGATTTTCATAAATTTATATATTCTCAAATGAATGGATATGAAAAAGTTATGAGCTTTTTCAACATTGATACATGTATTTTAAAAGTATAAACTTTTTGCTCTATTAAATATATTGAGTTTCTTTAACAGTTGGATTAAAGTGAAATGTCTATATAATGTAAATTAATATCTTTTTTTTATTATGAAAGTAAATTAATTTATTCTGTATTTCCTTAAGAATATTTAGAGAAAACATACTCATATGTACTTTTTAATTTTATATTCTTAAATATGCAAATTATTAGAATACTGTCCATTATCTTTTTATGTATAGATGTGTGTGCATATAGTAGGCCAAATGAGACTGAAGAGTAGTAAAGAATAGTAAGCAAGTAAATGTGTCCAAACTCTTCAATCTTATTTGGGCCACTTATATACTCGTAAATCTTTTTTCATTATTAATTACTTTCCAAATTCGTGTTTGTGAAATATTTTAGATTATTTTATAAAACTACAAGTCGGGTATAAATGAGCATATAATTTTAATAGAATTTAATTTCACAAATATTTTGTCACTATTATGTTGAACTTCTATAATATATAGGCATGATGATAAAATTAAAAAAAAGTAATAAAAACTGTAATATTCACTGTATTTGAAATAAGGTACAAGTGACAGAAAAGTACAAAAAAAATTATTATTGAGCATTAATAATTATTTTACAATTGTGTAACTATATCTAATGAATTCTATGGGAAAAAGTTAACAAAAACATTACAATATACTGATTACAATAATCATGAGATGAGATTATTAATTACTGTAAAAAACGCTTTAAAATTGTTACAAAATTAAAATTGAATATTGACTCGATTTTAACATTATTTTGTGAATACTATTATTATTGAATGAAATTATAGTATATTTCAAAAGCATATTTATAAAAAACTTATTCAAATTTAACATAAATTAACTTATATATATATATATATATATATATATATATACACAAAAAACACTTAATTATTATATTTTTTATTATAGATTACCTTAAAAGAAAAATTGAAATTTCAATTAAAATTAAGAAGTATTTATGCGCAATATGAATTTATATTATTATTTAATTTTATACTACAGTATTTACATGCTTATATTAAGGCTGTTTTTAAAAATTATACATACATATGTGTATATATAATAAATATATATATACACACACAGAGAGAGTAAGGCATTATCTGATTAAATTTTCATCTGATAAAATAATTAAAATTTAGTCATAATTTCTTAGTTGTAAAAATGATTAAAAATCTAATGACTAAAGTTTGATCATCTGATTAAAAATTTAATTATATAATTTAAGTCGTTTTTTTAATTAAAAAATGAATTGAATAAAAATTTAATTGGATAAAAAATTTAAAAAATGGGCAAAATCTAAAGTTAAGTTTTTCTTCCTTTACGTATTTGCTTCTTCTTCGGAAATGAATTTCTTTATTAAACAGAATTCATCCTATTTCACTACTTAAAAGATGAGATGAAAAGTGTGAACGAAATCTTTGTCTTTTATTTTAACTGATTTACAAATTTTTGAGAAAATCATTTAAAAATTATTATATTTCATTAATAATCATTCAAAATTCAATTTTATTGAAATTACAAATTAAATTTCAATAAAAATTATTTGTAGTTTTTTGAAATATAATAATTTTATTTGAAAATTTAATTTTTAAATAATTTTTGTGATGATTTAATTAACAGTTGTATTCAATTAATATTGCACAATTTCAACTATTCAAATCAATTAGTTTATTGATTATTTAAAATGACTGATAACTAAAAATCAATCACAACTAACGATTAATTTTTTAGTCGTTAGTCACCGATTGATTTAAAAATGATTAATTTCAAATCAATTGTTTTAATAATCATTTGAAATGATTAACGATTAATCAAGTAATCGTAACTATTAATTTTGCACAACTAAAATTTTAGTTGTTAGTCATCAGTCGGATAATTTTTGCCCTACTCTATATATATATATATATATGTATATATATATATATATATATATATGTATATATATATATATATATACACAAATGTATATAGATATAAATTTTTGATTGAAAAAGTTTATATCACTCTAAGATTATTATTGTTTCTTTTATGGCACTGCTGTTTTTTTATTCCTTTTCTATTATTATTTTTTAAAATTTCAATATTTAATGATCTTCTTTTCAAATTCTTCTTCTCTTATTTGCACTACTAACTACTGTAAGAGGACTTTGACTTTTTCTTGAACTTTTTTCTGATACTAAATCATCTGGTTTCAGTGAGCCTCTTGTGGTTCTTTTTGGAGTCATTTGTAAGTCATCTTTATTTCTTGTATCATCATCGGATAGCTTTTTAACTAAGTTACTTGAAGAACTTGAAGATGCTGATGTTCTTGCTATAAATTATCAAACGTTTAATTATACAAAAAAATCTACATAAATATAAATGTATATACTATAAAAAGTTATTTATACTTTCTAATATTATACAGTAACTGACCTTTGTTTTGAGGTTTTTTATCACTATCTTTTTTATTTGAAGATATACTACTCGATTCTTTTTTGGAACTACTTTTCGGAGTGTCTTTTAATTGTGTACTAGTACTATCACGTCTTTGTTGTGATTCTTTTTTATTTTTGTCTAAAAATGATTTAGAACTACTTATATTACTATCTTTTGTTAAAGGTGAATTTTTTTGTGAATCTTTTATGGATGTACTAGGTTCTGTTTTTCTTAATTGTGATGTTGATTTTGAAAGTATAGGAGAACTACTAATAGTATTTGATTGACGATGTTCTGATAAAGATTGTTTAATTGCTTCAATTTTTTTTTGTTTTAATATTTGGTATTCATTATCTGGTAAACTAAAGTCAACTTCATCATTTGGAAATGGTGTGCTTTCATTTTCATCCAACTGTTGTAAGTCGTATAACTTTGACAAGTACGCCCAAATAGAATCCGAACACACATCTTTATCAGTACTTTGTTGTAATTTTTCACAAATGCAACACATTTGAAAATATTTACTCACACCTGCAAAGAAAATTGTGAATATTGCTTTTGAATTCATTATTTGCAAATTTTATAAAACACTCCTTATTAGTCACATGTACTATATTTCTAATAACAATCATGAAATATATTCAAATTTCAAATGCATTTAAAATAATGTTCATTTATTTGAAAACGGTGTTAACGTACCTACAGGCTTATAGCCTTGCATAGCATATAATAATTGTATTTCATAATCGATATTATTTTCAAAATCATTACTACTTTGGTCAATTTTATCTTTAGAAGTTGACATTGCTAATATAACCATGTTGTTTACATGCAATATTATCGGCATTATAGGTCTCTAGTATGCGATTGAAGATGCTTAATATATTTTGCCAACAGAAGAAAATAAATATTTTTAATATTTATAATTTTTTTTTTGTTATATACAATAAAAAATGTAATAAAATCTATAAAAAATAAATATATAGAATCATCCAAATGTAACCCATAGATTTGAGTTTTATTAAAAAGAAACTATACACATGTTTACCTATACAGCACCTATATACATATTTCTTTTTAATAAAACACAAATCTAGGCGTCACATTTGGATGACGTTATATAATAAATATTACTTTTGTAATATTTTAAAGAAAATATGACATTATTGCCAAAGAATCGTTTTAATTTTAAACTATTATGTATAATATCATATATATTTTTGTTAATTTTTTTAAGAAATTAAAACTATATTTTTAGTTTAAAAATTAATTTATTATTAAAGGAAATATTTTTATTATAAATCCAACGTTGATATTTAATTTTACATTATATTAATAAATAATGTTTAAATTAAAACTAATTTCTATCATAACTTAATAGACAAAAAACATATATTTAGTTAAGTAAGAATGCAGTACACAAAATTCAAGAAGATTCTATTTGAATTATATAAACATTTGTAATTTATATAACATCTTCTGCAATTGTATAGGCGTACGACCAAAATTCTGTTCAATTTAGTATAGAAATTGAGTTGAATGTGCGTGTGCCAGATTTATAAAATTTTGAAATATTTCAATGATGTACTTTTTGTGCTATTTGTAATAATACTAAAAAAAATAAAAGATAAATATTTGTGCTAGATACAAATGCGTCAATAAAAGTAAGTACATTATTTATATAAAATATATTTTTGTATACTTAATAAGTATATTGCGTTAAATAGATAAGGTTCCATAGAAAAAGACATACATAAATATTGTACTTTATAATGACAATTACACTTTAATTATATCTCATGATGGAAAAATCTAACGGAACTTTTCTAGTCAATTTTTCATATCTGTGCATGATACATGTAGATATATAAATATTGTATAAACTAGTTTTTATATCCATAACAAATAATAATCTATTTAGTGTTTTACCTACTTTCTTGAAAGGATATTATTTTATACGATTTGATTTTATAATTATTAATGCTGTTCTTTAAAACATGGTATGTGTATTTCAATGAAACATATAAAATGAATTATAAATTTGAAATTTTGATGTAATTAAAATTTGATATATTTGGTATAATTGCACTTTATGATTTTGCAAATGCTAGTATTTTTTTTAACTAATATTTAACTAGTAATATTGAATTGTAAATAATTACTCCTCTATGGTTTTTAAGTAAAATTGCCTGATATAGAAAAAAACTTTACATATTTTTTAAATTTAATTACTATCATTA
This sequence comes from Neoneuromus ignobilis, assembly GCA_029203775.1. Lineage (NCBI taxonomy): Eukaryota > Metazoa > Arthropoda > Insecta > Megaloptera > Corydalidae > Neoneuromus > Neoneuromus ignobilis. The sequence continues at coordinate 33,956,490 of CP092091.1, read as the reverse complement.
TAAATTAAAAAAATCTTGTAAATAGTTAACAATAAAATATTCATTTAATGTGTTAATTATGTTTTCCATTTTATAAACATATATGTATATATATATATATATATATATATATATATATATATATATATATATATATATATATATGTATGTATGTATAATATGTACATGTATAATTTTATTCACCAGAGATGTATACAAATACGCCAAAATTTAATATGTAATTATTAAAGATCGCAGTAAAATAACTGTTGAAACAGTAGACATTATGCATATTAATATTTCCTTAATTAATATTTTCACTGCACACCCAATTAAAAATCAGAAAGATATTATTAGTACTGTACAAAAATCATCACATACGATTTTTTTATAACACTGTTTTGGAATTTATATATTTATTAGGATTTGTTTATAATTAAATATATGCCGATATCAGTTATTTAATTTTTAATTAATGCATTTCATTTTGGTTTGATTGATGTATAAAATAGATTATTTAAAAAATTAGTGAAAACAAATTTTAAGATAATTTTTTAATAATTATTTCTACCTGAAAATATGTTATATATATATATATATATATATATATATATATATATGTGATTATCCAAATGTGACGCCTAGATTTCAGTTCTAATAAAAAGAAACATGTATATAGTTTCTTTTTTTCTTTTTAATAAAACACAAATCTAGCCGTCGCATTTGGATGTCGCATATTGATAGATAGTGGCTCAAATGAGGCCAAAACATAGTGAAGGATAGTAAATAAACATAAACATATGTTTTCTCTTGAGTCTTTTTTGAATTAGTATTTATACATATATATATATATATATATATATATATATATATATATATATATATATATATATATATATAAATATATATATATAAACACATTATTAAAATATATATTAGTGAAATTTTAGTATTTTCAAAAAATTAAAAATAAAAAAATTGCTTGAAGAAAAATTTTATACAGGATATTGAAATTAAATAAAAATCTTATAGTTTGTAAATATTTCGTTTATTTTCTTAAACAGTTTATTTTGTTGTAAGGAGCTCAATTATTATTTTTTAATAGTTTGTCAGTCTACATTTTTTCCGGATTTAATTAGAAAAAAGTGTATATGTTACTAAATTATTATTCATTTATTTAAATAAGTGCTTATACAACTTAATAGAAAGAACTTTGGAAATTATATATATATATATATATATATATATATATATATATATACATATACACTAAATATAAACTAAAAGAAAATTTTAAAATAATAATAAAATTATCTTTATAAAGATTGAAAATTAATTATAAATGTTTTGCTTGTTTTGTGAAATTAATTTTCTTGATAGTAGATATCATTATTTTTTTAAAATAAAAAGAGAATATTTTTACATATACTTTTTATTTTGTCTAAATATTTATGATGTTACTATTTTTCAAAATGTCATTTTAAAGAAAATATGGAAAAAATAAATAAGATATCAATTAATATAAGAAACTTCAATAATATGACTAGAAAATTTGAAATTTGATAATTTGTCAATGCAACATAAAATGGTTTAGATAACCAAAATCGATATACGTTGGACTGGTGGCATAGAGCATTCTAAATTTTGATGATATATTCAAATCGGAAAATATGTATAAATTACGTAAGCAAATAGAATAGGTAAATATATTACGTATTTTATGGTAAATAATTTTACTATTTGTTATGATCTTACACATTTATAGAATTAAGATTTTATTAGAATTAAATTTAAATTTAATGATATTAATATTTGAAAAATGAATTATTATTTTTTTATGTATTTTTGTTATTTATTTGTGTTAATTGGGTATTTTATTTAAATTAAATACAATTGAAGAGATGGATTATACACTTAAGCTTTTTTTCAACTATTAAAATATAAAAATAAATTTTCCTTTTTATAACCTTTTGGAAATTTCACATTAATTAATTTATTTTTAATTGCCATATATAAAATATATTATATTGTTGAAGTAACACAAATTTACTTTATTAAATCTAGTTATAATTTGTGTATTTATTATTTATAATTTTTAGTTTGTGAAAAATTATAAATAAATAATTTGTATACGAGATTTAATAATTACTTTAAAATATATTTTTTTTATTCCTAAATGAACATCTAATAAATATATCGATGAAATATTGTTATTTAAAAAAAATACTATTAGTTTATTGAAGTTAAAAGTCATATTTTTTAATTTAAAGATTCATTATAAAATTTAACAATTGTATAAAGTAAATATTCATTTATAATTAATGAAATACTAAAGTAAATTTGTCCATATTTACATTAGTTCATATTTCGAGATCAACATTTCTTGAACTCTACTGAAAATCATGTTCTAAATCACAATATTTCTAGGAATCATATATGCAATTTATATAAATTTTCTTGAACTCACATACATATTAGCTATCTTTTTTTATGATATTTCAATTTGTTTAGAATTCAATAAAAACTTTTAAAATAATTTCAATGTAATGTTGAAAAGTTTGTTTATTGTTTTTGTTGATTTTTAATAGTACAACAAGAAATTTACTTTAAGTTTTTTTTTTATAGTAGAAATAAAATATAAATAAATAAAATTGATAATGTTATTTCCAATAATCTATTTTTTTAGAAAAACAAGAACATTTTTGGCATTAGGGAATTTATTTTACTTTTTATTTTTTTATCATTATTACATTTTAAAAATAACTCATATTTAACTATTAATTAAATAATAGTTTCACTTAGACTAAAATAAAACATTGAATTTTTAATACTCGTACAGCATTAGAAATTGTTGTTTACTAGATTTTTGTATTGAAAATTATTAAATACACTTCGGAATATCTAATACACACACACAATAAATATATATATATATTAGGTTGGCAAGTATCTCCCTTCCGCCTTCTGGTCTTTTGAATTTCGCGGCTATGTACAAAAAAAAAAAAAAAAAAAAGCGGAAGGAGATAGCCAACCATATATATATATATATATATATATATATATATATATATATATATATATATATATATATATATATATGTATATACATGTAAATGTTTTCGTTTTTGTGCTTTGTTCAAAGCGATAATCAATTTTTAAAAACGCGTTTTATTACAAACTTTTTTTATTTCTTGATACCATTGTCACGAATTGCTATTAAAACTGCATGCGCTATACTTTTTAATTCATATTTTAATTTGAAAACGTGTTAGTGTAGTTTATTAAAACACTTATATTAAGTGAAAAAGAATTATGCCGTTTATTGATTCGTGAAGAGATAAAGAAGGTATAATTATATGTTACATAAAATTAAATGAAAATGATTAATTTTATGTAGTCGACTCATGTATGCAGTGACTTCATTATAATGAAAACAATTACGTAGTTCAATGGCATTGACTTATTTAAATAGAATTTTTATTTAAGTAAAGTAGAGTAACAACGGCGTCGTTAGAGAATAATAATTGTTACTAATTATATTCTTACACATTTTTTTCTATAAATGAACTATAATTTCACATTATCTTTCAAATAAATAGACTTTGTGTTTTTTTTGCAACAATATATGTTACATTTTTAGAAATCACACAAAAAAAATAAATTACAAAAATAAATGAAAAAGATATTATATTTTTTTGTCACCGAAAATCATTTCTTTTTATATTTTATTGCTACAATTAACAGTAAGTCTATTCTATCAATTTGTGTTTGGATTCTAAAATTATTTTCATATAAATTATTTTTACTATGAAGACGAAATATTTGTAAAACATTTTATAAAAAGATTATTTTCAAAGATGATAAATGTATTGCTATTTTATTTTTTTATGAATTAGAAATTTTATTGAAAATATAAATATATTTCAGAATTTTAACATCTGTTTCAAGTTACAAATAATTGAAAATGAAATATTTTTTTGAATTTCTTTTTAAGTCCTGTATTTGTAAAAAATTATTGTTATTTTAATTTAAGTTTAATACTGTAATTTATTTTATTGGCTAAAATAACTCAATATTCGAATCACTATATTTTTATCAAAATATATTAGATAATTTGCGTTTATTTCGATGAAATTGTTATTAAATTATTTTATGCTTATTTTCTTAAAGATAATATGATTTATGAGACATTTATAAAAAAATTAATAAATAATATATATAAACTATTTCCTTTCTTAGTAAAAGAGTTTAAGTTTGAATGTAAAAAGAGAAATAATGTGAATTAGTCTTAGTTCTTATTGAAATTTTTAGCATTAGATTTTCTATCTTAGGTAATTTTATTATTAATAATATTTAAGAAAATCATTATTATTTATAGTATTAATTCTATTATTAAATTTATTGTATTTTCCATATTGACATAGTTTTTAAAAATCAAATTTTTTTGTGATTAACTACTACGTATTATAATTAAAATATGTTTTAATAAATGTCTTTAATCTACTAAAATAATATTTGATCGGATTTAAAATTTTAAAATGTTATTAATAAATTGTAGTTTAATATAAAACGAAAAAATAAATAGACAATAAAAAGTAATATTAATTATAATTGTAATTAATTTAAGTTTATATATTTTTTGTTTTTTTTTCATATTCTTTTTATTTCAAAAACAAAGTGATTTAAACCGCACTGCTTTTTCTAGTGTCAGGACATATAATTAATGAAATTAGTTTCAATTCAAATGACATGAATGTCAAACAAGTATTGTTATATAACTATTTATTATTAAGTTGATCAAAAAAATGAGTTCTTTTACACAAAGGTTTATTATGTTAATTAAACAATATAAATGCGATTGAAATTTAACTCCTTTTAATTAATACTTAAATAGTATTTTTCAAAATAAGTATATAATTAGGTTGGTTAAAAATGTTTATTTTTTTTTTAAAAAAAAGTGTAAATGATGTTCCTAAATGAAGGTTTTATTAATTAATTTTATATTATATTCATTACTACTTCTGACTGTTTTCCATCTAACTGGTAATTAATCCTTTTCACGTGGAATAATATTCTCTTATCAAAATACTGACTAGATGTTAATCAGATAATGTAAGGTTCAAACTATTATAGAATGGCTCATTCTTATTCATTTTTGCCGATTCCTTAAAAATACACTGTTAGTGGTTTTATTTTTGTGGTGGAATAAAACTCATTTCCTATTTACCAGTACTGGACTATTGTGGTAATATTTCTTAGTTATAATAAATAGATTCTCTGGTGTACTAAAAATAATCAGCATCTTTTCTATCAATAAAGAGGAATTGAGTGTCAAGGAAACTGATTGTCCGAGCTGGCAGTAAATTCTTATCCTCATGATGTTACGCTACTCAATTCTCATTATCAGTTACCACTCTATCCAAAAAAGAATGCGAAAACAATGATAAACAATTCTTAACTTTGTCTTTTAAGTTATGGTCGGTGAAATCATAAGGTGGATAATTTTGCGATGAATTTAAGCTGATGAATAAGACTTCTATGATTGATTATGCTGTTCTGAGTTCCTTTGCAAGTTCGTGCATTTTAGGAAATTATCCTTTTTCAATTTGGCCTGAATAATATTATCTGTTGAAATGGTCTGCCAAAATAAAATTTGTCTTACCTTAGAGTGAGGTTTAACATGAAATTATTTAAATGATATTACCATTAATGATATAATCATTTAATTGTTGTTGTCGTGGGTAGAAAAAATACAATGAAAACACGTTTTAAATAATAATAATTTAAATGAAATCTCAAGAAAAGAATTTAATTGTATTTAGAACAGGATATACTTCCCTTTATTATTATGTACACTTTGGTTCGATTGATATTTATTCAAGTTTATAAAATCAAAAAATAACTTAAGATTATTGAAAATTATTGGAAAATTAGAAAATTTTATATAATTTATGCTTTGAAATTTTAATAATTTTATATTTATTTTATATAAATTTATCCAATAAGTGCTTTAAAAGTTTAAATGGAAATAAAACAAAGAATACAATATTTAATTATTTATTTATTTTTTATAATATTCTATGGCATTAATGATGGAATACAATTTCACTCATATGACCACGAGTTGGCTTGACATAGTGCATTCGTTTAGTCTAATTTTTAGTCATTCTTTCTCATAATTGTGGTCCAATTTAATGAATTACACTTTTAATGTTTATTTTTTAATGCTTTTGTTGTTTGCGGTTTATTAGCATAAACCAATGATTTCACATAACCTCACATAAAATAATCCAATGCAGTTAGATCATATGATCTTGGTGGTCAGTTTATGGGTCCATTTCGTGAAATAATGGATTCATTAAACTTTTATTTCAATAAGTATATTGAAATTTTTACAATTTCTAAGTGGTGTTGAAGTGTTAAACGTTCATGATAATTTGCCATACTCTATAGATTTGAAATATCAAAACGAACTTAAAAAATTCAAACACGGCTGCTACCAATTGTCAAACTTTTGACATTTTTATTGGAAAACCGTATATAATAGTTATTTTTTGTATGTCAAGACTAATGTTGGTTTCAGGAAAAATTAAGTAAATAAAATCAGTTTAATTGTTAAAATTATTCAATTTTCATATTTTCAAAAGATATATAACAACTTTCGAAACAACCTACTCTTGTAATAAAAAGTAAATATCGAATTAATTAAGATATTAAATGTATCAATATGAACAATAAACAAATATATAACTATAAAGTTTCTTATAATTAATATCATAAATATAATTAATTTAATACGATATTAAAGAAAAAAGTACAATGTGATTTTGTTTATAGATTTAATGTAGGTCTTATAGTACGCATTACATACGGTTGAATTTCAAATTTAATTATGAAATAAACGAGTTTTTAACCTTCGCAAATAAAACGTAAATTATTGCAGTAATTATAATTTTTGTCAAATCATATATGATAATTATGAATGTAAGACTAGTTCCATCATAGTAACGATCCAGTATTATATAGAACAATGACTTTATTCATATATTTGTGTGGGTATATTATATATATATATATTATGTATGTATAACGGTATGTACACGGATAAAAATAAACATAACCAGCACTAACCGCAGTCGTCTATCTGAGCAGGTGTCTCGAGGCATGATTGCAAAGTAATCCATCAGGTGTCTTTGGCATGTATATATACAAATGGCCATGGAGGGTTCAAAGCACCGCACCAAATAGAAAGTAATTAATAAGAATATAATATAAAGTATTATTGTATGTACATACTTAAATAAATTTTATATATATATACACATACATATATTTATATGATTGAATCACATGTAAAAAACAGGTCAACGTAGAAAATATTAGTAAATATGCGCCCCTCTTTCAGCAAACTATGTATTAATACCAAAGGGAGCGTACTCGGCCGCAAGCTGTGGAACAAGAACTGCTACGGGGAATTTTATACGGACGTTCGTGTTATTAAAAATTCATTAAAAGTGCATTTCGGTATGAATTTGGTCTTAAATGTTTACATTCATAATTGCTTTTTTCATGTTTAATTTTAATTATTCTAGAATAAATGTAGTTAATTGAACATCGCTGTAACTGTAGATATCAGACCAACGGTTTGAATATTATTTAAAATAAATTACCTATTTTTCAGTTTTTTGCTATGAGTTTATATATATATATATTCGTAAAAATACATACATAAAATCAAGGATGCATGATATTATCTAAGATTAAAAAGAAACTAGTGTATATTTTTTAAAGAAATTATAGTGATTGAAGAATATTTATGACAAATGTTTTGATAGAAATTTCGTACAGATATTCATTTCATCCTAAAAATCGAATAATTCATATCGAAAAAAAATATATGAAAACATTTACTTTATTTTCAGTAATAAATTCTAATATATTTCATACATAAAAACCTATCGTATTCTATTTTCATAATTAAAATCAATTTAAGTGTTTCTGTGAATGTTTCCATTATATTGTGTTTTCGTGATAACGTAATAAATTTTATTACCACTTCAACTAGCATATTTCTGAAAATACTTGTTGAATTTTGATTAAATTTCGACATTTATTAGATAATATAGGTGTTCATAAATGTTATTCTTTAGATTTTAAATAATGGTAAAAATTTTGATGGAAAAATAAAAGTTCATTTTTTTCAGACACATTATTAAAAATTTATAAAAATTAGTTTAGTTGTTTATTATTAAAGACATCAATCAGTTACAATATTTATAATTTACTTATTTTTTGTCATCTTATGAGTAAAATAGAATAAGTTAATTAAACGATGAATTTAGTGATTTATTACAAATTTAAAAATGTAATAGTAAGATTGAAAATACACATGAATATAATATAAATGCCTATAAACAATAATTTTACTCCTATTTTGGTCAAGATGATTATATAAATTTTTTTAAAGAATAATTATCTTTATTGATATTAGTTGAAAATTTTAAGTAAATTATTTTTGAATGTATTTTCTGAATAATTATTTTAAATGTTATTGAAGAAAATATTTTGTATGTTTATGTGAATTATTATATGTTTATTTCAATAAATATTTTTTATTTAAACGTACATTACACACATACACACACACACACACACACACATATATATATATATATATGTTGAAAAATGAACGTTGTTAGTAAATTAATATAACGCAATTAGTCTCCATCGATCAAAAAATGTAGACGGACATTTTATTGATATTTTGAAAAATAAGAATTGTATTTCGTTTATCTAAATAAATAATATACATAAAGGATGTCTAGACATGTCGATTTATATTACAGACAGTATTAAAAATGACATTAATCCTTGTTAACGTTGAGAGATTTGAATGCATGTTTAAGAAGAAATAAACATGAACTGTAAAGTACATTCAGTACTTTATTGTAAATTTGATTACAGATATGTACTTGTTACATGAAATTAATTTTAACTTTTGAATTATCACTTCATGTCAAACAGGTCCTTGCCTAAGTGTCATTTATAATACATAAACGAAGATATTATGTATAAGTAGACGTGAAGATATTTTAAATTAGGTAATTAAGAAAATATTTTTCATTATATATATATATATATATATATATATATATATATATATATATATATATATATGTAAATAGTCTGTCCAAAAAGTATTTAACCTTTAACTATACTACAGATGATATTAGTAGCAATGCCTTTCTAAAAAAAATATATATTTGTTTTTTCGTTAACATTTTATTTATTTAAGTTCAGTTTGATTTAAATTCGATACATGTGTGATAGTTATAGTGCCAAATGTGATAGTACTCTTTCGACATTCGTCGAAAAATCAGTATAGAATATTTACGAAAACGTTTCAAATGTTGAATAAAATTTATGAACAAGAAGGTTTATTATATGCAGGGTTTATGAGTAGTACTCAAAGTTTAAAATAGTAGAGCCCTTTAGTCAGTTAAAAGAAAGAAATTATGAAAAAATACATGAATTAATTGAAAATGATTGTTGTTTGGCTGTAAGACGAATTAAATGTGTGATTGGTATTGGTAAATCAATTTTCGATTAAAAATTTTTAACGAAAAAAGTCCGCCCGTGGTTTGTTTTACACAATTTTATTATTATACTAATTTTTTTAGTATTAAAAGTATCATGTAGTGCTGATGGATCGATATTATTTGCTTGACTTAATATTCTGTGACTATTTCTTGTCTCTAATAATCAAAATGAATCTAAAAAGGAAGCAATTCAAGAGTCTTTTAGATATACAAAAAGTTTCGACCGATGCCATTGTAGCTATTACGCAAAATGAGTATCAAACATGTTTCCAAAAGTTGTATAGAAATTGCAAAAAATATATTTTTTTAGAACGAATGTATTTTGAATAATTAATGAGAAAAGTCATAAATATCAAATTGATTTTTTTTTAATAAAAGTTCGAATATTTTTGGGGCAGATCGTATATATATATATATATATATATATATATATATATATAATAGATCTCTTTCTATCTAATGCTGGTGAAGGTCTCTCCCAAAATTTTCCACTTCGACTAATCCAATAGCTTATTTCTAATTTATTTCTTATAACTCTATTCTATCTATCCATAGATCTCTTCTTGGGTCTTCTTAGTATCTAGATTCTCACTCAATAACTTCCTTTGCCTATAATTGATACTCTCTTTTTGCTGTATGACCAGAGCCACTGAATTATTCTATCATTAAAGACTCGTATTTCACTGTTATAGGTGAGAAGAGGTAGGATACATTGATCAAAATTTATTATTTTTTAAACATAGAAGAATATCCGATATCATAATACATAAATTTCTTCCATACTGATACCTTCCATTTTATTGTTCTGTTTACTTCATTTAGTGTAAATGAATTTTCAAAGATATATGATACATAGTTTTAAACTTTATTCCATTTATTTTTATTTTGATACGATTTTTCTTGATTCTGAAAATTCATTTAACATTATTTATATCTTATGGAGGTTTATCATAAAACCATTTTTTTTACTTTCTTTATCCAATTCTTGTATTCTTTTTTCGAATTCATTTGGGTTTGTCTAGAAAATACTAATATCGTCATCAAATTTTAAATGACTAAAATTTTTTCATATTTTTAATTTCTTCATATATATATATATATATATATATATATATATATATATATATATATATATATATATATATATATATATATATATGTATATAGATATAGATATAGATATAGATATATATATATATAGAGAGAGAGAGAGTCCAAATGAGGCTGAATGGTTTAGACCAATGTTTCGTACCTTTTTTAATGATCGGCATCCCCTGAAAATGTGTTTCTATTTCTTTATTTAGGAAATAACATCTCTTGGAAGATAATTTTTTTATTCAAAAATAAACACATACATTTACAGTTACATACAAAACAATATCTTAATTTTTAATGGTTACGTTGTTGTTGTTGTTTATTCATAATAATACTTTTGAAGTGAGGCTCCTTTTTTGAATGTCACGCGTAAGTCATCACTTGCATTTAAGCGATTTCTGGTTTTTGTTTTTATGTGTAGAAGTGATGAAAATCCAATTTCAGACAGGTAGGTGGTGGCAAATAGTAAAAGTGTGTGCAATGCTGCTTTTTCCAGCTGTGGATAAGGTTCTAACTGTGTACACCAAAATTGTTCTAAGTCCAGTTTTTCAAATTCCATTTGAATACGAGCATTGGCTTGAATTTCAATAAGATCATCTTTTATTAAATTGCTGCCATCCATTAAATCTGGATAAAATAAAAATAGATCCAGTATCCATCTCTGAATTTTGCTAATGTTTCCCGTGGTAAAGTATCCATGAAATGATTCACTCAATTGTTGGAGGTGTATTTCAGTTTCAGGTATAGTTATTATTTTCTTATTTTCAATTTAGAAACTTCTTCACACTCCTGGAAATGCTTTTTTGCATCACCAGGGGTGCACACATCCCAGGTTAAGAACCACTGGTTTAGATATATATTTACTTGCTTATTATTATTTACTATTCTTCAGTTTCATTTTCATATATCAGAGAAAATCACAAGCATATATTATTTATAATAAAATAATGCATAATAGGGGATTGTCAGTGATCATTAGGACATACGAATGCCAACATTTCTAACATATTCAGAAATTATTTGTTTGAAGTATTTAAATAAGTTTATTAGTAGTTCGATGGTGCTGCCAAAAGTAGAGTATATGCCATCGATTACTCTTATGGAATTAATTAGTAATTTAATTTTTCATTTATGAAATTACTATTTTTTATATTAGGTATGACAAACCGCAAATATAGCTATAATATTATTGAAATTTATATCAAAAATAAAATGACTGCGATATATTTTATTGTATTATATATATATATATATATATATATATATATATATATATATATATATATATATTTCTAGCTAAATATACATTAGAATGTATTTCACATGTGTGTCTATTCTTTTTAAATAATAAACCAATCCCGAGTACCAACTTTAGGCTAAATAGAGAAAATCAGTGTGTAGATGTGAAATATATACGAAAATATTTGAAATTTCAATATCCTTTCTAGTGTCGATCGACTGAACTAAATAAGCATAAAATATTTAACAGATAATAATGTCGTATTGCCACTCGAACGAATACCACACAGCATTTCTATTAACCTGTTCGTAATAGAGCTCATGGCTAACATAGAACATTTATAACACATTCTTTTGTAGCAGACAACATGCCTATTAGCTAGTCTGTACTTTTACTGTTGGTGAACACACATAACGGTGCAATAGTCTCATTCTATATTGTGATGATGTTGGTTTACAGAATAAGAAAAGAAAGAATTAACGACCGGTAAAAAACAGTGAATCTGACGAGGTTAATTATAGAAGCCGACGTTGGCTTGCCGAAGCTATTAGCGCCGGACGGTAGACGCGTCAGCACGACTTCCGGTTTCGTGGTTGCAGTCGTTATTAATTTGTAGAAGAGTGATTCTTATAAAATCATCTCATTAGGTTATTCGCATTGGGACCTTGAAACTTAAACTGATTTTTAACACATTTCAGGGAATCGCTTCGCTGATATTCATTAATGAATAATTTTACCAATTGTGTATATTTCTTTATATATTATGTACACGTACAAACATTTATATATATATATATATATATATATATATATATATATACATACATACTAGGGTCGTTTGATAAGTATGGTAAATTTATTTATTGTTTAATTTAATTAAATGTTTCAATTTAGTTTTTCTTACATTTTACCATATTTATCAAATGACCCTCGAATATATATATATATATATATATATATATATATATATAATATGATTTAAAGTATTCGAATTAAAATGAAATATTTTTCTAAATTTAAGATAAGTCGCATATAAAATTGATTATTTTATAATAAATTGAAATTAAAATAATATGTTTTCATTAAAACAAATTTTATTGGTTTTTTATTTTTCTAATATGAAAACATAATAATATTTAGATAAATATTTTATAAATTATCACAGTTAAAGAATTAATAAAATGCTCAAAAAATTTGATTAGAATTATTTTTTTTAAAAAATATTACTTTTAATTTGATATAATTACAAGTAACAGAAATAATGTTGATTTACTGAGGAAAAGCTCAATGATTATAAGAATTAAAAATTAAATTAAATTAAGAATTAAATTAATTATAAGAATTAATGTTACTTTATGTTTGATATCAAATATTGTTAGGGAAAATATTATTTTTTATTATTAATATTGATATTTTAATAATTCTTTTTCAAATAATAATATAGTTTAAAATAAATTTATTAATAATGTAATAATTTCATCTATGTCACTTCATACAAAATTAAAGAATGGTTATTTATATATATATATATATATATATATATATATATATATATATATATATATATATATATGTATGTATATTACAGAAATATATATTTTATGGATATAATCAGAATTAAAAAAATATCGTGTTATTATTAATAATAATATCAGTAAAAACAATAAAATCACAGAAACTAAAAAGTTAAATAACAGGAATTCTCAAACTCTTTTTATTAAAGATTTAACAATTGTGGTAAGAACTCATAGTTAATTTTCCTTTGAAAATACAACAAATAAATAAATATTTAAAAAGATACTTAAATATTTATTTAAAATGAAATATATATAGTTATATAATTTTTGTTTAAAAATTATTGCAAACAAATATTAATTACTTTACAGTAAGTAAATTATGACATTTTCTAAATATTTGGAATTATTTCAGAACCACCATTACGTACATTATATTATTGTTTGTTGTTGTAAATAAAATTTTATAATAAATTTTCTACATATTTCGACATAATTGAGTTGTTAAAATTGATCATTTCTGTGAAATTGTTATTTAAGCACAATATATCGTTAAAAGTATGCAAATGATAATGAGATAAGTCCTTACGTTGAGAAATATTGTAATTAAAGTTATTTATTTTGTTAATGATTTTTTTCAAGATTATTATTAATTTTTAAATATGAATTTTTAAATATTAATGAGTTATATGCATATGTTATATATATATATATATATATATATATATATATATATATATATATATATATATATAGGTTGGCAAGTATCTCCCTTCCGCTTTTTTTTTTTTTTTTTTTGTACATAGCTGCGAAATTCAAAAGACCAGAAGGCGGAAGGGAGATATTTGCTAACCTAATATATATATATATATATATATATATATATATATATATATATATATATATATATATATATATATATATATATATATATATATATAAATAATATTTATACTATATTATTTAGTTTTATCAATAATTCTATTTATTGCCATTATTTAGAAATTCATAAGTATTCAATTATTTTTAAGACTCTGATAAATACAATACTTTATAGAATGTAAATTTTTCTATTTAAATAGATGATTATTTTATATCATAATTACAAACCTCTTTCTATTCATTGCTTATTAGAGGCCTTTCTTAAAATTTTCTAATTTTAGTGATTCAATGACTTTTTCTACCATTCCAAATCAATAAATTTTCTTTTATTTTTTTTCACGTGTCTCTTTGGGTTTTTATATTTAGATTGAGTTCCCAATCTAATTTCTGTTATTTATCGGTATAATTTTCATCGATCAATTTCAATCCAACATTTTTTAATCTTAAGTTATATATCCGTAAGTTGTTTTTATTTAAATCTACTCATTTTTTTCTTACATTTTATGATTATTCCTCTAATATTTATTTTTATATTTTGTTTGTGTGATTATATATATATATATATATAAGATTTTTTTCTTTCGATAAACGTGAAATTGTTGAAAATATAATCTTAAATCAGATAAATTCATCAATTTGTTTTGAAAAAAAATATGAATGATTTTCCAATTATTTAATTTTATTCATATTTTGGATGGTGTTGTTACTTTATGTAGAAATTTTAGAATTGTTATATTATGAATTATTTGTGTAACCCCCAGATATTTTACATTTTGATTTTTGTGAGGAAAGTAATTTTTATATTTCGAATGTTAATTGAAAGATATTTTTTATACGTCAAAAAATGGATTCTCTGTGTGAAATGTGTGATGATTTATGTACTCGAATAAAAGTAAAAAAGAATTCTTTTATATTTTGAAATATTAAAAAATGTGCAATGTAAGAGATAAATACTTCAGAAAAGTACATTATAATTAATGTAGCACTATAACAAAACCTTCTTCACACTTTATATGCTGTTATTTGATTATAAAATTTATTATATTAATACTTATGATTAATTAATAGCAATTTATAATCAATAATGATAATGACAATTCGTATCATATATACATATATACATATATATATATATATATATATATATATATATATATATATATTTGTATGTGTTTGTGAATATGACTGTATATAAATGAAATATCAAGAAATATATATTATATATATTAAATATCAAGGAAATGAATCATTTAAACTTGACAATGATTTGATTTATCTAAGTTTAGATTGTCAATTAGTTCATTATTTTTAGTGAAAATATTTTTTGTGTTGTTTATGACAACTTTTTAAGTGTATATTTAACTAACTATTTTTAATACAAATTAATAATTCATTCCAAAATTAAAATATTTTCAAGTGTTCATTAATCACTTATTGTTTATTTTATTTATTGACTCCCATTTCGATAGATTGTTAAAGTAGTATATTATAAAATTTTAGATTTTATTTTTTTGATAATAACAAAAACATTAAAATGCATATCATTGAGTAAAATAAACAATTAATAGTTATTGAACACTTTAATTAAAGTATATGAAGTGGGGTCAGCAATTAATTCATTTTACACTAAATTTATTACAATACCAAAATAAATAACAAAATATCAGCTTCTAATATATGAAATTCAAGTAAAATTGGAAGAACTATTTTTTTGTATACACATATTGGAATTAAAGTTTAGTATATAAGAAAATTCGTTTAAAAATTTGAAGGGTATTATATTTAATAATTTATTATATCGGTTGTGTACATATTTTAAAATTCATTAATAATATAATAACATACTTTTTTCCTATATTATTTCAAGAAATTATGTTTACTTTTTTTTAAAAAAAAACGAAATATATTATCTTTTCAAAATAATATCTTATTATTTATATAGGGTCATCCAAATATGAAGTCTGGATTTGAGTTTTATTTAAAAGAAACATATGTATAGGGTGGTGTATAGGGAAACGCGTGTATAATTTCAATTATTTCATTTTAAGAAAATACAAATCTAGGCGTTACATTTGGATGACTCTATATTTTGATTTTGTGTTCATTTTAGTGAGTATTTTTAAATTGTTCATAATTGTAGAAAATATAAAATGTAATTATAAAATATTTCTTATACATTTGTTTCTTTTTATTAGATTTTTTATTCAGATGTCGGTATAACTTAGTAATAAACACAAGAGTTTTAAATTTTCTGCGATAATTTATTTATAAAGTAGTTGTGTTTATATACAATTTATATATATATATATATATATATATATATATTTATTTATATGGTATACTTATGTATATACATACAAATGAATATGATTAGTTCATTATAATAATTTAAAAATGAGGACAACACAAACGAAAACTATTTAATCATACATACATATATATATATATATATATATATATATATATATATATATATATAATATGTGTATGTGTGAGTATGTGAACGTATATGTCAATGAGTATACAAATGTATATAATACGATTGAACATATTATAAATTATATGGGTTCTAAGAAAAATATCAAATGCATGACTTGAAAAACAAGATATAAATATAATTAAAATACTTTTCAAGGTATCAAACGTAGTGTATTAAATTATTGATCATTATCGGTCACAAGTTGTTAGACATTTACTATTCAAGAGGTTGTACTATCGATTTCAATTTTTTTTTATTACTTAGATTTGTTATGGTTGTTGTATTGGGCTTAAAGTAATTGAGTACATGTGTTGTAAAAATTGTTCTTTTAAAATTGCAATCTTATATATATATATATATATATATATATATATATATATATTTATATATATATATATAAAATAATAGTCATCATCATCAGATTTTTTCTATCCATTGCTGGAAAAAGGCCTCTATCAAAACTCTATTTCGACCGATCCAATGCCTTTCTCTTCCAGTACATTCTGATGAATTTTCTTATGTCTCTGTTCTGGGTCTCTTTCTGGACTTTTTTCATAAGCCTAGATTTCTAGTTAATAAATATATATTATATTTTTTTGTATTCCTTATAATAAAAAAATATATGGATTGAAGTTCTACTCATCAAATATGTTTAACGATGTATTTTTATTAATTATTTCTGAAATATTTTTAGAAAAATGGGTTCATTAATTTTAGGATTAATTTAAACGAATTAAGGCATATGCAAAATGTAGATTAGAATATCTCGCTAACTAATAACCTCAAAAATATTTTAATTGGTGCTGAAAACAATTTGACTTATTTATGATTGTTTAAAAACTTTCTTTGTCACTTATATAACACTATCCGTGTTTTATGATTGAATAGTTTCTATGTAAATTCAAAATATTCATTTTATCATCTTACTGAATAATCAATAATTTATTTGTTTCAATATAAACAACCAATTAGAACTAAACTGTATATATTGTATAAATGATAAATTAGCTTCTTACGAAGCTCGAAGTATGGCTGGTGCACAATACTAATAAACATTTGTAAACAAATTTCAACATGTACAGTACAAATAAGAATATATATATATATTACAAACATAGGTATAAAGTATGTAGTTATATATTATATCCATGTTTGTGCTGTGAACGTTCGATCTTGATTAATCTCGTGTAGAATTCTTGTGTAAAGTAACGTCCGTTATAAAGGTCACCATGACCAATGATAAATCTATACCTATTGAGTTTTACATGTCGTAATTTTAATTCAAAAGAAATGTACTTACAGTTTAGGTCAACAGGTATAACTGGACTTTCAATTCTTTTGTTTACAATACGTACGTTGACAGTGATTTCTGGTGTCTGAAAAACGCATTGTTTGTGTCAAGTGTAAATGAAAGTGCGGTATTTTCTATTCAATTGATTTAAACCGAATAAAATTATATACACTATAAACTTAATTACGACATAACTTTAACATCGAATGTATAGTTATTTCAGATTTATCTTAATTGTAATTTAATGATAATATAATTCAAGTGAAACTTGTTTCAACAATTTTTAGGAATCGTATATGGTATTAGAGTACTACGTTATGTTTTTCTTCATTGTATCTGGTGCAATTTGTATGTTTCTAGAACTCTGGAATGTTATTCAAAAAGATGTAACATAAATATCTGTAATTAATGCCATTATATTAGTTTTATTTCTTTGTTCGTGTTTGTTTCAATGAAATTGTTATCTTTATTTCCAAAAAACTATATTTTTTTGTAAATTAAAATTAAACGAGTTTATATATTTTGATTTAAAAATATATAAATAGCTGTTAATGTAAAACATATTCAAATATTATAATACTAATATAAGGTCATTCAAATGTGATGTCTAGGTTTGTGTTTTATTAAAAAGAAACATGTGTATAGTTTCTTTTTAATTAAACACAATTCTAGGCGTCACATTTGGATGAACTTAAGTTTAATAACATGATTCATTTAAACCTCGTAATTTATCATCTCTTTTTTTAGCAATTTACAATTATGACCAATTGAAATAAATTAAATATTAGTACAGAAGAAAATACAGATGAATATGTATTATTGAAGATTCGATTTTATTTTTTATTTTTGTTAAACAAATAATGAGATGTTTTTTTTTAAATCTGAAGAAGGAAATATGTAATTGCTCTTGCAAAAGAGTTGTTTCTTTTTCTTTTTTGCAATCGTGATTTGATAATTGTCTAGATAAAATATAATCAAATAATAAATCATAGGTATTTGGACTAAAAACATAAATTAAAATAAATAATCACTCAATTTATTTTTATATAAACTTTACCATTGCTTTTATTTTTTTACCAGTTGTTTTATAAAAAATAAAAAAAAATATAATTTTTATAATGTTTATTTTTAACAATTTGTTTTTGTATTGTCCCAAATTTGTTTTAACACAAATTAATCATTCATTTTAACACCACAAGTGTATTAATAATTATTTATAAATCACTTTATAATTTAATTTTTTTACTATTGCGCATTTTTGTAGTTGTGCCATCATTATATACATATAATCTAGATTTTGTAATGCAGAGATCATTATAAAATATATACTTATCAGTGAATAAATTAAATAATAAATGATTATTGAACACTTTTATAAAATCTTCCGGTATTGAAGAAAGTAGTTAATTTATAACAATATTTTTTTTGTATATAAAAACTAAAAATCTATGGATAATATTTTTTATCTAAAAATCAATCTATGAATCAATAGTTTTTCGTCTGAATCAAATTTATTATTTATAAATATTTTGATAGATTGTCTTTTATGTATAATTATTCATTCATATATTTTTAATTTTTATAAACAAGAAAAGAATTTTAATAAGACTTAAATTATTGTGTTTTAAATTATTTTTAAATATGTATATACTTGTATATATATATATATATATATATATATATATAGGGGTATATATACTATGGTAATATTTCAAGGAAAATTAGTTATGTAGATGTTGAGTTTAAAGTTACTAATTAAAAAACAAAACAGTGGTATTATTTATTAGTATATTTTTGTTTAAAGGTGAAAAATGGCTGGAAGGTTGGAAATAATTCATAATTGTCATATGAAATATATTTTCATTCGGAGGAATAATATTTATAGTTAATTTGAAACTAAAACTGTAATCGAAAATAAATAAAATCAATATTAAACATTTTATTCGAATATTAAACTTGAACCGTTCATTATTAATTAATTATTTTTTAAGAAAAAATATTGTTAATATTTAGTGATTTAAATGAAATTATTGTGTAAAATATAACGTAAAAAAAGAAAACAATGCAGTACTATATTAATTTGTTATTGCATTTGTCCTATTTGTTAATAGATAATTTTTTATCGTTTAATCTTGTAATGATTCATCGATTTTAATCATACAATATTATGTTTTTATCAAATATCGTAAAAATGTGTTCAAAACAATCTGTAGATTATTTCATGCTCTAGTTATTGTACAAATGATTTATTTCGTCAATATTTTAAATTAGATTCTTTGAATTTAATACGAATATTTCTTTGTATATGAAAGTACAATTGATCAACTGTGAAATAGAGATTTTTTAGTATGTTTTAATCTATATTATATTTCTTTTTTGTTTATATATACATATATTATTAAATTTGTTGGAAATATAATATACATTATTGCTATTGTTTATTTTTTTTATTATTCGCAAATATAAATATTTTTATAATCATTACAAAAGTTAAATTTTAATAGTGGTTTTGCGTTTTATAAGACAAATATGATTAATTATTCAACATATTTAAGTTTTCAATTGAAGATATACATGTATACCTTGATTTTTTTTTCTTACATGAATTTATTATGTTAGTGAAGACTAAAGTAAATTTTCTTTTAAGTTATTTGATACATAAATTCATTTTTAGAACACAAATTTTCAAAATTTATTAATAATAATTGTTGTCATTTTGTTTCAATAATTTAAAATGACAATATTTATTTATTAATTGTTTTGTAATTGTGTGAATGTAATTATTACTTATGTTTAATTTTTTATTTTTATATTAAACTGACGATTTGTAATTAGTAAACAATGAAAATGATAAAATTGCTATATTTCTTCATTTGATTTAATTACTATCATTTTTTAATTTCAATTATTTTGCTAAAATATGTCTGTTTTAATCAATATTAGCTACTTAGAGAAATTTCTTAAAAATCGACTTGATTGTTTTTCGATTTTAATATATTTTGGAATCTTCTATTTATGTATTTTGTTTATGTATTCAAATTAATTTTTAGTATATAAGTATTTGTAGGTTAATTTTTATTACATGGTTTTAGTTGTTTTCTACTTCCTATTAAAACAACCTAATGACACTGTTTAATAGATAATACTAGTTGATATTTAAATGAATTAGTGAAATTTCATCAATATTTATTCATATATTTTAATAAAAATATTTCTAATACTGAAAAATATGCAAATTTATTTAATGTTTATTTAGCTTTATATTATTTTATAGTTTTAGAAATTAATTTCTGATCAGTTTTAATTTCTTTATTATGAAGAGATATTCTGTGTTTTTCAATATTTTAATAAATAAATACTTATATTTAAAAATATGTAGATATATATATATATATATATATATATATATATATATATATATCCATACCCCTTTCATTTACCTACCAAAATTTCAAAACAAATAGTGACGATTTTAATTATTTCTAGTTAATAATTATTAAATAAAAGTACAGGAGTAATTTTGTTACTAAAGCAATATAAAGAATATTTATATAATTTTATCCTCAAATTAATAAAATATAAATATATAAATATTTTTTAGTTTTAATAAAACTATTTTAAATAGATTGTTCTTTGACAATTTCTCAGACTTCTATTTTTTTCCATTTTTCAATCATAATTCTAACGCTTCTTAGTTATAGATTAAAAGCTTAGGAGCATTCATTACAATTATTATAGATATACAATGTTATCAACTTTTTCCAGTTTTTTCATGTATGCGTATTAATATGAAGTAGTTTATATTGAAAATACTAGTTTTAAAGTTAATAACTGAATAATTGTAAATACTAACAAGATTCATTTTTTTAAAAAAATAATTAAATACTAACATTTATAATGAAGTTAGTAATTAATAAAAAAATGAAGAAGATGTCGTAAATACGTTTTTTTGAAAAAAATACAAGAATTTTTTAATTAGCTGATGAATTTATATAATGAATGAAATGTATAAAATGTATTTTGATGTTATTTAGTATCTTTGATAGAATTCTGAAACCTATGTATATATTTAGTAAAGAATTGCTTGTATATATATATATATATATATATATATATATATATATATATATATATATATATATATAAACATACATATATACATGCGTACTCATATACTTTCTCGAATTCTTTATACATTATTTTTTCTTATATTAATTTATCCATTAGCATATTTTTTGTTGATAAATATGTTATGTTTATTTATTCAATTAGCATTTAATATTTTATTAAGACGTTTTGTTTTTATAATTAGAAATTTAATATTATCAATTTTATTATTTTAAAAGAATTGTTTTAATTCAAACAAAATGGAAAAGTCGTTTACAATTAATTACAAATAATGTATATATATATATATATATATATATATATATATATGTGTGTGTGTGTGTATATATATATATATATTCATTTATTATATACATAAATATTTATAATCAAATAAGCCGGTGATTATAAGATATCACCTTTTGAACCAAATTTGAGTGAAAGTATCGGAATCAAATATTTAAAATTGACTGACATTAATTATTATCTTGTTGATTGATTAAGAATTTTATTTCTTTATACACAAAGTTTAATTAAAATGATTAAAAAATTGATTGTGAATACATAAAATTGATATTTATAATGCTGATATTTAATAAGAATACATATATAAGTGGTCCAAATGATACTGAAAGGTTAGACTTGCTTACTATCATTTACGAGGGTCGTTTGATAAGTATGGTCAATTTATTTATTGTTTAATTTAATTAATTAATTTGTTTAATTTCATTCAATTTTTTAATCTAGTTCTTCTTATTTTTTACTATACTTATCAAACGACCTTCGTATTATGTTTTAAGTATCTTTTAACCTTATTTGGGTCACCCTACATATATATAAGTATAGTCTATATATTTATAATATTTATTTTTTTAAAAAAAAAATGAATAAGGAATGGAGTTAATCAACAAATAATAATAGTAATAAATACATATGGAATAATAATTTATATATATATATATATATATATATATATATATATATATATATATATAGGGTCATCCAAATGCGACGCTTAGATTTGTGTTTTATTAAAAAGAAATTATACACATGTTTTACTCTACACCACCCTATACACATGTTTTTTTAATAAAACACAAATCTAGGCATCACATTTCGATAACCCTAAATATAATAGATATAAAAACAAAAAAAATCAGATTTGCAATTAATTAATTTTTTTTCAATTAAGTTTAAAATAAGTTTTTCAATTTTTTAGAAATAATTAATTTATTATATTTTTTTTTTTGTAATATATAAAGAAAATATTGATTTCTTTATAGTGTTTTAAATATAATACCATTAAATTTTTGTCTTTTTCTTATTACAAACAAAACTTATTATGAATTGAGAATACAAATAAAAACTTGTGTGCAATTTTTTTAATATAAGTATATAAACACGTATACATACATATGAGTGTAAAGTTTCTTTAACACAATATTGAATCTAACTATATAAAAAAGGCACAGACATTGACCCTGCAGAGATATGAAAAAGAGATAAATTAAATAATTAAGAATTAATTTATGCTGAATGCGACAGCGTTCAGGTTTTAACTATACATCTAAAACGACAGTTGTTAAATAGTCAAGAAGTTTGGATCTAAGTTAAAAGACAAGCTGTCTTCGAGCAGTTGTTCATAGAAATCGAAGAGATATGAAAGAATAAATTTTAAATATTATATAGACATTTATATGTACATACATTCTTTTTATTATATATATATATATATATATATATATATATATATATATATATATGTACGTTAATACATATGTGTAAGTATAAACTAATTAAAAAATCCATTGTAAGCAATCAGTGTTTACTGTACTAATTTATAATTCATTAAATATTGTTCATTTATATACCATGTGTAATGTACATAAAAGTAAGTAAATAAATACAAGTATATATATATATATATATATATATATATATATATATATATATATATATATATATTGCATTTATGTATGTATACTATAACATTCTATGTATTTATTAATGTTTTATTTTATATATCTTATGAATTGAAATTTTATTGCAAATTTATTAAAAATTATCAAAAATCTGATTTACAGTTTTGAAGCATCTATATGCAAAAATTACAATAATACCTTTGATAAAGTTGACACAATTGTAAAAATGATAAACTAAAAATTTAATAATACCTTATTATTGATGTTTTTGTAAAATTTTATGGATTAGTACGATTCATATGTTTAAAATGAATTAGCCACAGTGCCAAATCAATGAATTCTCTAAAAATATATTATTTTATTAAAAAAATTATATATATTTTATGTCCTATAATTAATTAAAAGAAAGTCTGCATGATATTCTGTTCAAAATAATTGTTTTTTTTTATAAAATCAACAATTTTTTTATATAAAAATTGATATAAATTGAACGGTGTAATAAAAATGTTTTAAAAATTTTATGAATATAAAAAAATATATTAATAATGTATTAAATCCAGTAAAATATTTTTATGCAAAATTATTTTAGTACTGTTAGTTTATTTGTAAATGTGTTAAAGATGAGGATGACACATTGCTGATTATTAATAGACTTCTATATTTGAAAAATTTGTTATGAAGGCTTAAATTTTATAATTTGCATTTTTAATTACTAAAATGAAAAAAAATGTTGTATAAAACTTGACAATAATTTATATATATATATATATATATATATATATATATATATATATTTAGATGTGTGTATATACATGTGTATATTATTTATTCAGAACTTATGTATTGTCATGTCGGTATCACGTTTTTACACTAAGTTTTTATGACCTCTTTTTAAATTTTATAGTAACTTAACACATTTATGTGAAACAAATTATTTTTGTAAAAGTGTAAGACAAATACATTGTTTCTACTTTAATAACAGTTATAACATATGTGTCAAAAATGTCAAGCCACTAAAAACTTTTGTATTTAAATACGTATTTAAATATTTTACGGATATTTCTCGTATTTTCATTGATATATATATATATATATATATATATATATATATATATATATATATATATATATAATATAAATTATATGAATGATAAGTGATTTTTATTATTTTTGATCAAATGGATATTTTATGATAATGTAATTAAATAATTATTAATTCTACTGAATTATTTTCTTAGTAAAGGTTTTTCGGAAAATTCACATGAATGATTTTTTTTTGTAAATGATGAACTCATTATAGATAGGTTTAGCTTAAGGAATCAAATAAAATTCTAATAATACTAATTATTATTTTTTGTTAGAAAAAAATATTTGAAACATAGTTATATCCATTTAAATATTTTAATACTTATTTAATCAACATTTAATTATTTACTAATAATGATGCATTGCCTGCATATATGCATCCTCTTGTTTGAAGTCGTTGTTTTCATTTCCTGGTAGGTTTTGAAATCTATTCTTGGTCATTCTCTCATTTTTCATCTAGCATTTTATCTTCGAAAATACTCTTGAAAAATCGTACGTTTCTTATTAGATATTCATAAGCTTAATTTTTTTTCTATACCAGGAAAAAATTAAGCTCTCTAATTGCCTCGTTCATCGACCACTGAATTTGCTTCTATTTAACAATATGAATTAAATTATGAAAAATAAAACGTTTAGAAAGCTATATTATAATGCTTCCATGTAGATGATGTTTATAATATATATATATATATATATATATATATTTATATATATATATATATATATATGATATATAATAGTACAGTTAAAATTTATTTTGTCCGGAAAGTCTGCTTAATATATTTTTTTCTATTTTTTGTCAATTTTAATATTTAATCCAATTTGTACTTCGGTAATTTTTGAAAAGTTTAGAAACGAAATTTTCACATCAACGCGAAGGCACAGCATAATTTTTTTAAAATAAAAAGATGTTTTAAAATATTTTTCTTCTTTTTCGTGTACTTTTTTCAACACTTCTAATTTGTCCAACTTGTTACTGTTAACCTTTTCTAAATTCATATTTCTATTGGATCAATTTTATTTCTCTTTTGTTTGCCCAAATTCTAATTTTTGCATTCATATATCAGTACACTCCAAATAAAGATTTTTATAAACCATTTCCTCGTATCTAGACTAATATGTTTGTTCTTTAATAAACGTTTCTTATTGTGGAAAACTGGATTTGTAGGTCATCTTTCTTCAGTTTCTATTATTATTAATGGTTTTGTTTTTCAAATAACAAAAATCTTTATCTTGTTTAATTTCTATTTTTCTGATTTATATTTTACTTCTGTTTCTTTCATTAATATTTGATATTAAAATTATTTTAATCTTTTCTGTATTTATTGTTAATTTTAAATCATTTAACGCACTCATTAAAATTTCTAACATTTTGATGAATGCTTTTGTTCATTTTAATAAAATAGCTATATTAATTGCAAATCTTATATTGCGAATATTTTCTTAATTAATTTAGTTCTCTTTATATTATTTTTTATTATTACTAATTCTTCAATAAATAAGTTTTAATTTAATTTTTAAAAAAGTAATTTAAGTTTCTTACTATTTTATAAATAAAAATTATAATTATGAAATTGAAGTAGAAATCTGCAGTAACAATATTTATTTATTAAATTTGTATTTTTAAGAAAATCATCGAAATAAATAATAATTTTCAAATTTGGAAAATTTTATTTTTTTATATTAAGGCTGTGAGAATAATGATTATTTAATTTGATATCTGATTTTTAAAGAAAACTCCTATTATTTATTTTAATAATATTATTAAATTATTAGTAAATAAAAATAACTGTAAATTTGAATTAGTAAATATTTCAGTTAAGTGCCTTATTAAAACTGTATGAAAGTAATAAATATTAGTGAGGTAATAAAGTTTCGAAAGATTTGCATATGAAATATATGTCGTTGAAAACGAAAAATAAATAAAAATTGTCGTAGAATGAGTATTTCTATGTATTAAATTATTTCCATGAATGGAATAAATATTATGTGTTAAAAGTGTATTTGCTTTTTTTTAGAAAATCACGAGTAGGTTTCTGAATTCCTAAAACAGTCAGTTCATGGTCACTGCCCACGAAAACTTTTAGCCATGTAAGTCTTTATCATGTTTAAGACCGTTGACATTGTCAACAATATTGATTTTTTTTCGGTATATTGACAGAACATATTTGTTACCTATTTATAGAGTCTACGTTATAGAATCACGTTATGTTGTGTAAATAGCTCTAATTCATTTTATACATGCATTGAACGTTTCTTTGACTGTAATTTTCATTTTAGTTGTTTTCGATTTGTTTTAATTATTTACATTTTTATGAGGTTTTTAGCTTGACTATTTAATATTTTGATTTAAATCGTGTGTAAGATATAGACAGTACCTTGAAATATTGTTAAATACCTAATTTAATAGTTACGAGTCTTTTAAATAAAATAATTATACATAAAATAGGCTTATTTTTACAAATAAGGCACACATTAAATTGTTTACAAAAGTGCTTATTCTTTGTCTTTTAGTTAATATTTTGTTTCTAAAATATGTCAAAAGATTAAAAAAAATTATATATATATTAATTTTCTATTTTTTAATTCTATTTAATAATACTATTCATATTGTTATATGTAGAGAAATTAATTATTCTATAATAAATGTATTATATTTTTGTTAAAAAATTTGAAATTAACAAAATATCACGTTTTTATATACATGGATTATAATTTATTTACATATATATATATATATATATATTAGGGTGGCAAGTATCTCCCTTCCGCTTTTTTTTTTTTTTTTTTTTGTACATAGCTGCGAAATTCAAAAGACCAGAAGGCGGAA
The DNA here is from genome assembly GCA_029203775.1 of Neoneuromus ignobilis. NCBI lineage: Eukaryota > Metazoa > Arthropoda > Insecta > Megaloptera > Corydalidae > Neoneuromus > Neoneuromus ignobilis. The sequence continues at coordinate 33,928,466 of CP092091.1, read as the reverse complement.
GGGAGATATTTGCCAACCTAATATATATAATGAAAATGATATAATTTTTATTTAATTTTATCTCTAATGGTTAATATTATGAATTTATAGAAGATAAAAACTTACAAAATTATATAATTAAAGATGAATTATTATATTTTCTTATTTCTAATTTATCACTTTTAAATACTAAAAATATATTTTAAAATCCAATAGAAATAAAAACGTTAATAATAGAATAGTAGCAGCATTTTATTATTAAAAAATAACGATAATGAAAATAAAATTTATTTAAAGGATTGATGGTGTCAGTATTACTATATTTATAATTCTTGATAAATCTAAATAGGTAAATCCATGTATATATAAAATAAAGAAATAATATTTACATAATTACATACATACATACATACATATATATATATATATATATATATATATATATATATATATATATTCATATATATATATTCATATATATATATATATATATATATATATATATATTCATATATATATATATATATATATAATCATATATATATATATATTCATATATATATATATTCATATATCATATATATATATATTATATATATATATATATATATATATTCATATATATATAAAATATATATAATATATATATATATATATTCATATATATATATATATATATTATATATATATATTATATATATATATATATATATATATGTAAGTAATAAAATGTACTTTAGTTTGCTTACTAAAAACATGTATACATTTTTTTAAATCAATTTTGAATTTATTGATATACTTCATAGTCAAGTGTACATATTTATATAAAAGTTAAATAACTCTGTAGAAAAAATGAAAATATATTTTATTTCCTACATTATAATATTTATGCGTTTTTTCAAAATGATCTACTTAATTTGTTGTACGAGTTTGTTATTTCTAAGTAAATAATATTTTAAGTAGACAGTGTTATATTTACTTTTTATTTATTATTTCATCTTATATATATATATATATATATATATATATATATATATATATATATATATATATATATATATATTTAAAATGTTTTATATATTTCAGTATTTGAATCATATTTACCTTTTTATATTTTAATAAAAATATGTTTTTTTACATTTAAATTTTTAAATGTTTTACATATACTGTATGTTTATTCTCTTTTTCTCCACAAAATATATAGCATTATAATAATTTTTGTTCTTGTGCCTTTTATTTCCGTATCTTCCATATCTTAATCAAAATTTTGTTGTAAACGCTGCTAAATACCACGTTTCGGTTTGGTTTTCAAGGTTATATCATCTAAGGTTTGGTACACTGCTAGGAAAAACCTTATCAAATACTTCCGACTTTTTTAAATGTCTTCTCAAGATATTTCCACTTTCTCTAGTCCACTAGAAATCTCTTCCAATTCTCACCTCTTCTTAAGCTTTGCAATTTCATCTCATCATCTTTGATGACATTACTTTTTTTTCTTATGTTGGTCTTCGTTTAATAATGATTTTTATCTACTTATTGTCTTCTCTTCTTGCTGTCCATCCTGCCTATGTCCACTTTAGTGATTGATGTACTTATATTACATATATATATATATATATATATATATATATATATATATATATATATATAAACATAAAAAAGGGTATTATTCAAATTTCATTTTAAAAAATAAACATATAGTAGTCGTGCTAAATAAAATACGTTATAATTTTTACATTTGGAACTAATGTTTTTGAATGACGTAAATACATTTATCATAAAACGCAACTAACTTTTAAAAACTAACTTTTCAAATAGCTACATTCACCGATTCGTTCGTATGAAATTCATCGAAACTGTACTTGTATCCAATATAATTCACCTGCAAATCTCTAGAAATACCAGCAGATCTACTAGAGCGTTTCAATAAATAATAAAATAGAAAAAAATATACTGTTATTAACGAGTATTATATATATATATATATATATATATATATATATATATATATATATATATATATATATAGGTAAATGTATTATAAAAACTATTACTTATGACTCATATAATCTTTTAACAGTCTTCAGACTTGTTTAGGTATTTATCTGATTTTTGAATCAGTGCGTTGATTATGGCATCGAATAAAATCAGGGTCATGTTTCATTCGTTAACACATAACGGCCTTTTGCACATCTTCATCGTTTTGATGTATTGATTTATAATCATTATATCTAATCAATAATTCACCGGAATGATAAACAACTTTTTATTCTTAACATATAAATTGGTAAAATATATTTCTTTATAACTGTATCTCACATCTTATTTATAAAATGTATTTTTTATTACACAACTTTTTCGATATTGGTGTCATTAATAATTTGTATGCACAGTGACAAACTGTATATTTTAAAGTAGAGATTTTGCTTAAAATTATAAACACTTAAAATATTTTTTATAATGTTTGTATGAATATTTAAATTATATGTATTTTTAATTCTTTTTAGTTTTTTTTAAGAAAAATGTAAACAAAAAATTAAGTGAAAATATATTTTGCAGATGTTGTTTCTTCATTTTTTTTATAGTTTATAATTATAGAATTCAATACCCATTTTATTGTATATATTATTGTTCATGTTTGTCTACATATTCATTATAATTGTAATAATATATCAGTGAAGCAATCTTTTTTTAACCTATATACTTTTTAACCTTATCTGTAAATATCTTTTTTATTTCATATTTACAGTAAGTAATATTTATTTAGTATTTACAAACCTGACTATTACTTTTAAAATATTCGAATTATTTGTAGTGTATCGAGTTTATAATAATTTTATTATATGATTATTTTTATATCTGCTATAGATATTTTTCGCTTAAAGAATTTTTTTTTATTTTATATCCTTCGAGGATAATCAAAAACATTTTAATATATTTTATTGCTATGGAGTAATTGAAGATTTACTATAGGTCCCCATTTTGTTTTGTTCACAATTTATAAATCAATTTTGTTAAATTATATGTAAAATGTAATTTTGTTACAAACATACATCAATGAAAGTCTCTTCCGAAGCTTACTATTTACAGTGATTTATATCCGTTTCTTCCATTCCACAACGATATATTTGCTCATATCTCTATTTCATCTATTCATGAGTCTCTTTTTGGGAATTTTTATATTCTGTGTTCCCAATCAATAATCAATGAATATCCGTCGATAGTCTTGTTGATCTCTGCTATATGATATGCTAATTCCCATTTTAAATTATTCATATTTATTATAATGTTCCTACATTCTGTTTTCTTTCGAATCTACTTAATTTTTTTGTCTCTATGTGTTATTCTTAACATATGTCTAGTTCAAATAAAATTTTAGATAATCACACAGACTTTTTTTATTTAACCTATTCAATTTTTGTATCACTAAACTACATTAGAAGCAAAAATGTATTTCTGGAGGTTTTAGAAATTACTTGTATTTAGTTTTCAATAATAAAATAGATGATATTTTTGATAAAAGCGAAATAATATCATTTAAATCTTTAAAAAGTTTATAAAAAACATTATTATTTGTGATAAAACAATTTTATTTTTGAGTTTTTTGTGGAACAGTTGAATATAATTTTTGAAACCAGCCAATTTTATCAAGAATATAATAAATATCTTCAATTAGAATATGATTAATGGTTATTTTTATTTGTATATTTTATTTATAATATAAAAATAAATGCGTTGCGTTTGTAATGTAGACATTTCTAAGAAGTAAAATGTATAAATACATATATATATATATATATATATATATATATATATATATATATATATATAAATATACATATACACAGTATTTAATACATATGTATATAACCCAATTTATTATGATTGCAAATATTTTTTTTAATTATTTCGTTAATAGTCCATTTCATTAAAACTTAATTAGGTTTTTAGTGAGTACCACACACGCAGATATATTTATTCATATATATATATATATATATATATATATATATATATATATATTCATGTAATATGAAGAAATGTCTAGAAATTGTAAATATGAATTAATAAACAGAGTGAACATATCAATAAACACCAGCAAGAAATAATTATACATTGTTTTTAACTTGTATTTTTTAGAATGTTTTTCAATGTACAGTTATTTAAGTTTGTATTAATATTAATGTTTTTTTTTATTAAATTTAAGTTCTTTATTACTCAATGAATAATTGTAATTAATTCTTTTCATTTAAACTTGAAGATAAAATTAAACATTATGTGACTTATGCAACACCTATGACCGAAATATATATTTTATATTCCATGTCTTTTTATAAACACTAGTACTAAAATAGAAGTTTAAATTTAACCAAGTATCTAAGAATTAAACTTGTATTTATTTTTTATTATTAATTTATATTTTTAATTTACATAGTTTGAATTTATATTGATTAGAAAATTAAAATAACATTTAATTTATATTAGATAATTAGTATCTGTTTATATTAAATATTTTTAAAATGGTGTAATAAATTATGAAATAAATTAATAATCTTTCATATAATTCAAAAAGGTATTGAAAAGTGTTCAGTAATTATTTATTCACTTTCTTTATTTATAAGTTGATATGTATTTTGATGACAATTCCGTTATCATCAGAGTATTGCGTTGTACAGTTTAATGCAGTAATGTAGCAGGTGATGATGACTGACTGTATCCTCCATCAAAATATGTTTTAGCTTATAAATAAAGAAGTAAATTATAAATAATCCTTTTTAATGTCTTGTGGTATTGAAGTGATAATTCATTTGTGTGAAAGTGAATTATGCACAATTCCAAAACAAATAGTGATAAATAAACAGTTTAAATTGAATTATCATATATATACTGAGAAAACTGTAATTTAAATGAACTTTTTTTAACCAAAAAAAAATTAATAGTTTAAAAACTTTAAAATCAAAATATTATAAATATTTTGTCTATAAGATACGACATAAAAATTTAATGTGTTTAATGTGATTCAAAATTTTATGTTATTTTAATTTTTATCGATTTATCTCTTATAAAATTAATACAAATGTTTATTTTCTAATTAATTATTTAATTTATTTATATTACTTTTATTAAATTAAAATAGTATTATTTGATAAAAAGTTCTTTTGTGTATTAAAAATGTATGCTTACAAGTACATGAATTAAAATTAAGTATAAATATTTTTTTCATTATATTTGTAGAAAAATTATATTCATTGCAAAAATAATTACACTCACACACACACACATACGCTTATATATATATATATATATATATAATGTTAGAATAAATTGTAATAATTTTTTTATAATTTACATTTAGTTTCGAAATTAAGAAAATATAAAAATAAATGAAAATGCTATTCGTAACATTCGATCGATTAGGGAAATAGATTGCTATTATTGACTAAAAGGAAGTCTACGTTTAAATAAAAAACCAAATTAAGAATCTATTTTTTTACTAAAGTAATCAAAATATTTTGGACGAAATTCAATTACTTATAGATGCACCAGAGCATGAAATAGTTTTGCGTTGTTTGTTTTGGATTACTTTTTTAAGTCAGTGAATAAGTAAAAAATAAAATTAAATGTAATCTAATTTTATTTTTAAAGTATGTGGATAACGAATCTCTTCTATTGTTATTTGTTTAGATAGATTTTAAAGAACAAAGAGTACAAGATTAAAGTTTCAATAAAAATAATAGGTTTTATAATGTAATAATAATAATAATTATTTATATATATATATATATATATATATATATATATATATATTTGTAGGTAGTATTTAAAATTTTATTGTATATAACTGGAATTTGAGCCATTAGTTCCAAGTACATATAATTTATTCGTAACTGAATTTCGGGCTTTTGACTGTTGGAATATAAGCGCTAGTTATTTTTATTAGAAGCATCTTTAAGAAATGCCCTAAGGATAAAATCTAGTGGTGTCAGGTTTAGTAACCCAGGTGGTCTGGCTCTTCGGTCAGTTAGTCAATCTTTTATCATATGTGTATATGTTTTTTTCTTTTTCTTATAAAATATGCAGCTGTTATGTGTACGGTTGCGTCATTCAACCAGGAAAAATATAATTAAAAATATTATATGAAATTTGTAAATTATCAGATTACAACATGCACAATAATTTTAATAATACAGTTTCAATATTAAAATATCACATATATATATATATATATATATATATATATATATATATATATATATATATACCCTTTTAAGTAAAAACATTTTTGAAGGTCAACAATGGCTATAACAACCAAATACATTCACTGTTTTCAATCCTTGCTCTAATTTATCAAATTTAAAATTCTGTATAAAAATTATTTTTGATTACAAAATAAAAAATATTTTTATGCACAAACACATTCACACAATATATAAGTGTTTTTTGGATTTTAAATTTAACTAAAATTTTATAGAAATATATTTATTTGATATAAAATATAATTGTATTTTTATACGTTGAATAGAATACTTATAAAGGAATTAAAAATAATTATGGTTTTAAGATAATCATAAAATAAACATTTGTGTATTTTATTATTTAACATTTTTTGTTTTCCAATAAAAAGAACTTATCAGAAATTTAGATAAGTTTTTTAATAGAAATTTCTAGTAAAATATGAAATTAGTTTTAACAAATTGCTTATTTTCTTACAATGAAAATAAATGAAGTAAAAAACATTTTTTTGTTATTTCATTAATTGCAACTTAAACTAAAATTAAAAAAAAATTAAGGATTCGTGAATTTTTTATTTTATTAATAAGTCATTGTTAATTTTTATTTATACAAATATTAGTGTAAATTTGATAAAAAAACTATTTATGTAACATTATGTTTTTGGATGAAGTATTTCTAACAGTACTTAAAAAATATTTTGTTTTATGAAAATAAAATAAATTATTATGTGAATGAAAAACTGAAGCTACAGAAATATGTTAATCAATTTTTATATCAAAATTAATTAATATAAAATCTAAAACAATGAGAGAAGTCAATGAAGTAAAGAGTATTGATACATTTATAAAAAAATAATATAACAAAAGTGTGAAAATGTTTTAAAAATAGAAATATGTATTTTAACATTGAATTATTATGGATGATAAATAGAAATAAAATTAAAATTTAGAAGTAAAATCGCATTTTATTATTTTTTCAAATCGTTTATTCATAATTTTATAAGATTTTTATATTAATAATTATTATTATTGTTATTTTATCACGATAAAAAAGATGCTTATATAAAACAATCTAAAATTGAAATATTGTTAATTATATTATAATAATGTTTGTTTAATATTTAAAGTTGAATTTTATTATTTTTAATTTTTATGTATTTTGATATATTGAATACACACACACACACACACACACACACACATATATATATATATATATATATATATATATATATATATTTGTATTATTAATTTAAAATTTGAATAAGTTTTTTTTAGTTAAACAAATATTGCAAAACTTTTATAATACATTTTTGTTATGTATATTTTTATTGTTGTAGTAAAATATTAAAGTAAATTTAAATATATTTTTTCTATGCTGTAACATCAACTCCTCTTAAATTAATATTTATTTTATTGATAAACAGTTCATTAGCCAACACCATTTTAATTATAATTTTGTTATGTGAGACAGTAACTTTGTACAGAATCTTAATTTCTTGTATGAAATCATTAATTAACATTTTGAAAAATATGGTTCGTAGATATCATTAAAAATACATAATTATAAGATTCAACTTACATTATCTTTACTCATAAATATCTTCAAATAAAAGTGAAAATTCTTAAAAAGCCAGTTTTGTCAAATAAATCATTTTTTTATTGTTCTAATTAAATGCAACAAAAATGTTACATTTCAGTAATATTAAACAATGGAAAATAAAAAAAGATTATGAATGGACTATACAATGGAAATTCCGTTCG
>CP092091.1:33902990-33915490 GCA_029203775.1 Neoneuromus ignobilis | reverse complement strand
CTATACGTCCTTGGCCTTGCCTATTTTATTTATTTCATTATATATATATATATATATATATATATATATATATATATATAAATACACAATAAAGATAGGATATAATAATAAACACAGTTATTATATTTTATAATTTTTATTTTAGCATACATTTTATATCTACTAATGTTCTTTCTTCTCATATTACTAACTTATTTTATCTTCTATGCTCAATTTCGTCACTTATTTCATTTTCTGATAATTTGACATGCATGGATTGTATTAAATTAGTTGAAATTCAATTGAAATATTTAGAAGTCTATTTACATATTGTTGGAGTAAACAAAATAAAAAAAATAATAGTTCCAAGAATAAAAATGATAGAAACAAAAATAATTAATGTTTTTAAAATTATTATTTTTATAACTACTCTTATAAAATAAAAAAAATTAATAAATGTTTCTATGAATTATTGATAAATTTTTTAATATATTTTGAAATTTTTGATTATTCTAAATTTCTGTTTTACCTTATATATATATATATATATATATATATATATATATATATATATATATATATAATACAAACATGTCATCATAATATACTTAAAAAATAATTATAAATAAATATATTCTAAAACTAAAGTTCTTCGGAAGTAAAATGTGTAGTTAAATATAACTTATATTTTTCAAAAGAATAACTCAACTATTTTTATAGTATCTCTGAAAACTATGATTATCAGTAGTGCAATTTAATTTTTATATTATAATATAGAAAATCAACAAAAGGAAGTATTTTGTGTGGTATAGGAATAAAATAATGTGCATTTTCTTGAAAAAATAATCACTGTATATATAATTATAAACTCCTACACCTGAAATTCTTGGGCGAAAATTTAATCGAATATCATTAGATTTTAAATGTTTTCCTAAGATTCTTCCATTTTTTTCTGTCCATTGCTAATCTTATCTAAATTTTACCTCTATTATACTTCATAATTTCATCCTTTCTTTTTTATAGGCCCTTTCCTTTGATCTCTTAGTAGCAATTCCATAACTGTTTTTATCCTTGTAATGTCTTTTTCTTCCTATGTATAGTGTCCACAATCATTTCATTGATTTTATTTCTTATATTATGTTGTCAAGTATCTCCCTTCCGCTTTTTTGCTCTTTATTCAATGCTTTATAAAAAGTGTTGCAGTGATCGGATTTAGTTCAAATATGCGCCGTTTTGTTCGATAATCTGGTTCCATCTAGACGGCAACTTCATAATACCCCTCTTGTAGAACCCTCCCTCCTTATTTGCGAAGAACTCGGACAGCCACTTTTCACAAGCCTCTTTTGAGGCCAACTTTACACCACCAAGGGCGTTCGCCATGGACAGGAACAGGTGGTAATCACTTGGCGCTATGTCCGGGCTATATGGTGGATGCGATAAAACCTCCCATCCGAGCTCCCGTAGCTTCTGACGAGTCACCAAAGATGTGTGTGGCCTGGCGTTGTCCTGGTGGAACACTACACCCTTCCTCTTGGCCAATTCTGGACGCTTCTGGTCGATCGCCTGCTTCAAGCGGTCCAGTTGTTCGCAGTAGATGGTAGAATTAAGCGTCTGGCCATATGGGAGCAGCTCATAGTGGATGATTCCTTTGCAATCCCACCAAACGCACAGCAAAACCTTCCTGGCCGTCAATCCCGGCTTGGCCACTGTTTGGGACGATTCACCGGCCTTCGACCACGACCGTTTTCGCTTAATATTGTCGTATGTGATCCATTTTTCGTCGCCAGTCACCATCCGCTTCAAAAATGGGTCGAGTTCGTTCCGTTTCAGCAGCATATCGCAGACGTTGATTCGGTCCAGAAGGTTTTTTTGCGTCAAATCATGCGGCACCCAAACATCAAGCTTTTTTTGTATCCAGCCTTCTGCAGATGGTTTAAAATGGTTTGGTGACTAACTGCCATCTCCTGGGCGATGTCACGAGATGTTACATGCCGGTCTAACTCGATGATTTCCATGATTTGATCGGTATTCGTCGTCACAGGTCTTCCGCCGGCTGGCTTATCCATGGTGTCGTTTTCACCGGCTCTGAATCGTCGAAACCATTCCTCCGCGGTTCAAAGTGATAGAGTACCATCACCAAAACACTATTAATCTCACGGAACGTTTCTCTAGCGGATTTGCCTTTAATGAAGGAAAACTTCAAAATAGCGCGAACTTCGGCGTTAGTGAACTCCATGTTTACACGTCTATAACTTTTGAACGCAGTATCCAAACTAATCATGCATAGCGTCGTTTTGTAGGTTATGTAAAGACCTTTCAAATGATGTATAGTGTTGCCCGATACGAGCTCTGTAACGCTTTGTACATAGCCGCGAAATTCAAAAGACAAAAAGGCGGAGGGAAATATTTGACAACCTATTATTATATTATTTATTTTTGTATGTTCATATGTTATCCATTTACACATTTTTCGACCATATTTAAACATTTTAACCTTACTGTTTCTCTCTCTCTCTCACTTTATATATATATATATACACGAGGGTCGTTTGATAAGTATGGTAAAAAAGTAAGGGAAACTAAATTAAAAAAATTAATTTAATTAATTAATTAAATTGAACAATAAATAAATTTTCCATACTTATCAAACGACGCTCGTGTATATATATATATATATATATATATATATATATATATATATATATATATATATTATATATTATATATATATATATATATATATATATATATATATATATATATATATATATATATATATTAATTTCATACTGGAAATTATTTATATCTGCTCAGAAGAATAAAATCTACCTACGTTATATACAAACTTTTTTGAACATCTTAAAATGTATGAAACATAAATTTAATCGAATAATATGAAATATAATATATGAATATGAAATATTTCTTTGAACAGTTAGTAATATTATTTGTTTAAATGTGCAATTATTCATATATTCTTTGTGACTGTGAATATTGAAACCGAATAATATCATAAGTACTTTAAATATTATAAATTCATTTACCTTTAATAAATATTGAGAGTTTTATCATTATATTTAACTAAAAAGTGCCATTAAGAGTTTTTTTTTCCAGTAATTTATATACATATTTATATACATATATATATATATATATATATATATATATATATATATATATATTTACAAATACATAATCAGTATCTGCATATTATCATATTTATATAAATTGCTGTATAAAAACCTTCTCCAAAATTTCCCATCTCTAGTGATCAAATACTTTTCTCGTCCACTCCACTTAGACGAATTTTTCCATATTTCTATTCTATTGGTAATGTGTCTTATTTTGTGTGTTTTTTTATACTTTTGACTTATCAGTTAATAATTTTTGCTATGTATCGGTATTTTTTCTTCTTGCTTTATGACAGACTTATTTCTATTTGAATCTTTCCACTGTTATTAAAACGTCCGTAACTTTGATTTTCTTTCGAATCCACTTTATTTATTGTAAAACTATTTAAAAATATTTAACATGTACTATTTTTAATATAGTAACCTTATTTAAATTTTGTAACTGATTAAAATATCTGTATTTCAGTGAAGAAAAAACTTCTTTGGATTATTCTGTCGGCATCAGTTCTTTAGTATTAATTAATTATTAGATAAATCAAAATGTAAGGTAAGTGAAATATTATTTTTTTTTAATTTGTCTCATATCACTCTTTAATTTAATATATTGTACATATAAATATACATATATATATATATATATATATATATATATATATATATATATCAGGAAGCTCTGCTCCATACTCCCTAAGCTATCCCCGACGGGGTGGGGGATTATGCTCCCGGTCGCAACGGTCGCTTCCCTCATGATATTTGCATTAGTGAATGATGTTTTTTTGTAATCGTTAAAGTTCAGAGATAATTGATTATAATGGGAGTAGATTAATGACATTAATTTTGCGACGAATTTTTTGTGTATATAGAAAGATATATAATCAATATTATATAACAAACACTAAAGTATTTATACAATTTTTTATAAAAAAAATACGAAATTAAATAAATATTCAAGTTAGGTAATGATAAAGAAAAAAAATTGTTAGAATAAAATTAATTGTGAATAATTATAGTTAAACTATAGTATTAGAAATTCATACATACGAGTGTCGTTTGATAAGTATGGTAAAAAAGTAAGAAAAACTAAATTGAAAAATTTAAATAAATCAATTAATTAATTAAATTAAACAATAAATAAATTTACCATACTTATCAAACGACCCTCGTTTCTATATACATAAATTTCATTTTTATATATGTATATATATATATATATATATATATATATATATATATATATATATATATATATATAATATATCGGTATTAATATATATATATATATATAATATAATATATATTCTACAACATATTATATGTAAGTATCTCATAATTAACCGTACTATTGAAATAACGATATTTTTTGTAAAAATAATCTAACAAGACATCTGTTGAACGTGAAATTCTATAATTCGCAAGTATTTTTTTTTATAAAAAATTACATTTTTGCTAATCACCTAGTTCAGGAAACTGAGAATTGTTTCAAATGCTATAAGTTTTATAATGTAGAAAATTAAAATTCCAATACAGTTATTTGAAAAGATATATAATTATATATAGAGAGTGTGTGTGTATGTCTTTAAATATATTTAGTAATGCAAAGATAGGATATTTTTTTAATTTTTTTAACTTTCTACATTTAACCTGTTAAGTTAAAAGATAAAAAAGTAAAGCTTATTTTTTAATTTGAATTACCTGTAAATATTTACATAATTTAGTTCTTCTTCGTATTAATTTCTTATTTTATAATTTTATTAAATATGTACAATACTAATTTACTGAATTATCACAATTAAATTTGTGATTGAAAGGAATTTACTTTTACAAAAATGAGCTATCACTGTAACATTAAATTAATAACAGCAAAATATTGAAAAAGTGTTGTTAATTATTTTCCATTTTGTTTATTTATAAGCTGATCCGTATTTCAATGGTAATCCTATCATCACCAAAGCGTGTCGTTATAACATCTTTCAATGGTTTTATTATATTTTTTATATTTCATTTGAATACAAATTATTTTTCATACTTAAAAAATTACAAATAATTTAGTTGCATTTTTGTAAATAAATTTAAATAGAAACTAATCAGTCTCTAAATGAATTTATTTAATATAAATTACAGTAATAAATTCGATATAAAAATTTTAATTTTTCAGAGAACATTACAATATATTGTATAGTGTTTTTTTAAGAGTGATAGATTTTTAAGAAACTTTCAAACCTAAGAAATACAGGGATATATATATATATATATATATATATATATATACGCTTGGTTAAAAGGTTAGATAGAACTTTCGATAGGGATTCAATTTAAAATTCATAAAATCATTTAATATTCATAAATTAAAAAACACCTATACAATACTTAAAATTTTGATTAAAAATTAGTTTTATTCACTTTAATTGTTTAAGAATGTTTTAAAAATAAATTATCAAAAAAACTTATCAGAAAATTAAATTTTTTATCGAATTTTTACTGTTATGAAATATATTTTCTATTAAAAGAGTACAATATATTTTATATAAATAATTAATATAACATTTATGATTAATATCAGACAACGTATAATATTACAAAGTTGTAGTAATTGATATTTATTAGCATTTAATTAAAACTATAAACGTTTTTAATAGTTGCAAATATACAGAATAAGAGAACATTATGATTAAAGAGAGCGTATATTGAAATTAAATATCAAATAATTAAAAATTTACTTTATGAGTTTTTAAATGAACACGAAATATATTATTGGAACAAGCTTGAGAGTGAAACATTACAGTACAGTTATGCAGGTAATAATTAATAAAAATTGTGTACACTTTATTTAATTATGTTGTGTCAAAATTAATAATAATATTTATATATACATATATACATATATATATATATATATATATATATATATATATATATAATGATTAGTCATAAACTAAACATACTTTCACAAAAAAAATATTTAATAGTTGTCTAATGAAATAAATGTTTGATATAATTCATAACAAATTATTTTTGCGTATAAATATGTGTTATAAAAACTGCCTCTGTCGATTTTTAGTTATTTTTCTATACAGTTATAAAATATTAATATGATTTTTTAATTGCTATCATATATTTCAAAAACATTTTTGATACTAATACATTATATTAGGTCTACCGAAAAGTTCTGTCCGATAATGTCATCTCATTTTTTAAAGATGAGTCATTCTACAGAAATGGAATTCACAAATTACTATCACACTATGAAGAGGTTATTAGTAACGAAGAAAAAATTGTATTGTTCAGTAAATATTAATAAATATATTGAAAATGTATTATTTTTTTAATTCAAAAACAGACAGAACTTTCCGGTAGATCTTATATATTGTTTTATATAGGGTTATCCAAATGTGACGCCTAGATTTGTGTTTTATTAACAAGAAACATGTGTATAATTTTTTTTTATTTCTTTTTAATAAAACACAAATCTAAGTGTCGCATTTGGATGACCCTATATTATAAACACACTACATATATACGATCGTCGTTTGATAAGTATGATAAAAAAGTAAGAAAAACTAAATTAAAAAAATTAATTAAATTTATTAATTAATTAAATTAAACAATAAATAAATTTACCATACTTATCAAACGACCCTCGTATTATTATCGTCATCATCAGTATTATTATTTTTTTATCCACTGTTGAATAAAGCCTTCCTCTAAAATTCTCCACTTCTGATGGTCTAATGTTTTTCTCACGCATTTCATTCCTATGAATTTTCTTATGTCTGTATCTCTCCCCCCCCCAGTATATATTTACATACACACATGCATATATATATATATATATATATATATACACACACACAGGTAACCCTCCTATAACACAGTAGATAGATTCCTAGAAAATGGCGTGCTGTGTGAAACCGTGTTATATGAGACTAGGAACCAATGCAAAAAGGAGGGTTACGTTCCGAAAACTTATTAAAAACAAAAATGTTTTTTATTCCATATAAGAATCTTCATTTTTATCAAAAATATTAAAATATGCATAACACAAAACGTAAAGAAACAAACAATATCTATTTTAATTTAATAAAACCTTAATTTAATAATTTTCTTCATCATCACTGTTCAAGATAATCGAACGAAAACGTTTTTTCGATTGAACGATACTATATTTACTTTTTGAATCTTTTTTCTTCAGTTAGATTTTTTCCCTATCTGACCTTTTTAAAAAATCTGTAATTTTGCTGGTTCTTACAAGGTCGTTGCAGATTTCACGGTATGGATATAGGCAATTTTGCAGCTTCCTTTTGAATTTTCGGCTTTTTTCAGTGGAAGAGTCTGCATTCAAGAAAAGTGATTCTAAATTTTTGGCTAAGCTTAGGCCTTCCTATAATTTTTTTAGTGTTAAATTATTAACTTTACAATCTTCATCAGTGATATTGTCCTCAGAATCGATTTGATTTACAACTTCGGATACTATTTCCACCTAATCTGCATCCAAATATTTTTATTATGTATTATTTTATAATTTTTTAATATATTTTTTATAATTCTATAATATATATATATATATATATATATCATGTTATCTAGTGTTGTAGAAGGGTTTCTACAATTTTTTTAACGTGTTAGAGCTAAACAGTGTTGTAGGAGGTTGTATTATATATATATATATATATATATATATATATATATATATATATATATACACATATAGTTGGTGCATATATAGTAAACAAATAATATAAATAATAAAAATCCAAGTACATATAAATTAAACAGTGATTTTTTTCTTAAATAATTAATTTTGCATTTTTTAAATAGTTAAGTCATTAAAATATAACAATTTGTTATAGAAAGAAAATTATTTTTTAATAGTTATAATCATTTTGTTGTTTTATTAAATATTACTTAACACAGTTACAACAAAGTACACTATAGAAACATTTACTTTAAAAACTCGATTAAAAACATTAATAGAAGCAGAGGAAGTTGTAATTAAATTAAATATGTTACAGAACGAATGCATTATTTTAGTAAATAAATGTAATTCGGAATCCATTCCACAAATAAATTAATTAATTATTCACAGCTACACAATAATTAAAATTATACTTCTATTGCCTGTTTCGAATATTTTACTTTTTTATTAAGTTAACAAAACTCATGAATTTCTACCTAAATGCATAAAATTTTTGGAAAAAACTTGTCGTGAACAGAAAATAGATACAACGATTATAAAACATTTATTTTAAAATAATTTAACGTAACTTCCTTTATAAATAAGTGTTTCGTCACATATATAAACTACTGTTTGTTTTATGTATTTAATTTTTTGTTGTTGTGTAACATGAGTAATAGTTTCTTCATTTCAGTTTTAAAATATTTATTTTGATTTTTTATGTCAGAATTAAATCTTTATTATATATTTATATTGTAAAATATAATATAAATTAATATCACATGATAGATATTTACAAAACACTATGAATAAAAAGAATTTGTGTAATTAATTGTAGGAAAAATCGAATTTAATTACATTTTAATATATCTAGGTGTAAAATAACCATTAATTATTTACTCATTTTTTTATTTGTGCCAGTTATATTTACGACTTAATAGTAGAACCGAATGCAGTTAAAGATAATAAAACATGTCTCAATATTATATACAGATCGTTTAATACACGTCGACTTTAATTAAATTACGATCAGTATTTAAAAAGATTACGATTATTGAGTAGCATTACGTTTTACGTACATTAATAAAAGAATCCTCTAGATATTTATGTAATAACAGCTGCTTTAGTCTATCAAATAGTCACGCTATGCGCGAAAACTGATCAGAACTAAATCAGCGAATCGAGAAGAGGGAACTGGTGAACGTGAGACGGAGTCGAGTGTAGGTAAACTCCTCGCCCGTACCTTAATAATACTATCTCTCGAGCCGATACTTTCTTGGTGAAAAAAGCGAGCACTCGGCTACCAAATGACGATCCCAGTGTTGCAGCAGCAACAAGCAAAAGATATAAGAGGAATATAACGTGTCTATAGAAACAACCGGTCAGACCGACACTTGTATATTGCATGAAATCACTGTTATATCGCGATTCGTTTTTAATGCGAATTTTTTGTCGTTATATATATATATATATATATATATATATATATATATATATATATATATACATACACATACACATGCATACAACGATGCCAATAAAAACATAACATTTATTCATCGCATGATTTCGAAGCGTTGGAATTTATTTTTAGGACTGGTTATTTTATTTCAGGCAATTTCCGCAAGGAAATTTGCTCGTTATTATGTTTTTATGTCATCATAAAGTAATATAATTTTGTCATGGGTTTAAAATAAATTGACAAAAAATGTTTGTGAAATATTATATAATGATATATATATATATATATATATATATATATATATATATATATATATATATATATATATAAATAATACATATAATTTTTTATGTATGTATGTTTAAATTTGTTCGCATAAAAGAGTGAAATTTATACTTCCTTTAATTACGTTCTACGCTGTTACATATTAATATTTAATGTTATATCTTTTTTATTTTCTGTTAAAATAAAAAAGTTAATTTTATTTACTAATTACCAATTGAGCTTAAGAATGTTATTAACGTAATTAAATAATTAAATCGATACATTCAAATTAATATATAGGAATACCTCGCATAGTACGGCTAATTGGTTCCACTGATTTGCCGGACTATTTGAAACCGGACTAATCTAAACATTAACTAAATACAGAAAAAGTTAATTGGTTCCAAATAAAATTTTTTTCCTGTTTTTCAGTAAATAAAACGAGGGTAATATATTCAAATGTTTGTATGTATCAACAAAACAAAATCAGGGGTTTATACATTTATTTTAAATATATTTTAAATTTTTTTCAATTAAAATTTATTTATTAAAAAAATGACTTTAGTCTAGTTACGAATTTAAAACTAATAAAAGTAGAAAATAACACAAAACTAGAACTGCGCATGCAATGCATATAATGTGCGCATGCGTATATATATATATATATATATTATTTTTTTTTTTAAAATTTCAAACCGTACTATAGTAAAACCGTTCTAATCGGAGCCGTACTATGCGAGGTATTCCTGTATTTTTGAAATATATAAAAAACATATTATATTTAAACTAAAATTATTAAGATTTTTTTTATTAATATATTTTAATATTATTAATTATTTAAATAAAATTATTTTATGTTATTATGCCATAATTTTAAATATTTATTATTAGAATTTTTTTTTGCTACTTTTAGGTGTTTTTATTTCAAAAATTTTCATTAAAAATATTATTTTCCTACTGTCTTCTTTAATTACTAATCACGAAATGGATTTTAAATATTTCTGAAAGGTTCTGACATATATTAACTTGCTTATTATTATTTATTCTTCTTAACTATTCTTAAGTCTTATTTGAACCACCATATATACAGTCAACATGAACATATTTGAGTATTTTGGAATTTTTCACTATCCTCATATAAATATTCTTTTTATAACAAATAATTAAACTCTCAATATTATTAAAGCTTTTTGATTTTTATTTTAACTTGAACTTTGCAACAAAATATTTTTATTATTATCTTTCAGTAGTGAAAATTGCCAATTTCTTAAATTTTCGTATAAATTTAAATTTTAAGAATTTTCTAAAATAACTACAAGGAGTTAGTCAGAAATTTCACAAAAACTGTCTGCTGTAAATTAGATTTTATAGGTGACCCAAATGAGACTGAAAGGTTCTGACATATATTTATTTGTTTATTATCATTTATTCTTCTTAACTATCCTTAAATTTTATTTGGACCACCCTATATACAGTCAACTTGAACATATTTAAGTGTTTTGGGATTTTTAACTATTCTCTTGTAAAAATTCATTTTTATATTTGTTTAGGAACTGTATTATTTTTTTAATTAATTATGAGGACAAGAAATTGTTAAATTGTTTTCATTTTATTAGTTAAACTCTTAATACTAAATATATAAGAATATAACAAAAATATTAACATATTTATTTTTATATTCTAGTTAATTAATTTTAATACAAATTAATGATTTATTCCTAATATCAATATAATAAATAATATAATGATCACTTTATTTGCTAATAGACATTTTGACTGTCATGTTATTTATCATCATAGCACTGTCTTATAAAATCTAGATTGTATAATGCTAGATTTTATAATGTATACTTTGATGATAATAACATAGTTATCGATATATGCATCAGTGATTAAAATGAACAATAAATAATTACTATATTACTTTATAAAATATTGTATTGTTGAGGTGAGTGATTCACTTGTGTAAAAAGAATTAAAAATAATGTGTTTATATGATAAACTTGTAACAAAAAGATATTGTATAATTTTTTCATATAAATACGATAGTTTATAATAATCTTAACTACATTTTTTTTGTATAAAAAAATAAAAATATATATGATTTATAACTTTTTAAATCAGTTTTTTCAAAAAGAATAAACGACTAAATATTATAGTTTCCATTTTTGTGTACCAAATGAACTTTTAATATCTATGGTATTGAAAGATACAAAAATTAAAACCAAATTAATAATATGATAAAAGAGTAACAAGAAGATAGTTGAAATGTTTTCTAATTATTTAAGTTTTTTTTCTTATTAGTAATTATTGTCTTAGATGAAAAAAATATAAATAGCAAAAATGGTTTTTATTCTAAGATATGTTTATAAAAATAAGGATAAAATTACAAACAATAAAACGTATAAGTTATTGAAAATTAATTCAGATCATTATTTTCAAGATAGAAATAATTTTTTATCAATACTTTTTTTTGTTCATCTTTGTATGAAATATTAGTTTAAAACACTTATTCGCTATTTTCTTAAAATGAAAAAAATAGAATGCTTATTTTCTATAACAGTTCTTTTGTATGTATAAATAATGTTAAACGTATGTTTAGAAAGAGTGTAGGTAGATGACACATAATGTGCAACATTTACTTTTTTGGGCATTTCAGTTCAATAGTCATTTGAAAAAAGTATACAGGATATTAAGTTACTTTAAAAAAAATAAAATAACTATTTTATTTTATTACAAAATAATCTTTTTCAAGAAATTAATTTAAGCGAAATAAATTAAAAAGCGTATTAAAATATTTTATAAATTGATCCATATTTAGATTAAAATGAACGGTTTAATTAGTAGAAACTTTATTCATTTTTTTGTATGAATTAAATTCTACGATATACTTTGTTACATTTAAAAACATTCTCTTATCTCAAATCACAACTCATTAAAAAATATATGTACTTTTATTGTTTAAACTATTTATACGTTAAAACATTACGCT
>CP092091.1:33870490-33897990 GCA_029203775.1 Neoneuromus ignobilis | reverse complement strand
ACAAACAACAGAAGAATTATAAATAAACATTGAATGTGTAATTCATGAAATTAGACCACAATTATGTGAAAGAGTGACTAAAAATTGGACTAAACGAATGCACTATGTCAAGCAAAGTCGTGGTGATCATATGGGTGACATTGTGTTCCATCATTAATGCCATAGAATATGCTTAAAAATAAAAAAATAACTAATTAATTAAATACTTTTCCTTTTTTTTTATTTAAACCTTTGAAGCGCTTATTGGAAAACCCTATATATGAGAGAGAGAGAGAGAGAGAGAGAGAGAGAGATTTTCACTTTGTCTAAGATTTATTAGTTTCAACTTTTTTTTATTATTGTCAGTACATCAATGATATTACCTGTATTAAAAATTCAAGGAATTCAAGAAATATACATTGACCTTTCAAGAAATAATTCTAAATATCCATCTTTCATATATGTGCATAAAAAACATGAGAGTTAAAAATTATAAGAATAGCATAGAGGGATGCGATATTAACAAAGTTATTTAAAGCAGCTTTGGAAAAAGTGTTTAAGATACTAAACTATAAATTTTAAGGAATAGAAGTAAAGAATGAGTACTTAGTCATTTCAGATTTACTAATGACATTATTATTTTCTCAGAAAAACGAGATTAACTCGAAATAAATAAAAGAATTGAACAATGGAAATAATAAAAATCTTATGAAGATCTATAGTAAATTAAAAGTGAAATACAATAAATTTGTAGATTGAAAGAAAATCAATTTAGAATAAAATGAAAGAACTTAAAAACTATATATAATATTATATATATATATATATATATATATATATATATATATATATAAGACAACTATAAACTCTAAAGTAACATTTATAGATGAAATAAAATAGAATCGTCAATTAAATACATTTTGAATAAATTCAAACAAACATATTATTTTATGAAATCATGTGTTTGAACGGTAAAATATGTATTGCTTTTATTTATATGTAAATGAATCATTTGTATATGAGGTAATGATTCTTTTTATAACAAGGTTGTGTCAATAACTTCAAAAGTAGATCAGTATATGACCAAATTATGAAATATTGATAGTTTTTTTTATCATAATAATTTTTTTTCACCTGATTTTTAATTTGAAACAGATGTCTGTAATTTTATTTATATATTTATTTTCCATCTACAGTTATTTTTTAATATATATATATATATATATATATATATATATATATATACATGTGTGTTAATATGTGCGTTGTATTTATGTATGTTTTTGAACCGACAATAAATTAAATTTCGCGGAAATATGAGTCGATTAAAATATATAAACTTACAGAAAATATCCATATATATATATATATATATATATATATATATATATGCGTGTTTATGTGTAAATATTAAACTGTCGTTTTATAAGACACTAGTTTCCCTGCGAAACAATTTACTTATCGATTCTCACATAAAAACTTATTTTGTCTTCATCCCCATATAACGTAATTGGCAAATAATAAGCTAAAAATAATTCATAACAGATGTACAAACGACCTGTATCAACAATTTTTTATCAATAAATCCTCTTTTTATTTTTATTTTTTTATAAGACACTTTTAACCCATTTCGTTTGTTCGAACAATATTTTTTATTCAAACTAAGAAAACCTGTTTCATTTTAAAATTATGTGGGTTGCTAATAATTTTTAATATATTTGCTATGCATATGTATTTATACGAATATATATATATATATATATATATATATATATGTGTGTGGGTGTGTGTGTGTGTGTGTGTGTTTGTTTGTTTGTTTGTGTCTGTAGGTACACTTAAGTGCATGTATAAATATATAAAGAGATAACAGATTAATAATGTATCTATTTAAACAACTTCATTTTACTTTATTAAAAATGCACTTTACAAATATAAATAAAATATAAATCATAATAACTTCTGAATATAATGTTCTTACAGACGAACCGTACTTAAGTTCCAATTTGAAGGTCATGAGTCATACAGCTCAAATTTCTTCATCATTACGGAGTTCGTCACACTTATGCTAAGTGGTGAAGTATTTTCATATCCCTTAATAGGTTCCTTACACTATACTTGTTTAGAGAAGCTCTAGAATGTCCTCGAAAATATCCTTTTACTAGCCGATAACTTATATAGAGTGGGTATTTTCTCTTTATATAGAGTTATTTGAAACTAATTAATAAGATTAATTGATAATTAAATTCAATATATATATTGTGATTAGGAAAATTCAGAATTGATATAAAATATATATTTTATACATTTTAATTCGAAATAAATGTTCATTGGTAAGGTTTTCTATAAGTATAAGAATATAATTTGTCTATAAATATGAAGAACTGAGATTTATTAATTTAGAAATTTTAAATGAAAATTTAAAAATGAGTATTGGACATTTTTAAAGTTTATCTAGAATGACTTCATACATAATGGTTTATAAATAATAATTAATTTTGACACAAAATATCAAAATGTCGAATATGAAAATTTATTTTAATTATGTACATTTTTTAAGAGTTATAAAAAGAAAACGATAATTAATTAAAAAAATATTAAGAAAGACTGAAACAACTATTTATGCTTGTCTTCTTGAATATAGATATAGAATCCATAGATAAATAGAAAAGACACATAAGAAAATTTATCAGTGTGGAATAGAAGAGAAAGTCGCTGGATCATTGGAAGTGAAAAGTTTTATGAGACGCTTTCATCCATCAGTTAATAGATACTGTTGATGATAATATATATATATATAAATAGGTGTCACTTTAATATGCCAACACTCAATGAAATATTATATTAATCAAACAGGTTTATATCACTAAAAAAATTCGATAAATAAAAAAATACATTAGAAAATACATTCAATAAAAATACAATCGGTGCTATTATACATTCTATTTCTAAATACATTAACGCTTTTCTAAATATATATGATATTAACTTTGATATTCATTTCGTGAAATATCACGTTCTAATACTTCTTTTTCTTAGACAAGTTGATTAGACAAATTATATAACTAGTTGATCGGATTATTATTATGAAATTTAATACCATTTGAATAAGGTTTTATAACCTAATAAAGTTTTTAAACGCACAAGTGTTTAAAAAAACTTGTACTTAATATTGAAAGTAAAAAATTGTTGATAAATATAAACATAGATTGACATTTTGTATGATATTTTTTATTTTTCATTTACATATATATATATATATATATATATATATATATATATATATGCTTTAATTTATTTCTCCCTCTTCATAATCACAACTATAAATATTCAATAATTTGTAGATAAATCTGTTACAAATATTATTTAATACAGGGTATTAAGAAATTTAAGGAATGGAAAAGTTATTGCTAATTTCTATCTATTATACACTTTTTAACCCCGTTATCAACCCTTATTATGATTTATTCAATAATGTCCATTATTTTTTGATGATAAAAATCATTAAAGATTCAAAATATTTTTATACGAGACTTGTTTTGTTAACGAAACTAGTTTTTTAATAAAACTATCATTATCTTTGATATTCATTTATTAATAGTGTATTAAATTAGAATATATAATATTTAAAAAAGCTTTTTATACTTAGATACATAAATTAGTTTTGAACTTATAGATTTTAAATAAATATATTGAGAGTTTTTTTTTAATTCTATTCTATCATTTTATAACATATTTTTGATAATTATTTTTATTAAAATATAAACGTGTAAATATTTTAAACAATACTTAAGTATATATATTTTAACTAAGAAATTGTTATTCAATATTTGATTATTTACATTATTATTAATATAAATAATAATAAAGTCCATTTGTAACATTTAACGATATATTATTTTCATGAATAGAAAATTTTTTTAATAAAAAATTGGTTTGTGTTATGTACGATTAAAATATGAACAACAAAACGTTATTTCATCCAATTTCACAATTTTAAGAATTTTTATTTTATCAATAATAAGCAATTGCATAGATGTTTTATAAAAAAGTCTAATCTAATGTTTATTTAAATTTTCATCATTTTTTTATATAAGTAATAAAACCTTAAAATATACTTAAAATTTAGTACTCATTTTTTTTATTTAATAAAAGTTTGAAGATTTAAAAGATATTTTTTTCAAATCTTAATTTTGCAGCTTCTGCGATATGTAACGATGATTAGTTTCAATATATTTTAGTTTTTAAGCAGCATTCATATCTAATTAAATATATAATATTATGTAGTGAATATTTAAATGTTACTCGATAAATATGTAAGTTTTGAAATATGTGAAAAGCAATCATCTTAAAGGCTTTAAATGAATATTAAATGTAATTTATATGTTCTGAATAAATGACATTAATATAAAAAGAAAAAAAAATTAATAATTAGAAACTAGTTAGTTCAGATTAATATATTTTTATTTATATTATTTCAAGTTTTCTTAAAAGCGTTCAGTAATTATTTATTTTTCATTTTATTCTACAATAATCATTTTGAAAGCAATTACATTATGATTTTATAATGCCACGTTCTGAAAATGTATTAGCTATTGGAATACAAATAAAAAATACAATAAGTGATTATTGAAATTTTTATAAAATTTTGTAGCATTGGTGTAAATGATAAATTTGTATATAAACTGTTTGATAATAAATTGAAAAATGCTTTATATTTTTAATATAAGAAATGGATTATTTAAAAAACTCGCAAATGAAAAATGATGATTTTATATTTATTTTAAATTTTATTAATTTTCAATTTTAATTTTATTTAAATCAAATTTTATAACACAGTACTCTGAAGATGATTGCAACGCTTTCGAAATGCGCATCAGCCTATTGTTATAAACAACCAAAATGAACAATAAATGATTATTGAATATTTTCTAATATCTTGTGGTGTTAAGGGTTGATAATTCATTTGTATAAAAATGAAAAATAGATTGAAACTATCCTTAAAATATAACTTCTTATGAATAAGTTTCATACAAATAAGAGTATAAAGAAAAATAATTTTATTTATTGTCAATATTTGATTTAGGCCAATATTTGATACTATAAAAATTACAGGACTGTTTTTATAGGGTGAGACAAAAATAGTCATATATTGAAATATAGTGATAGAAGAAAACAGGAAAAATAACATAGAAAATTAATATTTGATCGTTTTAATATATGCATATTATCAATATTAAAATCAAAATTTATTCTGTTTGGTATTTTAATTGATAAATATGAACATAAATAAATAAAAGATGTGTTACTATCAACTATAAAATGTCACATCTGAAATTATAATATATGCAAATTTATAGATATTACAAAAAAAAAATAGAATAATTGCAAATATGGACTATATATATATATATATATATATATATATATATATATATATATATATATATATATATTTCATATTGAAATGTGGCCATTATATGTACATAGAGATAAATATAGATACATTTTAACAGATATATTCAAATGCAGCTCATCGTAATCCAATAAAAAAACACATACAAATAAATAAAACAAAACTACGACATCGGATAGTGCAAATGACCTTTGAGCATTCTCTCATCTCATCACAGAACCCGAATTTTGAAATTCGCCTAAAAAGAAATAAAACGGTGATTCAATTACAAATTGTCTCAGTCTAATGCATAGATCTATCGTATATAATCCTCTTTATTCAGCATTAGTGTGTCAGAATGGTGGTAGCTTGCATAATGGTCGTCAAAGATATGCAGTATATAAAATAATAATGCCCCTCGCATGCAATAAAATCTTCTATATTGTAAATATTTTTGCTGTTACCTGTACCACACCTAATATACGAAGTGTACTTAACTCGCTCGTACATGCCTTATGTTGACGATACACCTTCTCTGTCGACGATTCTGATTGGCTAAACATTCACTATACGGGGAATAGATGTAAATCGTCATCAAGCTGAGTAGTTCAAAGGCGCTTATGTTAAAATGAATCGAATGATATACATATATATATATATATATATATATATATATATATATATATATATATATATATATATATATATATCGATAGATATATAGATTATATAATAAATTTTAAAATAGGAAATATTAATAAATCAAATTAATGTAATTTATTATTTTTAAATAACATTCATACAAATATTTAAAAATTATTCAATTATTTATATTTCATATTTGATTTAATAAAAGGTAAGAATTAGAGCCTATGGAAAAACGAATTAATTGAAAAGATACAAGACTGAAGTCTAGTAATAACAATTATTTAATACAATTAAATAACATTTTTAATTAAATCAATCATTTCCTTTAAAACAAAATATTGTTCTAATGAGCATTTCGATAGCCATAGTATCATTATTAAAGCACTAGATTATTTTATGCAATTCAAAATATCACACCTTAATAACACAAATTTTTGTCTTGAATAACCAAATTGTTCACTTTTTTTACTAATACGCATTTCCACCTCTATTTCATTATTATAATACATTACATTATAATAATGTAACTAATCAAAATTCTAATTAACGAGTAAAAAGATTAAAAATATTGTTTTAAAATATTTTTCTTTATAATAAAATGGTACCAAAAAATGTAAAAATACTAAATAATTAAAAATATTATATTTTTGGTAACATTTTATAGTAACGATATTGGTATTATTATATTTTTTGGTAACAATAGCGTAAAATATATAATAAAAAAAAATTATTTCATTAGCATTCCTAATATCGTTAAACAAATTTTATAGAAATAATTTAATAAGAAAGTTAATATTGGTCGTATTTAATGAAAACAAAAATTATTTCATGCAAGTACTAAAAAAAATTATTTTAAAAATATTTACAACAATATAAAAATGTATATATGGTATTCTTATTTCAGTTTTCAGAGTAATAAAAATTTGACGGAATTTGAAATTTTGATCGTTATATTTAATCTTATCTAGATGTAGATCTTATAAAATATGATCTACATATCTTATATATTGATATAGATTTTATATATATATATTATCTTATATATAAGATATCTTCATATATTATACATATATATATATATATTAGGTTGTCAAATATCTCCCTTCCGCCTTTTTGTCTTTTGAATTTCGCGGCTATGTACAAAAAAAAAAAAGCGGAAGGGAGATACTTGACAACATTATATATATATATATATATATATATATATATATATATATATATATATATATATATATATATATATATATATATATGTTGTAGATCTTATTTAATCTTATGTGATATTTATTTATTAACAAGAAGTTATTTACATATAATCATCATCATCAATTATTTTCTATTCCGTGCTAGATTAAGAACTCTTCCAAAAATTTACATCTTGATCGACCTAATGCCTTTTTTTAGTGACTATATACATATGTAGGGTGGTCAAAATGATACTAAAGGATATAGTAAAAATATTAACTAGTAAATTTAGGTCTAAACCCTTCAGTCTTATTTGGGCTACCCTATATATATATATATATATATATATATATATATATATATATATATATATATATATAAATATATTATTATATTATTAAATAAAAAAGTAAGTATCAATTAAAAAAATAGTAAAAATACAATTTTTAGAAATTAAGTATCATAATTATTGTTTTTTTAATAAAAAGTATTATTCTTTCTTTTTGAAGTATTATTGTTTTAAAAAATAAACAATTATTTAAAATTACTGCCAGTTTATTTATTAATTAAAATAATATTGCTAACTTTTAATCGCATAAACAGTTTTAGTAATGTACTTTTTATCTAATATTAAATGTCTTAAATTTAATTCATTTGTATATATGATGTTTTTAAGCATGATAGAACTTTAAATTGAATCTCTAGCGAAAGTTCTATCCAAATTAAAAAAGCACCTTTATAATATATATATATATATATATAAATATTTATTTATTTATTTATATATACACGAGTGTGTGTATGTTTTTGTAAAGTTATAACAAAAGTGTTTTTTAGGTCTAATAGAACTTTCGATAGGGATTAATTTAAAATTCTATCGCGCTTAAAAAAGCACCTTGTATATATCTATATATATATATATATATATATATATATATATATATATATATATATATATATATATATATATTTATCTTTGTGTATGCATGTGTCAGTGAATCTGTATCTAAAGATAAGAAAAATAAAACATTTATTGAAAATAAATAAAAATAAGTAGCGTATTTTTAAATTATATATAAATTATTGCAAAAATGACATTCCTATTAAAAATACAGTTTTTTCTTCCCAAAAAGAAATGATAAATAATGATAAGAATTTTTAATATGTACTAGTTTTTACTATAATAGAATATCATCTTATAGATTAATTTTAAGTGTTTAAATCTAATGAGATTTTCCAATTTGCAATTTTTTCTCGTCTGTGATTTTTTCGTAATACCGTTATATATTGCTATTAATTATTATTTTACTATTTTTTCATTTTCTATAGCTAATTTTAACTTCAAAGTCGACAAGAAGATACATAATGTGATTATTTTTAATAATGACTTAAGGATTAATCAAATCGCAGGAAAAGATAAAAATAATGTTTGAAACAGTGAACGATATAAAAATATAATTTATTTTTTAATTTATAAACTAAATTTTCAAAATATATGATAATATTTCGTATATAACGTAAAATTAATAAAATATCAGCTTTTTCATTATTATATTAGATGTTTTAGTTATTTTTAGTATTGAATTGTTTATTTTATAAAAGAAAACATTTAATATTTAATAACATTTATATATATATATATATATATATATATATATATATATATATATATACGAGGGTCGTTTGATAAGTATGTTAAAAAATGAGAAAAACTAAATTGAAAAATTTAATTTATTTAATCAATTAATTAAATTAAATAATAAATAAATTTACCATACTTAAAAAACGACCCTTGTATATTTATATATATATATATATATATATATATATATATATATATATTCATACTGATGTATTTACATAATAAATTATATATAAACACAATTTTATAGGTAGGAAATAATCTGTCTTTTAAAAAGAGAGATAGGGAGACAATCGAGTGATCATGAGTAATAAACATAACGCAGGTAAAAAAATTACCTGTAAAATGTAAGCTTGGTATCTCTTCTAACTGACTGAGTACACTTCAGTTACCTTTCCGAGGTATCTGAATGCCTACTTGGCAGAACCATCAAGGATAACAACGAAAAGTTACAAACAAAATTCCAAAAAAAAATTATCAACAAAAAGGGAAGATTTTTATTGACAGTACAATGCTTATTTGTATCAACAATACAACCGAATTTCAAATTAAATCAAATCGATATGGAATATAATTTCGATAATTTGTTGTGTTTAACAGAAACAATATTTTTAGTGTGTGCGAGTGTGTTATTGTAGTGTAACTATTTTTGTTTGAATTTGTTTTATCTGTTACTAGGATTGAATAGAAATTAACAGTGCTTTTGGATGTGAATTGAAAAAAAATCTATTCATTTCGTGATAATTTCCTATTTGGATTATGGAATATATTTTGTTTGTATCTGTTTTGTACATGCTGTTTTTCTCATGCGTCGCGAAGCCACGTCTGCAAATGACTTGTTGATTCAATCTACCAAATTTTCATCGGTGTTGTTTATTACGTTATAATACAATAAACACGGATTTTATTAGACACTTTTAAACAATATTTATCTACCGATAATTTCAATTTGGATTTTTTTTGATAAACTTTCAAGTGATATGTTAGGCCTAATATACAAATTTAAATAACTATATTCAAGTTTCGTATGTGAAATTATTAGTGTGTGCGTTAAATGCAATATAATTGCATAATTCAACAAATATTGACTAAATAAAAAAATACTCGTTCCTATTATACATATAACTATTAAAAATATACAATAAATATATGTAAACAATAAATGAACTATATTGAAAATACTTTTAACTTTTCTCTAAATGCTGTGATTTTTTCAAATAACATTATTTTTTTTTACTTAAAAGTACATTTTCAATTTATCAAATTCGACCAAGTCGGATCAAATAAAATTCTGAATTTAAAATCAACTAGTAAAATAGGTTTTGACATAGTGTTGCATACAACTTTCTAAATATTACGTTCACAAGGTGCGCACTGCTAATACCTTGAATCGGACAAAAACTGTACAGAATTATAAAACGTTTTTATAACAATCTGAAATTATTTTCCAAATAACAAAAATAATACTCGATTTGCTTTGAATGTTATAAACGATAACAGAAAAAGTCTATATTACGTAATAGACATCGTAGGATATTTGGAAATGAATTATATGTTGTGTAAATGTTTAATAGGACACTAGACGCATATTTACGTTAAACGTTTCAATTGAATTCCGAATTAAAATACAAATGATACGTGTACTTTTTAGTGTCTGTGTTTAGACTATTGCGTTTTTTATTGTTCGTATTGTTTTGGACATTTTTTTTAAGATGATGGGTCCACAGTATCTGTGTTGCCTATATTTGGCGACTGCTGGACAGCAGGGGCCCAATTTAGGCTCCGACGAACAAGAAATTGTCCTTTTAATCTACGTAATAGTGGAAATTTCACAGAATAAGGTTAGTGTCCTCTAGATAAAATTATATAATGTTCGAGTTTTTTACTCCATTTATATTTATAAAATAAAAACTTGCTTATACATACGTACATATATATATATATATATATATATATATATATATATATATATATATATATATATATATATATATGTATGTATGTATGTATTCATCTACAATTCTTTATAATTAAAAATATGACTATGTATGTGTTTTGAAACCAAGGGACTGATAATTTTTTTTATTAAAAACATCGCTAATAAACTATTAAAAAATAATTAGATAATTATTTGTATTTAAGATGAATTTGTATAAATACTAATAAATCGAACAGACAATATACATTAATACAATTTTAAAAGTTATTTTCTATTTTCAAATAGATTGGATATATATAAATATATATATATATATATATATATTTATAATAAATAAAAATGGAAAATGTATGATTAATGGACATACAATTAATATAAAGTCAACGAAAAAATATATTATTATTTTTTTTATAAAAGTAGATATTAATAATTCTTTAATATCACTATGCTTGGATTATTACTCCCTTGACAATAAATATATAAAAGTTTTTTAAAATAAGTTAATAAATTATATTATTATATTAAAGCAAGAATATATCAATTTTTTATTTTGATTCGTTGTTAAGATCAATTATTATTTAAAATAGTTTATATTTCTTGAAGTAAAAATAATATGTGTATTTGAAGTTTACTTTAAAATAATATTTACTTGTTATCCATTTCTCTCTCTTTCTCTCTTTACATATACATATATATGTACATATATATATATATATATATATATATATATATATATATATATATCTAATATTGTGGTGGCGAAAAGTGGATGAGAATTGTCTTGGACAAGAAACAATGGAAGAATCGGAAATGAAACATTTAAGAAGACCTAATGATATTCGCTGAGGTTTTCTTCCAGCACTGGGATGATATAGGCTTTTTTTATGATGATAATTATGTATGTATGTATATATATATATATATATATATATATATATATATATATACACACACGCACACACATATAGATAATATAAATTAATTGCAAACTAAATATTATTTAGAATAAAAAATATTTTTTACCAAAAGATAAAATGAAATATAAAAATTAAGATAAAATAAAGTATCTTATTTCTTATAAAAAGTAAATGTTGATTTATAATACATTTTGATTTAGATATACTCTAATACATTTCTGTAATTTTAATGTTATTAAAATTACACTGTATTTTAGAATATCCGTTATTTTTGAATATTTTTTTATTATTAATATAAGTGTATGTTTATGGATATTAAACCACATTTATATATAAAATATACAAACAATATATTTACACATATATATATATATACATATATATATATATATATATATATATATATATATATATATATATATATATATACACATATGTATGTATCATATTTATTGAATGATTTCGTTAATTATAATTTCTTTCTGTTTAATATTTCAATATACATTGATTTTATTTGAAAATATGGCATTTATTTTTTTTAAACCATACATGTTAATATAAAAAAAGTAAATTAGTGTATTTTTCAGGTTTTATTTACAGCCTTTTTGTACAAACAACATTATCTTTATTCATTTACTACTTTAAATATTACAATAATTTTATATAAAAGTTATTATGTAAATATATATTTGTTTATTCATTTTTATTATATAAAAACATATTTCTTTCTTTCTTTACTTAAATTGTACCTTATCAATGCAATTATTAAATAGATTAATACCTGAGGGAATTTACATTTTACGGATTTAGTTTAACGATATTTACAACATTATGAACCGATAATCAACTCAGACAAGGAAGTGAGGCATTTTCTATTGTATAATCATAACAATAAGTGTTTTTCATGATGTTTATTATTTTGGTTATAAGTAATGAATCAAAAAAAGTGTATAGATTTACATATTTATATATATCTATTCATATATATATATATATCTATTCATATATATATATATATATATATATATATATATATATATAATGTATGTATATACATTCGTATATATGCATTTGTTATGTGTTATAAATTCAGTATTTTTAAAGGACAATATAAATATATAAGTAAAAAATCTTGACACGTCGATTTTTATTTTAACCTTTTGTGGTTTAGTACATTATTCTTTTTTGAACTTTGTTCCTTTATTTAAATTGCTTAGTAACTATTATCTTGAATTTATGCTTGACTTACTACACGATCTTTGCGTGACATCGATATTTTTCTTACTTACGAGTATATTATACTATACGTTTTTTGATTTTAAACAAATATACTGCTCGTATGATTATTTGAAAGAAGAACGTTAGTTCACGAATTTTTTCTGGTATTAACAAAAGAATTTCATTTAATTTGATTCATATTTAATATAATTCTTTTCCTAATATAATTCTTTTCTGCGTTAAGGAATTAAATTTATTTTTTTTTAGTAATTTTGTTTGCAATAAGGAATCATTATTGTTTGTAAGTCAACTGTAATTTATTTACACAGATTTGTATTAATCTACAATATTTTATAATCTTTTGTTTGTTTGTGCTAATGCAATATTTTATACGAATTTAAGTAAATAGTAGAGCATAATGATAAAATTTGTAATAGGTTGTTTTTTGAATATATATATATATATATATATATATATATATATATATATATATAATATAAATATTTTCATATACACATTTAAAAAGTATTTAAATACTTATATCTATATTTGATATTAAATTAGTATTATTTATATATTTTTATATCATTTAATGTCAATTATATTTTATAAATTTAATGAATAAAAACATTTTTTTAAATATATACTGTAAATATATTATGATTGAGAAGTTACATGATTTCAATATTTTTTAAATGATATATTAATGTGATACCTATTTACATTTTTATATATATATATATATATATATATATATATATATATATATATATATATATATATATATATAATGTGTGTGTGTATGTGGTATTATTTTTTATGTTATGATTTATCATTTAAATACATTTATGTCTAGTTCAAAATACCGTTGTATGCTGTAAAATGAAAATACAGAATTTAGAATAAATTATAAAATTATCATAATGAAAGTTAAACTCTAATTCAGTATACATGATGATTAGACAGTATGGTACATCATCCAAACAATTTTCAGAAGTTCGCTGATACTTTATCTGAATAACCATCAGTTCACACCGTTCGTTCAGATCCGATTCACACGTTTGTAATTCTATCTCAGAATTATATTCTTTTTTTGCATTGATTTAAATGCATCGAACCGATGTAAAGAATTTATTTGATGGTATTTATCTATCTGCACTGCTGTACTTTGTACAAATTCCTTATAAACGTTAATCATTTTAAATATTTCAAATAAACTTTAGATATATTCATATACACATATTATGAAAATATTATTTTTCATCAAAATGTAATTTAAGTATATTTTTTGTTATTAATATAAATTTGAAGTACTGACATTTTTTAAAAAGATTTCGTAGAAGAAGATGTTTTATTCAACAAATGGTTCTATTGTTACATAAAGATTAACTTCACTTTTTTATAAAAATGCATTAACCGCAACGAACACCTGGCCTCATCCTTGATATATTGTAGAATTTTATAGACATCTTTAAATAAAATACTACATACATACATATATATATATATATATATATATATATATATATATATGTGTGTGTGTGTGTGTGTGTGTGTGTGTTTGTGTGTCTGTCTGTCTATGTGTGTATGTATATAATTTGTTTAGGGATGAGAACAGGTGGTGAAACAATGAAGCATATTTACATAAAAAATTAATTTTAAGTTTGAATACTTATGTGTGTTTATATATGTATATAATGTTGAAATATATGATTTATATAATGTAATTTATTCCAAAGACGAATAATTATATATTTATAGAGCTACAATTTAATAAATAATAGTATTATTTACACTCATACACCCTTTTCCAAACCATCTATCTTTCGCTCATTGACTCTCTCTTTTACATATACGTACACACACACACAC
Organism: Neoneuromus ignobilis; assembly: GCA_029203775.1. NCBI lineage: Eukaryota > Metazoa > Arthropoda > Insecta > Megaloptera > Corydalidae > Neoneuromus > Neoneuromus ignobilis. Next base: position 33,883,198 of record CP092091.1, on the reverse strand, counting down.
ATACTTTCTCTCTCTCTCTTACACACACACACACACACATATATATATATATATATATATATATATATATATATAACATTGTAGAATTTTATATTATATTTAAAACAATATTTTGTAATTTTTTAATTGAATTTATATAGATTTTAATAATAAACTCAATAATTTATATTAAAAACTAACAAATTGGGAATTTTTTTATATGTTAGTTGTTTAATAATAAAAATATATAATTTTATAAGAATTCACAAAAACTGTTGAGTTTCAAATTATTGTAAAAATATTCCTATGCATTTTTTTATAATTATTTTGATATGAATTTATTCTTATTTATCTTATTATTATTTTTTATAGCATTGCAAATGGAATGAGTGCATTTTTGAATGTTATATTAAAATTAAACTATATATATACACATTACAATTATTAGAAAATGAAGAAAAAAAATTGAAGCTATTAGCAAAATTTAATCTGATTTTTAATTTTATGGCATCTTGTTATAATATATATATATATATATATATATATATATATATATATATATAATACGACTATAAATCATAATTTTTTAAAAAAGCATCTTGTTCTATTTTTATGTGTGTGATCTATTAATTTATCTCAATGAAATAAGTCCTAGTTTTATATAAAGTTCCTTAAAGTGTAAAATAAATAGTTTTAAGTTATACTATTAATATTATTGTACATTTTTGAAATATAATTAAATATTATTTTTATTTCTTGTATATATTTTAATGTCTGTTTTTAGTAAAAAAAATATCTTGAGACAAATTACTAAAAAATAAATAATGGTTTTAAATTTTGTAACTTGTTATTTTAAGTTTAAATATTTTTTTATTAAAATATGTTGTAGCATTATTAAACTACATTTTAATTAAACTGTTCAAAAATTGTTTTTATTTTATTTTTTGTATGTTTTTTTGATGCTCATATCATCGATCTTAATATGTAGGAACATAAAATTTTATTTTATTTACTTGCATTCTTAGAAAATTTATATTTTTTATACTAATTCTCTGAAGATAACAGTATAGTCATAAAAATTTTAATAAACAAATTAAAAATGGAAAAAGCAAATACATGTTTTGTATTTAAAAAATAATTGGATACTTTTTCGTTTTCATAGTAGTAAATTTATTTATTATATTAAATAACAATAAAGAGAATAGTAAATATGTTCATTAAAATTTCATTTTCTTACTAAATGTTTAATTATAATGGATAAAAAGTTCTATTTATTATATTAAGTTGTATTGAAGAACAATATTTATATTATATAGAATTAAATAGATTAGAATATTTTTTTACTTATTAGAAAAATAGAAAAGATTCATTGAAATAATTGTACAATTTGAATAAATGAATCATTTATGTTTTATGTCTTAAAACTTTGAAATAAATTATAATTTTAATATTTTATATTTTCGACAGTCTCGTTGTAGTACAATATTTTAAACTTTGTGGTTTTCTTTAACATTAAATATGTTTGCGTGATATTTAAACTAGTTAAACCACTTTCTATTCGTATTACAATTATATTGCAAATTAAACCTTGCCAAAATTTCCAATCACAAACACCTGTATATAAATTCTTAGAAAAGTTTATTTAGTAATCGGTGAAAATTTATAATACATTGTTATTATTTATTTTATCGTTACTTTTCTTTTGTGATAATGAAAAAAAATGCTAAATATTTTTTATTTGAAAATCTTAATATAAGATGATACAAATGAGCCTGAAGGTTTAGACCTATATTTACTTGTTTACTATCATTTAGTATTCTTTACTATCTTTCAGTTTCATTTGACCTATCCTATATATTCAATACTTTTCGAAGTTAATTTAAATAAATCATCGTTAATATGTAAAAAAGTGTACTATAATCCTTGTACTTGCTGAGGTTAAATATTTATTACAATTAGATATATAATATAATTGAATTCTGTAAAAATATCAGCTGTAAACGAATGTTTACTTTGATGTAAACGGATGCTTGAGATGATACGGAAAATTATTGAGGTTTCACCTAATCATAATTCTAATACACGATTGAATAAAATAATCACGGTGTTATTTATAATTTTGTATTGAGGATATTAGGAAAAACCAGAAAAATACTGAGTGAGAATAAATAAGCATGTGAAATGAATGTCATATATGATAAATATAATATTTTGTTAGTCATTTAATAAAAATATTTGTATGGTGTAGAAGTGAATTTTTTTATTTGAAAATATTTACTAATTATTATATATTTCAGTTCAATAATGTGTTTATATTCATATCTGTGTACATACATATATATATATATATATATATATATATATATATATATATATATATATTTAAAATTTATTTTGATTAAATATCAAAACATTATAATCTTAACATATGTCTTAAATATAAGTAGATAAAGATTTCAAGAAAGTGTATGATAATATTAAAATAAATTAATCATTATAAACAAATCCACCTACATAAAAAACATGATGTTTGAAAAATAATGGGCATTTGGATATTAAATTTAAATTGAAAATATGGATAAATAAAAACTATTTAAAAATGATATAATTTTTCTAATCTTTTACACGCAGAAAGAAGAATGATTAAATTTGTGTAAAAAATAAACTATATTTATTCATATTTTTATTTTAAATTTAATCACCAAACGTGTATTTTTTACAAGTGTGATGCATTATTTAAAATGTTTTTAATTTTTAATAATTTGTTAATGTTTGTTAACAGTAATGTTTACTATGATGAAATAAAACAGTTTTTAAATATCATTAATGAGCTGGAAAAAATATTAATCTAATCAGTAAATTAAATTTTTATACAAATAAAAATATTTTTTTTAAAAAAACAACAAATGTGAAAGTAAGTTTTTCAAGGTATAATGTATCTATTTAAAATTAAATAAATTTTGTTAAATATATAAATTATTTGAAAATAAATATCAATTAGTATATATATATATATATATATATATACATATATATATATATATATGTGTGTGTGTGTGTGTGTTTATTTACATGCACTTATAGTGGACTGAATTTTTTTTGATAACACAGGATGCTATTGTTTCATATTTTTGACAATTATGATTAATCAATTATCTATAAAATATATATATATATATATATATATATATATATATATATATATATATATATATATAAGAACATTATTTTAAGAAATTTATTATTGTTATAAAACAAATTTTTTGATTAGATTATTTTTTTAAGAGTTTCAGTAGTGAATTACTAAAATCTATTATAAATCATTATTTTATTGATAAGATTTTATACATCAAAATAATTAAAAAATATAAATAAATTACTGTTGGTCTACATAAAATAATTTGAACTTTTTTTCACAAACAACGCAATTTTTTCAATATTGTTTGATATTCATCTTGACATATTTTGAAGAAATGCTGATATTTAAATAGCAATAATTTAAGAAATGCAAATATCGAGGTAAACATTGAATCATTTATAATTATAGAACATATAAGATTACGAGGAGCGATAAATTAAATGCTTGGATGTAATAAGATGATCAAAATTCACGCTTTAATATAATGAATTATTAATTAGTGAATTATTTGTATTTATTGATGAATTTAAATCTAGGTTTAACATTCAAAATTTTAATATTATCTTGAACTTTGCATCAGTTTCAACTTAAAAACAAACTAGGATGAAAATAAATATTCAGTAATATATATATATATATATATATATATATATATATATATATTTAGGAATATTTTTTAAAAAAGTACTTTTAATAACTTATGTAATTGGCAATAAAAGATTGATGTTAATGTTATTGCAATTTTATAGGATAAAGATATAGGAAATTTTATTGGCAACATAACATTGGCAATAAAAAAATAAATAAATAAGTAATTATTTGATTAATATATATTATCGTTTCAACCATTTAATAACTTACAATACCTCAACTTATGTTAAAATAGGCAAGGTTTTATGAATGTGGTGCAATTACATATGTAAATTATATGAGCATATATATGTATATATATATATATATATATATATATATATATATATATATATATATATATATGCTTCGTATATATGATCATAAACCCACGCTACTGGCAATAAATTGTAATATGAAATTTAAATATGTACATATTTGTGTTTTGTAAATATATATATTTGTATAATTTTAAAAATATAATTATAATTTGTACCATTTCAATAAAATAATTGATAGATAAAATACTTTTTGGTCAAAGTAAAAAAATAATATTTAATAAAATTGTAAGTAGCTATTGAAAAATAGTCAGATATTTTTAAAAATAATGTAATACCAATATAAACTAATTTCAACGGTACACGTGTATGTATGTGTGTGTGTGTGTGTGTGTGTGTGTATATATATATATATATATATATATATATATATATATATATGTTTATGTATGTATGTATATATGTATGTAAATATATCTTCTTATCCTTCAAATTTGATAAACTCGTTGTAATAATATCCAAATATCTACATTACAGTATGCATATATTTGACTAATTCAGTAATTATCTGTGAAGCATAACAATTTACATTTTTAAAAAAATGAAAATAGTAAGATAATTTCTGCATCAATGTGTGAGACCAACCTGTTCTCATGATTATTAAATAGCATGGTGTTTTGAAAATACATAAATTAAGATGTATTTACAAATGAGTGTTTCGATATACGTATGGATAAATTTATTTTCATGTTACTTCGTTTTAACAATAAATTGTTTTATATGAACGTATATTGAGAAACTGTTGGGATTTGGGAATAAATCAGAATCCTGAAATAGGAGTTGTGTCATTATTTCATTAAGAAATTTCATTGTCTCAATCATTCAGTAAGCATTTAGCAAGAATAACAACCTTAATATTTATGCTATAATTACATTATATATATATATATATATATATATATATATATATATATATAATAAGTTTACATTTTGAATTTTCTTAAAAAATAAAATTGTGTGATCTTTATAATAATTTTTAGTTTATATAGTATTGGATTTCGAAATAAATTTTCCAGATCTTTTAATAATAGTTAATTAAAATAAAATTTTAAAATGCTTCAACTAATTGATTACATTCATGTATATATATATATATATAAGCTTTTTGTCTACTACTAAATTCCTCTTTTAAAATTTTTCATTTGAAACGTCGAATAGCTTTTTTCCATTCCATTTCATGAAATTTTGATATATTTTTGTCCTCTTCATTTACTGGTTTATTATTGAACATTTTCACAACTCTAGATACTCAATCAATAATTTCTCTTGTTCACCGATAGGCTCCTTTTCTCTTGATATATGATCGCCCATTTTATATTTCAAACTTTTCACTTTTATTACATGGTTTCATATCTTCATTTCTTTTTACAACAATTAATGATTATTAAACACTTCATAATTATTGTAGTGTTGGCGATAAAAATTTATTTGTGTGAAAGTGAATCCACCACATTTTCAAAACAAATAATAGTCCAATTTATATTAAAATTGCACAAATAATTTTAAAATCTAATTATATAAAAATCATTAAATTAATTCTAAAAATTACATTTTGTTTATGTTACTCTTAGTTTTTTTTAAAAAATAGTAAAAAAACTAAATAAATTAAAAAAAACATTTCATGTGTTTTTATATTTCGGTGATTTATTTTGAAGATATATAAAATTTATTTTTTTATATTTTTTTCCAACCTTGTTCATATATATATATATATATATATATATATATATATATATATATATTATAATAATAATAATAATAAAAATCCTCTCAAACTCGTATGGTGTGGTTTTCGTCTAGCAGTGGGTTAATATGATATGAAGATAGTGAAAGATAATTATATTAATGTAACAAATTAACAATATTTTTAAATAAAAAATAGTTTATACAATAGAAACAAAAAATGTGAATATCTGAAATAGATTTTTTAATTTATTTTATTTTTTAAAAAAATCGTACGGAAACTACTTTACTATAAAATTTTAATTAGATAAATAGTTATAAGAGTTAAAAATTCATTATTAATTAAATTAATATTGTTCTGGTCGGTTGATATGATGAGTTTATTAACTTTCGAAGTTAATTATTCCTTAAATTTTTTATTAAAATATCTTAATTTTAAAATTATTTTGAATGTGATAAAAATTGTTATAAATGAAAATATTTCTATATTTAATAGTAATTAATTTCAATATGTAAATGATTAAATTAATCATATTCTATTATTAGATAAATATTTGTATTTAATAAAGTTGTTTTAGCCATCGTCTAATAATATCTTCATACATCAGATACATTTTAGAGTAATAAAAAGAATGGTACTTTAGAAATTTTCCAGATTGAAAATCAATTATTAAGAAATGTTAAATAAATTACCTACCAATGAATAATATTGGAAACACTAATATATTATTAAAGTTGTTCTCACTGTAGACCATTTTTTAAAAAAATAACTGATCATATTACTTTAACCACTTATTTTAACAATAATATATTTTTATATTGTACATTATATTATATATGGTCATCCAAATGTAATACTTAGATTTGTGTTTTATTAAAAAAAAAAACATGTGTATAGGATGGTGTATAGAGAACATGTCTATAATTTCTTTTTAATAAATCACATTTTGATGACCCTATATACTTGTCTTGTAAGAAAGAGATTTCCAAATATGACCAGAGTTTTAAAATGTTCATAATATTATGGTACATTAATTTATTTATCTTGAACAATACAGAAAAATCATTTAGGCTTATCATTAAGTAATAATCTTAAAAATTTTGCAATGTTTTTTATTATCAGAACTATATGGCATATGATATGAATCAAAAACTTAAACAGCTAGTATTATGCCACTCTGTGTAATCCAACGCAGCTGTAGAATATTGTAATAAACATTAATCACTTAATTTTCGAAATAATCATTTTAACTTAAAATAGTAGTTTCATATAATGATAACAATATTGTAAAATAATAATTAGTCCATGAAATTTTAAATTTATTTTATAATTTGAAATTTTATTTCCTTTTACATTTTCTTTTGGATATTATGTTTATAGCAATTGTATCATTTTTTTATTGCTGTATAGATCGTTTATTAGAATTCTTTATATACACATACACACATAATGCATACACACACACACACACACACACATATATATATATATATATATATATATATATATATATATGTATGTCGTGTGTGTATGTGCGTGTGTGTATGTATGTATGTGTGGGTGCGTGTGTTTATTTTTATTTTCGATTTATTTTTAAACATATGTATTTTAAACCATAATTAACTTAAACTTCACTAAAACAAAATGAAAATAAAGAAGTTAATGAGATGTCGTAAATCAAACTTGAAGCATTGTGTTAATTTAATGCAAATAATATGAACTTGAAATATTAACAAATAAACATATTCATATATCTATACAAACGCATTGTGTACAAACATATACAAGCAAACACACACACACGTATATATATATATATATATATATATATATATATATATATATATATATATATATATATATATATATATATATTCACTTATATACATTAACAAGAAAAATATTTGCAGTGAAGTTTTCGGCTACAAAATGTCCAGATTTATTTATGTGCATAGAAATCAGTTCCTTTCAGTTAAAATTAATTTTGCAAGCTGTTGTTCTTTGATACCTACACATAAAACAAGTTCTTTTTCAACACCCTCATAAGTATTTATAAAGAGATATAATGGCGTACATAACGGCTTTTTCTACGTTGACGTTCTTTGTTATTTATTAAAGACATAACTTTTGTCAAATATAATTTAACAAATCGAAATTTTATTCAAAATAATATATCAATTACCATTTATTTCACAATAAATATTTATATAATTACATTACAAACTGTTGACAAATAAATTACTAGTTTGAATTGAAATTATCCAAATCTCATTTATTTACTCACATTCGGGTAGATTTGTATTCTATTAAATTTAATTAAGCACTTGCTTCTGTGGTTCACGACATAGTAGTATAAGAATGTAATTAATTATTACAGGTCTTAGCAGTTATTAGTGACTTCTCTAATTAGGGAATGTATTTAGGGATAGAATTTCGTAATCAAATTTCTTATTGTTCTTTTAAAATTATAATATAGTAATAATGATTTTCTCAACGTTAAGCAAGACTAGAAAATGATTATCTCACATTTTTAATTCAATTACAACTTGGATTTTACATATTTATATATATATATATATATATATATATATATATATATATATATATATATATAAAATTTGTTGTACGATATTTGAAATATAAGAAATACATTGAAATAATAAAGGAAAGATAAATAATTAATATTTTTATATTTAAATTATTATTTTAGATTATATTTAAATTAAATGTACACATTTTCCTGTTTGTTAAAATTAAAGAAAATATGTATATATAATTTTTTAATAATTAATCAATTAAAAAAAGTATATATCATTTTTTTAAAGAATATGTGATAAAATCTAATTGATTTTATTTGTTATAGTATTGAGTTTAATTTAATTTAACACGGACGAAATTCTCAATCTAACAGCGTAAGATTGCACAAATAATAATCACTTAATATTCATTTTATTCATCGATACGCATTGCGATGTCAATTCTATTATTATCATACCACCACATTATAAACTGGATAGTGTGTTATAGACACTAAAAAACACACCAACGACTAAAGTGAATAATAAGTGTTTGTTTAAAATGTTTAGAAAATATTTCGGTTTTAGAATAAGTGAATACATATCCAAATTCTAATTTAAATTTAAAATTGTGTGTTTTTTTTATAACTGTACACATTCTTCTGCGTAATTTTTTACTTAACCCAATGAGACAGTATTTTTTTACACATTCGTGACAAAAATGCAGCATTTTTTTAACTGTTACAGCATTCATTTTTTTATTATTTTTTGAGGAGAGGTTAAAAATAAATTCAAAATAAAATATTTCAATATTTATTAAAAAAATATTTTTTTATTTTAAAACTAACAGCTTTTAAACTTATTATATATCTGGTTATGCACTACGAGTCAGACTTGTTATTCCGGCTTAATGGGTTAATATAGTAGGATTTTGGATTCTGTATGTTAATTTGAGATTTTAGATAGTGTGCAAATATCTTTAGAATAAGTTGATCGTAGAATAATAAAATATTAAGAATGATCAGAAGGTTTCTATTAAGTTTCAATTAAAAAAATAACAGTTTGATCTAAAAGTGTGGATATGTAGGGAATTCTAGTATAGGGTTTTCCAATAAGCTCTTCAGAAGTTTAAATGAAAATAAAACAAAAAGTATATAATTAATTAGTTAGTTATTTATTTTTTTTATTTCTGACCGTATTCTTTGGCATTGATGATGGAATACAATTTCACTCATATGACCATCACGACTTCTCTTGACATAGTGCATTTATTTAATACAATTTTTAGTTACTCTTTCACATAATTGTGGTCAAACGTTCAATGTTTATTTTTAATGCTTCTGTTGTTTGTGGTTTATCAGCATAAACCAATGATTTCACATAAACCTACAGAAAATAATCCAATGCAGTTAGATCATATGATCTTGGTCGCCAATTGATGGCTCCATTTTATGAAATTATAGACTGATTAAACTTTTGTTTCAATAAGTCTATTGTTTATATAGACCCATAGTATTTAGTTTACCATCCTGTTGAAACCACATATCGTGTAAACTATTTTCAATTATTTTTGAAAAAAAAATCATTAATCATGATTCGGTAACGCATTCCATTTATTGTAACATGATCTCCAGTTTCATTTTGAAATTTTCACTGACAGAATCAATATTGGCCTTACTTCTTGTATTTATTAGTCTTTCAGGCACTGCTGTATCACGTAAAGTAAAATTGTTTTTAAATCTTTCAACAGTTAGATAAATGGCACGTTTACTTAGATAATTGTGTGAGGTTTCACGAAGGGTACGGTAAGTTTTACAAATCGAAATCGAACATTGATTTTTAAAATATTTTTTTACAATTTGTAAGAGTTGTTAAAGTATTAAACGTTCCATGATAATTTTACAAACTATACTGGGTTGAAATGTCAAAATAAGCCTTAAAAATTAAACATGGCTTCCACCAGCTGTCAAAGTTTTGTCATTCTTACTGGAAAACCTTCTATTTTATTAATTTTATTTTTATAATAAAATTAATCAAGTTTGTTTTTTATGGTTTATGTATACACACACACACACACACACACACACATATATATATATATATATATATATATATATATATATATATGTATGCATGTATGTATATATGTGTTTGTGTACGTTTAGTTTTTTTTACAAATACTTAAAATATAAAAATAACTATTTAATATGTATATTGGAATTTATTTATGAGAACTTTTTTTTCGTATCTACTATGTTTATTTGTAACATGCACTTTTATTGATAGTATACCTGAAAGTAAGTTCAAAAGTTACATCAAGTGTAAGTCAAATATTTGTATACTTTTACAACATATTTCAACTACTAAAAATAATATAAAATTGACATTTTGCTGCATATGAAGTTCAATGTTTATATATATATATATATATATATATATATATATATATATATATATATATATATATATATATATATATATATATATATATATATATATATATATATATATATATATATATATATATATATATATATATATATATATATATATATATATATATATATATATATATATATATATATATATATATATATGTATATATATATATATATGTATGTATGTATGTATGTATGTATGTATGTATGTATGTATATAATGTATACATAAAATTGTCGTATCTAATTTTTTTAAATATTTTATAAAATTTTGTATAATGTTATTATGATTGGTTTTCATTATGTTAAATTCAAACTCATCAGAAATTAACTATTTGTTTTTATTTGTGCCATACTTTGCTAATTATAAAATGTTATAAGTAAGTTTATATACTTAAATCAGTAGTAAATCTGATATTATTTTACTGTATTTGGTTGGTTTTAAATAAGGTTGAAATTTAATCATATTACCTTATAGAATATTTATCTATAGATATATTTAAATAATAAATGATTAATACTAATATTGTGTTTATAATGAAATGTATATTTATTTATTGAAGATAATTGAAAAAAAGAATGTTGTTAACTATGAATAAAATATTTGAGAATTATTAACAGAGTATTTATTCTTAATAATTCTTCGAGTAATAAAAAAGATTTAAAAAAAATTCAAAAGATCTTTAATTAAATTGTTATTATTTAAACGTAGTGTTAATTGAATATTTATTATTTGTAATACACAACAATCTTTGAACCGATTAAGTTTGATTGAATGTATTTGCTGAATTCCATCAACATACATTCCGACAAGTGATTAATTCTAGTTACTTCGTTCGTTTAATACTTGTTTCTTGTATGAAGTTGTGCTGATTTTCCGGGAGTTGATAGTTCCAGTACTGTTATGACAGTATCTGTTCAATTATTTCGAGGTCATTCAGTACAACTGTTATTGCAATTATAATTTATTGATTGTGTATGGAGAAACATATAAATTAATCATATGTTCATTTTATATTGAAGCTTGATTTAAATCATACATTCATAATCGATCTGTTGATTAATGTAAGTTGTAAAAAAGCATATATGAATAGAAATACAGCCATAACATAAGATAATATAATAATATGATTAATAAATAATATTTGAAAAATATAGTTTATTAGGAAACCAACTCATTTAATAATAATAAAATAGTACAAACATCTTCACAAGTTTTATTATAAAAATTATTTATATTTTATGGGAAAAAATATTAATTTAAAAAAAATACCTTTTTATTAATAATGAATGTTAATTAAACATTGTTTCAAAAACTGAAAAAACGTTTGGTTTAAATACAAGTTTAGTTAATCTGAAAATGAATTGAGTATAGATTAATGGAAGTATTTTTATGTGATTCAGGTTTTAAAAATAAATGAAAACATAAAAATAACAGTAGTTTTTAATTGGAATATTTTTAATATGTATAATATTAAAAATATTTAAATAAATAGCGATTGTGATAAGTAGATAAACTTTGATTATAAAATAAATCTGTTACATTAAAAATTGTTTGAATTTATTTAAGGTTAATAAAATTATATCATTAGATAACATAAAATATAGTTAAATCTTATTTTTAAAATAATTTTTTTTTGTTAAGATATAATTTATTGAATGATTTTCAAAAATAAATAGTTACTATTTTTTATATAAATTCTATAATTATCATTGCAATACTGTTCTCAGAAACAATTTTTCATCATTTAGTTATTTATATTTTATTAAGTGTGCATAATTTTTTTCAATTTCCAAGAAAATATACTAAATGTTATTTAACATATCAATTAAATATATATATATATATATATATATATATATATATATAATATATATATATATATATATATATTAAAAAAATCTACTGAGATTATTTTAGATTACGATTACTTTTTATTTAAAAATAATGATTGATTATTGTCCTTGAGTAATACACAGAATA
>CP092091.1:33770490-33867990 GCA_029203775.1 Neoneuromus ignobilis | reverse complement strand
AAGTAAAATTGATTGCTTGTACAAAATTGTATTAAATATGCGATTTAAAGTGGGTAAATAATACACTACAATTAATATAAACTGAAATATTCTTTAAATTTATTATTATTATAAGAAAAGTAATAGAAATATTAAATCAAAAATTGATAAATATGCCAATTAAAGATAATTATATTAATAAATTTAAATTATATTCTAAAATATTTATTCCCTTAATAGTAATATTTTTTATTAGAATAATTTTATAACATCCTTTAAAGTAGATTATAAATTGATTTTTAAAATAGTTATGAATTTTATTGAAACAATTTTGTGCCTATAATATGTACATAAAGTTCGTAGTAATATGAAAATTAATGAAAGAAAAAATTATTAATTTATTTAAAAGAATAATTTATATTTTCTAATGAAATAATACTCCATATTTGTATAAATAAATTTAAGAATAATCTTAAATTAATTAAATAGTTAGTTAATTATCTGGTGAATTTCTGTCTTTGTATAAACTTATATTTTTATAAACTTATTTTAAAGAATTGATTAATTACCATTTAAAAAAAACATATTGGAAGAGATAAAATGTATTATTGCGAAAATTTGTTTCAAAATTGAATTTTCTACTACTGAAATTTCTATTCTAAGTAGATAGTTTTAATATTATTATGTTAAAAAATAAACTTATATCATTACTGAAGTACATGAACGTATGTTAATTTCTAACATTTTTCTTTTTAAATATTATATAATATATAATTTAAATTCTTTTTATACAAATGAATTTTAAACCCAACACCACAATGGTTTAAAATGTTCAATAATCACTTATTGTTTACTTATTATTTATAATTAATCGGCTGATGCATTTCGATGCAGTCATTGTGGTGTTGGGGTTAAAATTCATTTGTGTAAAGTGAATCAGCCACAGTTCCGTAACAATAAATTAAATTCTTTTTTTATACCTGATATAAGTTGTTTTCCAAATATTTATGGTCCGATTATTATTAGTATTTTCCCAATAATTATTTTTGGCATTTATATCATTTTAGATAATTTGATATGAAACTTTAAAATGATTTTAGATTTATGCTAGTTAAATAGAAGAAAAAGATAAATTGATTGTTTAATGAAATCAAATGATTTGTTCAAATATTTTAGAAACGAGCCATTGTGAAAAATACAATATATAGTAAAATAATAAAAGCTAAATATAAAAACTTCTATACAATATATTAAAAATAATATATATATTTATAACTGTGTGTGTATAATGACCTTGACAAAAATGTTATGCACGAAGTATTAATGCAATTCTTTCAACATATGTTTATAATTTTACACAAAAATTCATAAAAATATTGCTGAATAATCATTATTTGCATATTTAAGATTACTAAAGTAAATCATAAAAAAGTTCAATAACTGTAAACGGTCAATGATGAAATAAGAATTATCAAGATAGTATTTTATTTTAGAATTCAATACCATACGTTATTTTTATATAACTTTAATTATCAAAATAGTCACGATTTCATTATCATGTCATATATTTATATATACATTTCTATTGGATAAGTCTAATAAAAATATATGTATTAATAGATTTATGTTTGTGATATTAGTTCATATGTATATTTTTTTAAATTTATATATAAACACACACATATAAATATATATATGTGTGTGTGTACGTTAATGTGCTTTTGTACAGATCTAGAAATAAACTTGATTTTCTTATATAATATTTTTTCCTTTTCTGTAATTATAAATTAAGATATTAATTAATACGAGTGTTTTATTAAAATTCAACCAATGTTTTTCTTAGTGACGTGTTACGAATTTTTAATGTTTTATTATTAAATAGAAAGTCATTTTAATTTATCTATAATATGCTATTAAAATGCTTATATCGATGAAAAATAACATCTAATCATTGTTTCAAATTATTTCCTATTAGAAAATTATTTTTTATATTTCTCAAAAAAATAAGTAACAGTGTTCAGGTGTTTTCATAGAATACAATTATCTTGACTGAAATTGTATTTTTAGACCTGCTTTCGATATTGAGTGAATTAAATAAAGTCCATAATTTTTTTAAATATACAAAAAGATGATATGTTAATTAGAGGTATTATTGTATTTCAAAATGGATTGAATGAAAACTTTTTTTACTTGTTACTTTATTATAAGTTACAGTTAAGTATACTTTAATTAAGATATAAATATCTTTTCAAATATTTTCTTAATTTATATCTATTTGATTATCCCTCCATCTATCATATTTTTACTATATAAAAATTTTTATATTGTAATATTATTTATTGTTATTAAAAATCTTTTTGTTTTTCAATAAATACAATAAATATCTGTTATATTGCAAACTAATTATTATAGTAATTTCCAATAGTTGTTTAGAAATATTACATTAATTATTAATGCAATCGTGATTAATAATAACATAACTATTAAATAATTATTACTCTGCAGTTACTAGTAAATTCAAAGTGACATTCAACAAGAATCGTTAATAACTAATATTTATAAATATTTGCTTTTTTACTGTACACTTCATACTAACATATAACATTTCCTGTCAGAATTATAATAACGGGAGTCTAGTTATTATATAAAGTCATCCAAATGTGATGCATAGATTTTTATTAAAAAGAAACATGTGTATAGTTTCTTTTTAATAAAGCACAAATCTAGGCGTTACATTTTAATGACTATATTATTTATTGCTAGGTTATATATATAAAGTATATTGATTTATGTACGAAAATTAATAAAGTAGAATGACACTAATGAACTCTCAAATATTTATACACTATACATTTTACAAAGTAATACTAATAACATCCTCTACAGATAAATTATAATCTGATTTATTTAAAAGCGTTTCTGCATAGGTGTATCAAAGTCACATATTATATATATATATATATATATATATATATATATATATATATATATATATATATATATATATGAATATGCATGGGTGTATTTAATATGTAATTTATTTTTATTAAAAGTATATATTACTCTAATTACAATATTGAAAAAAAATAAAACGAATTATATTGATGGAAATAATTATTTTTTCATAATATTGATATAAATATATTATTTTTTTTAATTTATAGTTTTTCTAGGTTTATACAGAATTTTATATAAAATTATCTTTTTCTACTATTCAAATTATTATATTAAGTTGTAAAAAAACTGCAGTAGTATTTTTCAAAGCTAATCATATATCATGTATAAAATATAAAAAAAAATTCATATGAGTAATTATGAACAACTTAAGGTGGTTGGTCATAGTCTTACAGGGACGTGGGGTAAGAAGTAGTGGTCTACACTTTTGTATGGGCTAAAATAATGATTGCCAACTGCAAATAAATAATTCTGTATAGTATACATGGTTCTTAACACGACTAACACGCGCATCGTATGTGTCACGTGTCTACAGTGTTGGGCTGTGATTCGTGCTGGCTGTAAAGTTCGTACTGGCTGTAACTTTAAAATCATTCATTTACAATTCTTTTTCAACTAAAAACTTGCAAACGGCGTTGTGAAGATTTGTTTTACTCCAGTGATAATACTATTAAAAATATAAGCTTTACAATAAAACATCTTTTAAAAAATTCTTGGCATTTTTTAGTGGAGTTTCAATGACTTAAGTTTCAATTTATACCACACCGCCATAAGAGCTCATGTTATAAGACACAATTTTCATGTTTTAATTTTTCTAAAACGGGATGGAGAAAAATTTCAAAAAAAATCCTGAAGAATTTGATCATTATTGTGATCATTATATTCAAATTTTAGACTAATCTTATCATATTTTTTAACAGACCAACCTCCTTAATAAAAGAAAATGTATTAACAAGTGTAAGTAATGTAAGAGAATGTACAATACATATTTTAAAATAAGTCTCATTATTTTGAAGATATTTTATATCATATAATTTTTGATTCTTTTTATATTTTAATTTTTATTTAAATAACTAATTTGATTTTGTTCTAAAATACTATAACTTATTGCCAATAACAATAAATATTTGTATATATTATATGGAAACCAATTTAATTTGTAAGAAATTGGTTTATATGTTTAAATATTAATAAATATATATTTAGGGCCGATTAATGATTTTTTGCTATAAGAGAAATATAACATATATTATTCAAGTCGATATTTTAAAAAAGCTACATATTGTCCAACAATTATTTTCAATAAACTAGTTATTGAGTATATTTTTATTATTTATCTTAAAAATATTAACATCTGTGGAAATGTATTAAATCTCACAGATTTTATTTTTATATAAATATTTTTTTTATATATATTTTTTTAAAACTACATTAATAAAACTTTAGAATGATAATTATAATTTTTTAATATGTTTGAATTTGTTTTTGTTACAATTAATTATTACTGCAAAAAATTATAAATAATAATAAGAATATGCAATAGTTATTCACATTTCACCTTTAATTTATTTATTTAAGAGATGGTAGCAATGAATTTTTTTAAAAAAACATAGACATATAAAATCATTAATAGATATATAGAAAGTACCTTTGTTTTATTAATAGTAGTATCAACATTTAAATGTAAATAAATAAATTAAAAATAAATTATATTAAATATTAATTTTCAAAATATTTATGTGTAATTATTTGGATTGAGTATATTAAGAACTCCGAATTAATTTCTAAAAGTTAAAGTTTAATTCTATACTTTAATTAATCACTTATGATAATATTCAACATGTATTTTATACAATGTTGTAAAGTAAAAAAAAGTGTTATATCATATGATAGATAGGATAAGTGTTTGATATCAGAAGTAAAATGTAGTCCAAAAAGAATTCAATCTGTTATTTGAATTGTAATTAATTTATACCTATACATAGATATTAATATACATGTATATATATATATATATATATATATATATATATATATATATATATATATATGTGTGTGTGTGTTTGTGTGTGTATCTATAAATATTTATATAAAATATACCCATCATTTAAACTTATTGTTTAAAGATATGAAAATTTATTCACATTCCCAATTATTATTTACTGTTGACAAAGTTACAATGTTATATTAATGGTACCATTCGCAAACATCAATTAAATAATAATATCTGTTTAAATATTATGCTAGTAGATTTCTTTCGAGCGTAAATATTTTATTTACATTGTAATATTATTCCACAAGAGCACAGATGATGTTCGTTGTCATTGAATACGTTGAAGGTTCATTGACAATTAGAATATTAAATTGTTTTCCAACACTTGATTTTAATATTGTGTATCTTATACAATTATTTAGTAATCATCTTATCAGAAAAAATAAGCAGATATACACTTGATAGAAAATTGATAAGTAATTAAATTGATCAATATGAATATTGTTTGTTATTTTTTTATTTCGTTTTATAACTTTGCCAATATTTAGCGTCATTAATCAATTTTAATACAGGTACTTAAGATATTATATTAAGTTAGTTTGGGATTTTTATTGTAATTAATAAATAAACATCATTTTTATGTATTATTTTTAATAATAATTAGAGTATTAAATTAAATTAACCTATTATTTAAATTATTAAATAATGTTTAAAAAGTAAATTTAGCAACCATTAATAACTTAATTTTTTTGATACAAAATTGGGTATTATATTTTTAGTTTGAGTAAAATTTGAGTTTTGTTAATTACAAGGAAGATTATCTTTTATTAATGAAATATGTGTTTCTTTTTCCAAGTAATTAGTTAACCTTTAATTTACATTATTTGTAAAGAGTGTGAATAGAAAAATATATATTGAAAATAATCACACGAGTTAATTTTTTATGGAATTAAAAAATAAATAATAACGGATTATTATCTAAAAAATATTCCTTAGCTATAAAATTATATATTTTTTAAAAAATATGGCGTGTTGATAAATATTGTATGTATATATATATATATATATATAATGTGTGTGTGTATGTATTAATATATTTTTTAATAAACGATGAATGGTTTATTAAGAATTAAATTACTTAATAACGCTATTTCGAAATGACCTGAGGCTAAATAGACATTCAAAAATATAATAAGCTGTTTCTATTTTTCCCAAATGAAAAAAAGCTTAAAATAAATGAAAGACATGATTGTGTATAAACTATTGAATTTGTCATGAAAGAATTATTTGTCGATGGCATTAAACAAAAACTGTTCACCAATTGACATACAACGTACCATTGTTAATTACAGCATTTCACAAAAGATATATCAAAAACGAATTATTTATAGTGCGTCAAATAAGAATGAGTATCGACGGTGAAGGACTGCTAGTTTTTTTAACCTAGTCTTCTTAATTGCAGTCAGTTCTTGCAATCGACACAGTTAGAGGTGAATGGTTCAGAGTCCGTTTAAGTAATAGCGTTTTAATTCAATAAGTCGTTTTTAAATACTTTATTTATTCAAAATATACTTAAAATATTAACTATGGTAACAGAATGTCTTTTTTACCTGTTCTAATTTAGAATTGTATTATTTATTTATAGTAGGTTAAGAGTTATTATTAGATAAATATTGCATGTTGTTTATTTATATGTTTTTATTACGAACATGTTAAAATTACTATATAAATTAAGTTCAAAATTAAACATTTAATTAAAAAAAGAACTAAAATAAAAATGAAATTTATTTTAATTTAATTAAATAAATTTTTTGTGGACTTTATTTAACATTGATTTTTTTATACTTGGACATTATATATATATATATATATATATATATATATATATATATATATATATATATGTTTAAGTGTATATAACTTTGTATTTAATAATAGTAAAAAAATAAATTATTTCTCACCAATTGATGAGTTGTGAAGTTATAAAAAACAAGTTATTGTAAATATCATACGTTGTATAATATTTGTACAGTTGTGAAAGTCATGTTCAAGAGATTCGTTACGAAATATATGTATGTAAAATTGTTTGTACACAAATTCGTAGAATTTATAAATTGTATACAAAAAAGTGAACAAGTCTTCGTTATTGAAGCTATTATTAGTTCAAAATGATAGTCGCTGGTCACGATATTACTATCAAATAATCTGTGAATTTTTGATACGGTTATATTATACACACACATACGAGGGTCGTTTAATAAGTATGATAAAAAAGTAAATTGAAAAATTTAATTAATAAACAATAAATAAATTTACCCTACTTATCAAATGACCCTCGTATATTCACCCACACACACATGCATATATATATATATATATATGGTGTGTGTGTATGTATATAATATATATATATATATATATATATATATATATATATATATATATATATATATATATATATGAATTTTAATAAATTACAAACGGTTTTTATGAACTACTTTTTTTAATTATATATTTATAAGGTATTTTATGTTTAATATACAGCTATGTTATTTTGTTTAAGAGGTTGAAAAACATACACATATCTTATGAATTTGGCTTTAAAAAATTGTTTTTTTTTATTAAATGGAAAAAGTTATATTTCTTATATATAAGGTCATCCAAATGTGACACTTAGATTTGTGTTTTATTAAAAAGAAACAAAGAAACTATACACATGTTTCCATATACACCATCTTATATACATATTTTTTTTTAATAAAACACAAAACTAGGCGTAACATTTGGATGACTATATCTCGTATAACGAATTCATAAATTTTATTATTTTTATCTAGTTTTATGCTTAGTTTGTTTATACAAATATTGTAAAAGTTTAGAAAGTTTGAAATATATTTATAATTGTTACTTGAATGATTATTTATAAAATACAAAAAAAGAACGCGATTAAAACTTTGTGTTATTCCAAATTACTTTTTTTATTGTTTTCATTTTTTTATTTTGGCCATTTTTTTTATAAATAATATATTAACTATTCAACGCTCCTTTTTATGATTACTATAAATGACGAATAATAAAAATTTATAGTTTAAATATTATATATTTTTTATTTCTATGTTACTAATTTTTGACAAGTTATTAAATAGAATTTTTATTTATTCAATAATTTTTATAAATTTTTGAAAGAAAATTTATTAAAGATATTTATTTACAGAGACTCTAACTGTATTTGATTTTTTTTAACAATAATTTATAATGACATCATTTTTTAATTTTTTGTACAGATTATAAAATAATTTAGGAATATTTTATTTTGTAAATTTTTGCTAATTGATGACTGTTTAGAAAAAGGAACATTAATTTTAAATGTTTTAAATTTAAATTAAATAATAATTAGTGTTACTTCATCTGAAAAATATATTAATTTAATATAAATTGAAATCATTTTTTTAATACCGAAAGTTCCATTTAAATTTTAACCAATAAATACGTATACATTTAGTAAAATACTTTTTATATAGAATTATCAAGAAATAAGTGTTTTTTAAAAAAAATCTATATTATATGTAAATATATGTTATCATTACTTTCTGATAACATCAAAATATATTGTTTTTATTACTAATTTTTAGCATTAGGTTAAGTAATATTCAGAATTTTAATTTCCATTTCTAAATTCCCATAGAATATTTCTCGTGGTTGAAATGTTTTTCTGTCGCCCTCATTACAAGACCGGAAACATGAACAAAAGTATGTTTGTTTAGGGTAGTTAATTCAATCATGTATATATATATATATATATATATATATATATATATACACACACACACACACACACACACACACACACATACATACATACACGTGTATATGTTCGTGCATTGATATATGTGTTTGTGTGTGTGTATGCATATTCGAAACCCTCCAAATATAGTGATGTAATGAAAAATAAAATATAGAGGACGAAAAGGTTATAATATACGCAATGTTAATAAAAACTAACCCTTGACCATTATCTGTGTGTGTGAATATGCATGAAATACGATTGCATTATTTAATTGTGTGTATTCATAAATATTTTGTCGTAATACGGTTTCTCATGGAATTTTATGTTTATTCATTGAGCAACACTTAAATGTGGACGTATAATAAATAATTGTTTAGAATACGAACAAAATGCACTAAATTATTCCTTTGAAAAATATTATTTTGTGTTAATATTATTTGATGACATTGTATTATCATTATTTTTTATCAACAAGTTACATATGCATTGTATTCTAAAGAGAAAGTATTTATACATTATTTTTCTTTATATTATATATACATATAGAACATTTTTAAATTTCAATTGAAATTAATAATATATATATTTTGTAGTTTTTTTTATGAACGTATACGTAAATTTTAATTTTAATATTATATAGAAATAGTTTACAGTAATAAATATAAAATTAAAAGATTATTATATGGAAAATTTTATTAAAAATAGGAGTAAAAATTAATACGAATAATTACCGTCTTATTAAATTAACTAGCCAATTGTATAAAATGATGGAAATTGTATTTAATACAGTCACTAAAGCATGGAATATACTACTGCATTCTTTGTATCATGGTACGATTGTTTTCTTTATTAAAATAAATATAATTCGAGTTAAAGAAAAGATGTTATAATTTTATGTTTCATTCAAATTTATGCAAGTTGTATATTTGGTTATTCTTTACATGGAATTTTTTTTGAAATAAATTTGTTATATATTTATTTACAAATAAATAAAGTTTAAGTTATTCCTTATTTAACAATAAAGAGATAATATAAATACTTATAAGAGGGTCGTTTGATAAGTATGGTAAATTTATTTAAGGTTTAATTTAATTAATTAATTAATTTAATTAAATTTTTCAATTTAGTTTTTCTTATTTTTTTACCATG
Source organism: Neoneuromus ignobilis (assembly GCA_029203775.1). Lineage (NCBI taxonomy): Eukaryota > Metazoa > Arthropoda > Insecta > Megaloptera > Corydalidae > Neoneuromus > Neoneuromus ignobilis. The sequence goes on along the minus strand of CP092091.1, from coordinate 33,858,127 downwards.
CTTATCAAATGACCCTCGTAACACCTTTGATCAATTTAAATATCATATGTAGTAGAAAAAGTAGTACAATTGTGATTTAAATAGAGTGATTTTAACGAGACTGAAAGATAGTAAATAATACCAAAATTATAGCAAGTATGTAAATATATGTTATGATATAATATTTCGGTATGATTTAAGCCTCTCTCTCTTGTTTTTCTCTCCCGATTTATATATATAAAACATGAATTTATTGAATACAGAGAAACTTGTATTAAAAATAATATTTCTCAGCTCATGTTTACATAAATTAATGAATGATCACTCAGCATGAGCAATGTTTTATTATTACTTAATTGTTTTTTTCCATTCTGTACTAAATATGATAATAAGTAAATTTATATTAATTGAAAATTTCAAAAGTTAATTAATTAATGTATAATATTTAAAATATACTGTTATTTTTTTTGAGTATGTTACACTTTTAGAATATATATATATATATATATATATATATATATATATATATATATATATAAATATATAAATATATATAATTTATTTCAAAATACTCACTTCAAGTAATTAAAATAATTTAATAATTTATTTTAGAGTGTAGCAAGGTCAAATCATCACAAAAAAATATTTATGAAGAAACTTTAAATTTATTTACATATTTTTTATCAAATGTTAAAAAATACATCATTGATTGATTAATAGATTATAATTTTTTATCTATTTTCTTCTGTTTTAGTCAAATGATATTGATTATTTGTTGTTGGGTTTACTGAAAAAATATATTTTTATATAATTTTTATTTATTTTAAATAATATATTATTTATATTTTCTACATGCCTATAGTTCATTCTCTTGCACATTATTACTAGTACATTGTCTCTCTCTTTATATTTTTATTTCTCAATTAGTTATTTTAGTTTTTGATCAGCTATCTTTTCTTTTTATAACGACATTTAAAATAATAGGAATATATACTGAATACACTGCAATATAAAATTCTAATACATCTGTCTTTCTTTATCATATGGTCTTTATCATATGGTCGCTCTCTCTCTCTCTCTCTATATATATATATATATATATATATACACTTATAGTTAAAACTAGAGATAGATACTAGTTTTAATTAATAGTAAAAAATAATATATATATAATTCATAGATATGAAGAATTACATTATTTTTAACAAAATTTAAATAGCCAGCAAAATTTTTGAATAATTTTTTAGAAATACTAATATTTATATGTAAATAGTTTGATATTTAAGTATTATTTTATTAATTAATTTTAGTTTAAATGAAATCGAAAAAAATGTTATAAATATAAGTTTTTTTTTTAAAAAAAAGAAATAATTAAAATAAATAGCATATAGTATTTTATGCTATTATCACTATTTATTGATAAATCGTGATTATTGGATTTGTTTGGATTGAAATTAAAATATCATTGTTAATATTTATTATTGTTTATCACAAAAAATCACGACTTTTAGTATTTTTATAGTAAATCATAAAAATTGAATTATTAACTGTTATGTATAATTGACCATTAAACCGACATAAAGTTGTTTAAAAATCAATTTAGTAGATAATTAGGATTTTTATTGCTATCTGAAGGTTTTTTTGTTATTAAATTACTTTATGTACTTTAATATATAATAGTAAGAAAAATACTTTTTTAAAAAATAATTTTGAATGTTATATATATATATATATATATATATATATATATGTATGTATATTATCATATACTATCCTTGTTTAAATACATATGTATACAGTATAATGTGATTAACTTTTTTAAAGAAATTTATTGTTTATATAACTTGATTAAATTAATCTCACTATTGTTTTTGATTAAATAGTTTAAACATGCCAAGAAAAATTTTATCATTAGATAAATTCTATAGTCAAGTGAACAAACTATTCCATTTTTTTTATAATTTAAAACAGTATAATTAAAATATAATTAACAAATATACAATAACATAAATTATTAAATTATTATCTTACATTCATTTTATAAAAAGATTATAGAATTAATATTTTCATTAAAAAATAATTACTTTTGAAATTTAGAAATGTATATTTTTTATTTTGTTGTGTATGATAATCAAATAATTAAATTTTTTTAGAAAAAAATAAGAAGAAAACGTGACTAAAATATGTTCAGTTTTGTGTGTTTAGTTTAAATAAGTAATTTAAATGATTGTACTTAAATTTAAATAAATTTATAAGACATACAATAATAATTATTTTAACATTGGTTTGTTTGTGTCAAAACCTTAATTGTTATTAGAGCATATAACGAATGTTAGTAGAGCGGTGATTCGTGTAATATTTTATTTAAATCATAAACCATTGTATTTTGTATATTCATTGTTCAACTTATATATTTTTTTAAACTTATTAACTATTTACAGTTTTAAAATATATGTATTTATCTAATGTTATAACCAAGTTATTTATTAAATCTCACGCTTATTTTAGAAACATTTAAAATTAAACTGAAATTTTCAAATGAAAACAAAAAATAATGAACTTAAAATGAGAATTATAATGTAGATTTTTCAAAATTTAGAAATCTATATAAAGTTTGGTAAATAAGATACCATAGGTAAATTATTTTTTTCTAACGTCATTAAATTTAAAAATATTCAATGATCACTTCTTGTTCAACTTATTAGTTCAAATTTTATAATACAGTACTTTGACGATGTTGGCATGGCGATCGAAATGTGCATCTGCTTTTAAGTAAATAAAATAGTTAATAAGTGATTTTTGAAAATTTTTACTATATTTTGAGAAATTGTGATAATTTATTTACGTCGAGGTGATTTTTTTACAACATCAAAATAAATATAAGGTGGACCAAATGTGACTATAAGTTAGTGAATGATACTAAACAAGTTTCTTGAACTCTTCATTTTTATTTTGACCACTCTATAGTTAGTAAAATATCTTACTGAGAAGCAATAAAAATATTTTTTTAATATATTTTTAAACAATATTTATTCAAAAACTGTTGAAATTCTTTGAGCTACATAAATAATAAGTTTTTTTTTCTGAATTCAGAATATCGATTTCAGAAAAATAAATCTTCAAATTTTGCTCTTTAGACTTGAAAATTTAACATATATTTTGTAATTTTTGATAATTGGATTTTATATAGATTATTGAATACAAATCTTAGAATTAAGTAATTTTTACAATAATTTTATGGTCAAATTAAATGTCGCAGGTACTAATGATGTTTCGTTATTTATTATTGATTTTTATTTTATGCTTATTTATTTACTGAATGATAATTAGTTTATTGATTTTTCTAAATATTTAGTTAGGATTGTTTAGGGAAATAATTAACAATATTAATATATTTTTCACTTATTTGTTATTAAAAAAGGATAAATATTATTTTCTCCCATATATTTCTAATTTAATAATTATATAGGGTCATCCAAATGTGATGCCTAAATTTGCGTTTTATTAAAAAGAAACATGTGTATAGGGTTATGTATAGAGAAACATGTGTATAATTTTTTTTGTTTTGTTTTTTTAATAAAAAACAAATCTAGGCATCACATTTGGATGACCGTATATATGTAGTTTTCATATTTTTTGTACTAGATTTTCATTATATTAATTAAAACTATAAATTAATGTCTTATTAATGTTGAATATATTGTTATTTTAAGTTGAATAAAAACTGTTTTTAAACAATAATATTTGAAAATCATCAAGATTAAATAGTCAAGTTTTATAAAAGAATATATACAAAATATTTTTAAAAAACATTTATCGGAATAGTATCTGTTAGAATATAAAAATAGACATTTAGTTGCAAATAGAACTATTAAGGAAATTTCATTTTAAGTAGAACCATTAAATGAACATAGTCAATAAGTTTATACATTTTTTTCTCGTAAACGAGTTTCCGTAGATTAATTAGAATTCAAGCCAAGTATTATTACAACGATAAAAGACATTCTGAAAAACATATACACAAACAAACGTTTTTTTTTTCAATGTTCATTTATATGTTAATTAGAAATCAAACAATTTTCATGAAAAATTCGTTTAGAAGCGTACGGTCATATATATATTACTACCCATATAATATATTAGTAAATTACTTTTAGTTTAATTTATACAGAAAACAATGATGGTACGTTATGTGACTTGTATATTAAACGATAATCAATATTGTATGATTATTGATGAAAAACTCACATTTCTTGAATGTATGACAGCCTCTATGGAAATTGGGTTTGATATTTTTTAAATATAATCTTTATTTATGTACGTCTGATGATGGTTTTATGACCGGAATACATACAAATTTAATTGACTTTTTTATGATATTTTATGCAAATAATTAGTATCTAAATTCTGACAGTAAATATTTAGATAGTTGTGGTTTCTTTCTTACTGTCGCTGACATGTAATAACGTACTTTCGAGGAAACAATAATAATTAATCTAACTGTTATTGTCACAAACTTTTAACAACACGGTTAATTAATGCCTAAATAAAATTACGAATATGTTTATAATTTATATATACATATACATATATATATATATATATATATATATATATATATATTTATGTATACACAAATGAGAAAAAATTAAAAACAAATTATTTAACAAGCGACAAAAAAATCTATGGAGTAAAATTTATTTACTTATCTGAATAAAACTTTCATGATTACTCAATTAATTTTTTAACTAAATTTATGGAAATTTGGTGTTAATTTACAATATACATATATATATATATATATATATATATATATATATATATATATATTACATTTCAGTTAATTGAATTGTAAATATTTTTTAAATTTAAAAATTAGGCAATATAAATAAAATTTCTATTAAAAATATGATTGACACAGAACTAAAAGTTTTTATAAATATAAAATGTATTATAATTTACTGTCATATTTTTCTAAAAATTATTAACATTAATATTATAGTTTTTAAAATGATATTGTCGATGATATTAAAAATGTATTAAACATGAATTTGAAAGTTGTTTCATGTAGATTAATTTTTTTTGGTGAAATTATCTTTAGGATTAGGAATAATTAAATTATATTGAAATTTTTTCCTTATAAATTTCATAAATAAAAAGTAATAAAAAGTTGTTATAATGTTCATCATATATACGAATTTTATAATTTTCTAATAAAATATTTATGGAATAAATTTATTCATTTATTTTTTTTACTTAATATATTTTAATTATATCTTTCTTATATGGTTAGATTTTTCTGACTGTTTAATATTTATATTATTTATAATTTTTTTACATATGTATTGAACAACAAAAAAATGTTGTTTTTTGTAAAGAAATTCTATATATAAAAACACAAAAAAATATTTCTAATATTTTAATGCTTACTATAATAAAATTTAATAAATAAAAATTATTCAAAAAAATATTTTTTCATAAAATATTCTCTATAAATTTCAATTAAAAAATATTTTATTATTTTCAACATAAACATATGTTCTAACATAATTTTAAAGAAAATTTAGTTTTTTTTATAACAATGTACATATTTTTGTATTTTTTCATAGAAAAAGGTTTTGGCTAATATTTTGTTTCAATTTTGTACCATTGTTTCCATCTTATCATTAAAATTGAATTGTTTTATGAATAAAAATATTTTATTGTCAAGAAAATGATAGAAGTTAGTAATTACTATGTCGAGGATTTAACATCATGTTTGAAGAGTTCTTATTTGAATTATTGGACCCTTTTTCCCTCTTGATCTGCATGTAAATTGCCATGAACCAAAACAATTTCGTTAAGTTATGGAGTTAACTACTAAAATATAATTATTTAGCATTTATAAGATTTAACTAAAAATTGAAATATTTTTTATTTTACAACATACCATATTTCGAAATTGTAATATTATTAAATTGTCAGATCTTTTCCAATTTAATTTTTATAAAAACTTTTAACATAACGACTTTTACATATATTAAATATATAGTTAATATTTATAATGAGTTGTCATATCACAAAATATAATTAAAATTCTGAACATTTTAATATTTCTTCTATTAAAATAAAGATATTTGAAATTTTAATTTAATTTCTAAAATTAATTGAATTATAAAATGGTACTTTTACCAACTGTATATTATTTTCCTTGTCTCTGATTTAATTTTAACTGTTCTTTATGTTGTGTTCTTTTGAGCTAGTATATAGTTGTTTTAAAGGATTGTTTTGACTTCTAACAGTTTTTAAACGATCTGTTTTGAGTTTAATTGTATTTTATATTTAAATCACATTTGAAATCAAATACAAAATAAACTGAAAATAAATCATTTGAACATTTTTAAAGAATCTAATTGTTTTCTTCAACATAAACTGTAATTTAAAAACAAAGAATATAGTATGAATACAGGTTTTAATTAAATATATTTTTAATTTAAATCTGCAAATATTTACTCGTACAGTTAACATATAATTGAGTAAAAGAGGAAGATTTATTTTTATTATCATTTATTTATCAAAACGTATTTTTAAATTCCTATAAAAAACATCGTATTTTATATTGTACTTTTATTTCTAATAAGAAAATTAAGATAATACCGCCTCTTTGTAACTAATTTTCATTCATAAACAATAATGCTTATGCAGGATATCAAATAAATATCAAAATCATAGTTAATATGTGTTAGAAGTCACGTAGATTAATTTTATTATTTCTTATAATTCTGCTAAAAATTCAGGAATGTCAGATCAATTAAAATTGTCTTCTAAGTTATATACAAGAACATGTTGTATTAATGTCGATGAAATATGTATTAATGTCGATGATAATAATTAAATAATGTAATAAAAGTTTATTTTTTTAAAAATGCAATTATAAATCGTTCATAAGATACTTTTATTTTAAAAACACAATTTGATTTTCATTTTCTTTTCATAGTTTTGTGCAATATCAATTTCAGATTAACTTCTTACAGTAAAAATATAAAAGTTTAACAAACACAAAAGAATAAGATTCATATCTTGTACATTTGCATTTATAAATATTGCAGCATTTATAAGAGATGCTTTTAGACTCCTTTGTATAAATTCTTAAACGTGAAAATATTATATACATACATACATATATATATATATATATATATATAATTTTTATACAAGTTTATGCAAGTGCAACAATTATCAACTTTTTGTACATTTTAACAGCAATACATTGTCTGTGGTAACTGACTTGACAGTTTCTACATAACAGTGGTTTAAAAACATGTTGTCATATACAGGAAATACGACTAACATTTATGTAATTTAAAATCTTGTTTTACGTATGTACTTTTCCATTATGTTATCAGAAAACTGAACAATTAACCATTAAAAAAATATAAATAGTTTACTAGCAAGTATAATTAAAAAATAAATTATGGAATTATAATTGCCTAATCATTTATTATTATTATTTTATTTGGATTATATGTAGGTTTGAAATTAATTCTTATATATATATATATATATATATATATATATATATATATATATATATATATATATACACACGAGAGTCGTTTGCTAAGTATGGTAAAAAAGTAAGAAAAACTAAATTAAAAAAAATAATTAAATTAAACAATAAATAAATTTACCATACTTATCAAAAGATCTCGTGTATATATATATATATATATATATATATATATTTATATACAAACACATACACATCATTATCAATATTTTTTACATTGCTGGATGAAGTAATTTTATGGTTCAGGTTTTCTTTCTAAGGGACACCTTAATGTCATCTCTTTTTTGAATTAGGACTATTTGGAAATAAGTTTATAATTTTAGCAAACTCATAAAATATAAAAACTGTGTGAGAGAGGAGAAAGACAACCATAATGTATATATATATATATATATATATATATATATATATATATATATATATATAATAAATTGATTGCTGTTTACTTAATTTAGAACGGTCAAAAAATATATTAAATTTCAACTTTATTTAGGAATTGCTTAAAAAAGTATATGTAAATACATGCAATTAAGTAAAAACTTCACAAAAGTACATTTTAAAAAATATAAACGGAAATACTTATGTGATTTTAAATATTTTCATCGTATTTTATGTAATATAAATGCATATTTATTTATTGTTATTACTTCTGTTCTGTGACGGCAGGATGTTCATCTGAATATTTTTGTGAATATATATATATATATATATATATATATATATATATATATATATATATTAACTGTATAAATTTTAACTGTTTTTACTTATATGTTTACAATGTTTCTTGTATTGTAATAAACTTTTATATTTTTTAAAAATATTACTTTATTATTATATATATATATATATATATATATATATATATATATATATATATATATAAATAAATATAGGTTGGCAAGTAATAAATAAATGCCAACCTAATATATATAAATAATCAAATCTCTACAAAAAACTGATTTAAAAAAATGTAAGCTTTAAGTAGAAAATATTATTATAAAAATCGACTATTTCTTAACTTTGATATAAAACATATTTTTTAATTTTGGTTTTCTTTTCAAAAATTAGTTACGTTTGATTTTTTTTGTTTTCTTAAATTAAATAGATGTAGTATTAAAGATATGTTTTATAGTTTAACATTTTTTGTATTGTGCGAGTTTATGAAAACATGTAATAAGAAATAAATTAATGATTAAATACATAAGTGGTAAACAACGTAGTTGATTTATAATAACTGCTTAATTCTTAAAGATATATAAAATGCATATTAAAGGCATTTAATATCAAATTTCATTTACTTTCAAAAAATACAATTCATGAAAACACCATCGTTACACGAAGTAATTATTTATTACATATCCCAGCTTGAGGCAACAATGAATAGAGTATTTCAAAATAAGAATTTATAAACAAACAGTATGAAACCGGTTACTACTACTCATATTCAGTCAAGTGGTTTTACAACAGAAATGTTTCGTTTATTTATATTTGTAAGCTTGCACATAAACTAACAACTAACTAAATTAAATAATAATAAAGTTATATTGTTTTGAAAGATTTGACCGATTAAATAACCTTCACACATTTAAAATATAAAAATTGAAAATTAATTGAATTAAATGTATGTACTATGACTAATTCACCGAAACTTATTATGAGAGATTCAGAAAAAAATGTGTTTATTTTTTAAATCAAAAAAATGACCTTTAATTTGTTTTTATGTTTTAATTCAAGGATCATTTTAAAGCTTATTTATATCTGTTTGTACAAAAAATAAGCTTAATTAAATATAAAAATAAAATTTTTACATTTTTAATTAATTTGTACAAATAAATTTGTATCAATTTTTGCTAAATTTGAAATAATATGCCTAATTAAAAATTAAAGTTGACATTTAATTAAAACTTTGATCATAATGATACTTAATTACCAATATATATATATATATATATATATATATATATATATATATATATATATATATATACGAGGGTCGTTTGATAAGTATGGTAAAAAAGTAAAAAAAGCTAAATTGAAAAATTTATTTAAATTAATTAATTAATTAAATTGAACAATAAATAAATTTACCATACTTATCAAACGACTCTTGTATATACATATATATAGGTCATCCAAATATGACGCCTAGATTCGTGTTTTATTAAAAATAAACATGGTATAGGGAAACATGTGTTTAGTTTCTTTTTAATGAAACACAGATCTAGGCGTCACATTTGGATGACCTTATATAAAATAATTCTAACATAAAATTAATGCCATTAATCTCTTTCGATCGTGAACGATTACCTTCGAATTTTATCGATTGTCAATAAAATTATAGTTTCTTACTTTATTCCTTATTAAATGAATAAATGTTTTATTTTTATATCCATATGTGACATAAATAATAGTTAATTTTGAAATACGTACATATAATGAAATGTCAATGTTGTGTGATAATTTTAGGGCGTATAATGAACAATAATTATAAGTATAGATATGTAATTAAAAAAATGATAATATAGAATTGATGTTAACATTCTTTGCTATTTATGTAGTATTTAATTAGACAAGTTATTTATGAAGGTCATATTTGTAAGTTTCTTAATTGTGTGTGAAAAATAATTGATCGTTAATTTCATATTTTAGAAAAATTAATATTATAGAACTTTTTTTTAAATAATATGAATAAAGAATACAACATTGCTATGAAAAATTTTAGAATCTAGATTTTTTGATTTCTACTTGATGTTGATATAAGCGTCAAAATTTGTTATAGTGATATATTTTTTTTAAGAATTATAATCATAGTTTATCACCAAAAAACAATTAAATACAGTACATAGTTGGGCATGATATTCATATTATACGGTTTAATTAAATATTTTGTGTAAATAATTTTAAAGATGAATAATCGAACCATTAAATATTGAAAATAAGATTTCGATGCTTTTTTTTAAAAAAAAGTCATTATTTTGTTTACATATCCAAAGTGGTAAAAATAAGAGTCCATAATTTTTGTTCCAAAACTTAAATTATTAAGAATAAAAATAACAAGTACAAAAATCGAATTTATAATTGATGTAAATGAAATTTTATACAAATATTGAACAAGTAAGTGCTAATAATAAAATAAATGCACAAGTTGATTTAATTAGAATATATTTATTCATCGCGTACTTTCAACTTTGTACAGTCGATCCGTTTTGTTGTCGTTATGAGTGATAATTTTAATACTTGCATGATGTCAGATTATTCTGCAAGTTAAAAATACCAAAAATGACAAATCATTGCACGATGATTCATCATCATACAATCAGTTAAATATCTAATACCATTGATACAACTGGATTGCTTAGGAATTTACATAAATATTTAAATAAAATTTCACCGTCTAAGAATATATTAAATTTACATACATATATATTGTTTTACAAACTCGACTTTAATAATATTATTAACATTTACTTTATTGCTAATGGAATTTTAAAAATATATTTATTTATATTGTAGCAAATGTCAATAATTTAAAATATTGAGTAACATATTAAAAAGTTAATATTTTTTTGAAAACTATATGCAGAATAAGTCATATTAATATGACTATTTGGATCGGTTGCTACTTTCTTCTTTTACAAATAAATCACTCATCTTAATAGTTCACAATTTTAAAAAGTTTTCAGTAAAAATCTATTATTTATTTCATTATTTGATTATAAAAGTATTCAATAATTATTTACTATTTACGTTATTAGTTTAAAAGCTGATACGAATTTCTATGGCCATGTTATCATCATCAGAGTGCAGTATTATAAAATCAAAACTAGTTCTTGGTTATAATTCACTTATATATTTTTTATATTTATTCAATTCATTTCCAATTAGTTACTCTTTTTTGAAAGAACAAGTGTTCGTGGACAATTTATTTATTTAACGAGTTTTTAGTGGATAATTTATTTGTGTTGAAGTAAATTTGCCATACTAACAAAACAATTAATAATAAAGAGATGAAAATTTATAAATCACTATATTATCAAACCTCATTAATATATTATTATTTGCAATTAATATGATGTTCTATTAAAAACTTATAATATTAGTTTTCATTTTGAGATATGATTCACAGAATTTAAAATAAATCATCCATATCGAAATAAAATTTACCAGAAAAAATATAAAATAAACAATTTTTAATAATTTCACTTTATTGAATATTGTTTTTATACTTTATTGAATTATATAAATATTATTGTATTCATAGTAAGTCATTTTAGATTATGTGAATTAGTCTTATTCTTTACATATGGTATATAGTTAAATAAAATTATTAAATCATTCTGAACAAGTGCTTTTTTGAGGATTATATGTGTAGAAATTAGTAAGATATTCAGTAATTACTTCAAAAATAAAAAAAAATTGAAATGTTGAGAATAGTTCAATTTTGATTATCGCTGTGTCTTAAATGTCTTTTCTAAATTCTTGTCTATTTCATTTATTTTCTTTAAAAAAAATTGTATTTATATTTATTTTCTACCAAAATTTCTAATAGAATTTTTTTAATGATGTTAGCAATTTCGTTAGTATTTATTCTCTGATTATGATAAATTTTAATAAATTCAGGTTTGATAATTTTATCTCAAACAATGAAATGAAATATTTTACAAAAAATATAATATCTACTGGCATTATTATAAAAAGGATTTTACTGTGAATTCAAGTAATAATTAATAAAAATAATGGATTTTTTTCGATTATTTTAATGATAATCAAGGAATTTTAATTATTAATATTCTTTATTGAATAAAAATAAATTAAAATTAACAACTCTGTAATTAAAGTAATTTGAATATATTTTTCTCATAATATTTTTATATAAATTTTTTATCATTCATCTTCCTTAATTGCACTGAAAATCGATTTTTATCTATGTATATGCACCTTAATTAATTTTACATCTTATCTAATATAAAACATAACCAGCTGTTTTATAATTTTATGTGATTGTTCATCTTCACTTGATCCCACGTAACTATATAAATTATTTTTTCATCATTCATTGAAGAGATGTTAAATGGATAGCATTTCCATTATAAAAACAAGGTTCAAATAACGGTACGTAAAGAAGAAGTAAATAAAACGTGTAAGAGGATATAAAACTTCACATAATAACATATGTAAGAAGTAAATAAGTTCTTTATTGCGTTTAGGTTATGTGTGTTTTTGAAATGAAACGAGTATGTTGAAAACGCAATAAAATTTATATGTGTAAAAAGTAAGTTTCGTTTCAAAATTGTTGAAATTGTGATTTATGATCAAATTTAGATCAAACAGGTTATGTATTTGATGATAAAAAACGATTTCGTGTCTGGTTTATGTTTGTTTCAAATTATGTAATGATTTTGTAACATTAACTTATAAAAGTTTTTTACATATTTTGGTTACAAATTGATACTTATGATATTTAATTTATTTTTTATTATTCCTCTAATCTTCAAAAAAAGCATTTTAATAAAAAATATTTGTTTAATTTCTTCCTTTAGCATTTTTTATACTATACTTATTTAATGGAACATTTATACAGATTTATTATAAAAATTGTTATATATGTATCATTATTTTTATAATCATTTTTTCCTATCAATTGTCTAATAAAAGTCCCTCCCAAAACTTTCCATTTTGTCCGATTCAATGTCCTTCTGTTCCACTCTATTCCAATGAATTTTTTTATTTTCCTATTTCATTTATCCATTTGATTTTTTGGACGTTTTTATTTTTCTGAATTCACAATCAGTAATGTCTTTAGTCCATCAGTGATTTCACCATTTTGTGTTATGATTACCTGACTTTAAAAGTTTATATATATATATATATATATATATATATATATATATATATAAGAAACAGAGAATAAAGGGAAAATAAATATATAAATTTTGTATTTAATTTTTTGAATTGAATAAAAATATTTTACATTGCTTTTTTATACACATATTAATATCAACCGGCCATTAAAATAGTCATTAGCGAAAACAGTGAACAAAAATTAATTACTGTACATTTTTATACAATCTTGTATTGTTGGACTGAGTGACTTATCTGTATAAAAGTGATTTAGTTAAAATATACATATATATATATATATATATATATATATATATATATATATATTAATAGTTATTAAATTATTTTTTACAAATAATTTATTATCACAAATACTATTAATTTTTGAGTTTGATATTTTAATAAAAATTACACTAATTTGCAAAATTTGACAAATAAATTAAAACACACACCACTCTACACATTCTTGGTTTAAATATATTTTTTTCATTTCTAAAATAAACCATATATAAAATATAAATTTCAAATAAACTTCAAATCTCTAAATTACTTTTAGTATATTAATAATTTTTACTTTTACCTTGACCAAAATTTGTTACGATTAGAATAAAAAATATAAATACTACTAAAAACAATGGTTTTATCAATACCAAATGTATGTAATTATGTTTAATTTCTAATTTTATTAATATTATTGCTTTTCAGTTTTATAGATATTTTAGTTTAATATAAATATCTTCATAAATACTTTTTTTTGTTTAAAATTAAAGTATGGATAGTATTTTAACAAATATTTTATTTTAATAGTCTCATACTTAAATTAATTACAATATATTGATTCTACAGTTAATTGTAATAACAATTTTTGAACTAGTTTGCTATTATGGAATATTATAGTCTCAATAGAACGAATTCTAGATATTAAGAGAAACTCTAGTCGTTCACTATGAGACAATGTACTAAGATATCTAACTGCTAAAAATAATTGATATTTTGAATTTTATAAACGAAATTATTTTATTTATGTTGATACAAATTGAATAATATAATGTAAATAAGACTAGTCGTTTTATACGTTGTTGGGTTTTATTTGCGTCGTGGACGGCCATATTGTAAAATAATTTTTTGATTAGATTTTGCCATAGCAAAAGAACTACAATTATATACTAATTTTTATATTAAAGATTGATAGAGTAAAAATAAAAACCTAATTATAATTTTATAAATAATTTTTTTAACAATCTCAATGTATAAATAATTGTACTTGATTTCTATTTGTATATTATTTTTCTCTAAGATGGAACACCATATATATATATATATATATATATATATATATATATATATATATATATATATATATATATATATATATATATATATATATATATTACAGCTACTTTTATTAATACTGTTTGTAATTTTATGTAGATATATGATATACAGATGTTTTTATGTTTAAAATAAGTAATGGATCTCATCTTAGAAAACAATAATTTTTCATAATGAGCATTGTGTTTCAGTAATTGTAAAATAATTTGTTTTCTAGGAATTTTTAAATTAATTTAGTATACTTATGATTCATATTTCATCATATTTTTCTTCTTGAAATTTAAACATATATATATATATATATATATATATATATATATATATATATATATACGAGGATCGTTTGATAAGTATGGTAAAAAAGTAAGAAAAACTAAATTAAAAAAATTAATTAAATTAAACAATAAATAAATTTACCATATTTATCAAATGATCCTCGTGTATATATATATATATATATATATATATATATATATATATAAGAAGTAAATTATTTTAAAATTCAAATTGCAACATAAAAAAACGAAAAGAAGTTAAAACCTCGTAATTGATAACAAATACATTTGAACAAAAAGTATAATGCAAATTCTTGGATTTGTCACTATTTATCTTTATGAGTTCTGTTTACCAATACAATTTATCAAAGTGCACGATGTAATTTTAATGTCGTGTAATGGCCAAGACCTGCGTGACACTCGAGTATCTACACTCAGTTATTACTTGTCCGTGACTTGGCACTTATTAGCACACTATTTTCAAACAAAAAAATGTATATATTTAACTTTTGATTCGTGCAAACATCATACGACTGTCTGTTCTGTTTTTATATATTTCTGGAAATAGATAAAATAATGCCAGTACTAATGAGATTTTTATACATTAGTTGTTTTCGTCGCTACTGTTTCGCAATTTTATCATAATATAAACAGATTGTATCAATTTGTATGGCAGGAAATGAATGGTTCGATGTTGTTTCCGATTTATAAATTGTTTAATATTGTAAATATTTCATTGTTACATAAATACCTTAAAAATACGTAACCAAAAAATTATATATATATATATATATATATATATATATATATATATATATATATATATATACAGATAGACAGAAATATCGATTTGATTAAATTATTATTATTAGTATTATTTCTTACATTTCATTCATTAATTAATTATATTTCAAAAAATTGTTACTGTAACTTTGTATTTAGAGTCAATTAAGGAACACATTCTGACACAGAATGAAACTAAAATATTCTTTATACAAATAAGTCACCTCAACACCACAGATAATATAAAAATGTTTAATAATCACTTATTTCTTTCGTTGCTTATTTCGATTTTTTCACATTTTATGAAGCAAATTAGCCACATTTTCAAATTGATTGTGAAACTTAAGTTTGGTTTTTATTTTCTATTTTTTTTTGGTAAGGTTAATTATTTAATTATATTCTGTGTTAATGATTTAGTTCAAGAACGAATTTCTTTTAAATGTCTAAGTAAACTCATTAATACATTTAAATATATTCAATGCTTTTGTTCACTTTCTGTCTTTTATAAGTTTATCTTTGTAAAGAACAATTTTCAAATATTATCTTACTTAAAAAGTACAATAAAATGCACTTAACATTTCTTAATCATTGCTTGCACTAATTGTTTCCATTAATCTGTTATTTTTTTTGTACTTTAAATTTTTATAGTATCTTTAATTATTTTGATAATGATTGAAATGTTTTTCTTTTATACAAATGAATTGGTATAAATAAATTAACGCTACATTTTTATTTATGTTTTTGTTACGACACGACACTTTTAATTAAAATAATAAACAATATTTTGTAACTCAAATAAACATGGTTTTGATAAAAATTAAGTTTATGATAAGAATTTGTTTAAAACAAAACCACCTGTTGCAAAATTCTTGATTGGTGAAAGTACATAAGATTAGATAAAAAAATATTATCTTTATATAAGATTTGCAAAATAACAAATAATATATAAAATATTAATAACAAAAATATCATTTTTTTATTTATTTTGTAAACATGTCTTGTGTAATTCATATAAAAAATTTATGATATTGGAAAAATATACATAAATTTCTGTGAAATAAATTTGAATAGTAGTATTTTATAATTTTTCTATCTAATTCTTTATATAATTATATTCATTTTTAGTTATTGTTATTAATAAATTTGTAATTGAAAATTCACTTTTAATTTTTTTTAAAATATAGGTTCATCCAAATATGACGCCTAGATTTGTATTTTATTAAAATGAAAAAGAAACTATACTCATGTTTTCTTATACGCCACCCTATACACATGTTTCTATTTAATAAAACATAAATCTAGGCGTTTTATTAGGATATATATATATATATATATATATATATATATATATATATATATATATATATATATATATATATATATATATATATATATATATATATATATATATATATATATATACCAAAGACAATGTGGTTTTTATTGAACGAATACTCTTTTATATAAATTGAACATTTTTAGAAATACATTTTAAATAAAAGTACATGTATTTTCATAAATGTTATAAATTAATATTATATATATATATATATATATATATATATATATATATATACAAATTCATTTCCTGTTTATAACTTATGAGCTTACGGATGACTATGGTTCTATTGAATTAAGCTTATAGTAGTTGGTAAGTAATTAAATGTATTCAATTTGGCAACGAAATCATTATTGTAGGCGATGATGTAATCGTAGTTGAATAATTGTTTACCATATTTGAAAAAAATAATAGCTAGTATTTGTATTGTTCTTGAAAGAGCCGATAATGAATAATGACATGAAAAGAAACTTGCATTTTTCTTATTGAGAACGTAGGCTGAAATAATATAAATAATGTTGCTGTCTTTTTTCTTAATATTTTAAAATTATATTTTCTATAAAAAAGTTATTGAATAAAATATTTTTCAATTACTATAAATCAATGTATTTTAAATATTAGAGAACACTTAAAATTATTTGTTTTCATTCATATTCACCAGTGTTTAAAATCAATTATGATATTTTACACAAATCTTGACTTAAAGTTTGTTTCTCTACTTTGTTTTGTATTAACCGATTTTGACACTTGTTCTACTACAGATACTTTGATAGATACTCAGTATTGGAATACATATGAGGTTATCTGATTTAAATACAAATGCAGAAACTTGTTTTGATCGAATATAACAGAAATACTAACCTTAAAATTTATATAAAAAATTAAAAACTGAATAAAACAGTAAATATAAAAATAGTTTAAGTTATGTATTTGGAACAATTAGTTTTTTTATTATTTTAAAAAAAAATATTACTGTTGTAAAAATAGACATTAATATATTGCTTAAGGTTAAAATTGCTTGTTGTATTATCTATAATCCCATTATTGTATTGGCTTTCTCTCGCCTATTATAAGGTCATTGATTTTATATTTTATATGCTAAATATATAGATGCTTAACATTTATTTTAAAAAAATATAGTTTAACAAATATAGTTCTGTATTATTTTATTTTATGTAATTATTGTTCTTTGTAATTATTTTCAACTTTTAGTTTATATATATATATATATATATATATATATATATATATATATATATATATACATACACGAGGGTCGTTTGATAAGTATGGTAAAAAAGTAAGAAAAACTAAATTGAAAAATGTAATTAAATTAAACAATAAATAAATTTACCATACTTATTAAACGACCCTCGTATATATATATATATATATATATATATATATATATATATATATATATAATTATCATTATCATCATTACGACTCCACAGACTATTTCAGCTCCAGGCCTTTCTGACAATTCGAGCTCAATAGAGTATTTTCTTGTCAGAGCTTTTCGACAGTTGTTTTTTTTACAAGATGAGGTCATCCTCATGTTCAACTATCGAAAAATGAGGGATTATATATGTTTGTATACACAAATACATACATAAATACATAATATATATATATATATATATATATATATATATATATATATATACAATTACAATTCATTTCTTTCAAAAATAATGCCAAACAATATAATATTGTATATAATCGAAAATACAAAATATGTATAAAATATAAAAAACTTACAAGAATATATTTAAAATATAATCAATAACATTTAATATATAAATAAAATTTGTCAATTTAAAAACATCATAGTAATAAATGCTATTTTTAAAAATATACATATAATAGAACTTAAGGGGTTATACGCAGTTAGAAATTTCAAAAACGATCACGGAATGCACATATATAATATATAAATCCGAGAAATATTTTCGGACATACACCTGAATTTGTAATAAAATATACTTCAAACTTAATAGAATCGATATTTAAAATATACACAATCTTCTCAAATATAAAATATATACATAAAAATTTCAATTTTAGTAAAAAACGAAAAATTTTTTCAAGTAGACGCCATTTTGTCAAAAATTAAAATTTTTATTATTCCTTCGTTCAATACCTGCATTAATCTATCCTTTAAAAAATTGACCATATTTTTGATTTCAAATATTCCAACCGCCGATATGAAGAACTTACTTCAAATTTTTTATGATCGACATGTTATTTTATTCTTGAAAGTAGGATCTATCAAATAACCATAAAATTGCAAAATAAAACATAAAATCAATATAACATAAAAATCAATTTATTTATTTATTATTTTATTCAAAAAATACAAGTAAAAATTATAATTAAACCTGTAGAATCAAAGAAAAAACATAAAATCAATTTCTCATTTATTTATTTAAAAAATATAAATAAAGTTTCAAGTTGATACCTATAAAAAAAGTAAAACAGAACGAAAAAAAAATAATTTGTTTCTTTATTTATAAAAATACAGAATAAACTTATAATTAAAACCTGTAAATTAAAAAATAAACACACACCCACATGGAAATTGGTTTCATTTATTTTAAAATGCCCAAAAATAATTTATAATTATAACTAATAAATTAAAAAAATCATAATAACCGATGTTTTTTTTGAATTTTTTTATTATAAAATTTACAAAACTACTTAATCATATATATAGGTGTATTCATAAACAGCCATTTTATTCCTCTTCGAACTATGACCTGTATTTTCAATACACTTAATTTTATTAAAATATGAATAATCTAATATATTGAAGGAAAATAACATCTTATTAACCATAACAAGATGAACTAGTCATTTTAAAACTATTTGAAGATAACTACATTTTTTTTTTTTATATATATATATATATATATATATATATATATATATATAATAACTATTGTACTTAATTTTTAAAGTTCTAAAGAAATATTTAAAATTCAAGAAATAGTTATATACAAAAAAAAAACACTATTCTTGATATTATTATTGACACGATCTAATTTACTAACAAACTATTTTTTAGATTCTTATAAACTAATAATGTACTAACCTCATGAAAATAAAAGTATATTTGTCTTTACTTTATAATATAATTTATACTTTTATATTATTGAATTATGCATTACAGATTCATTTAAAAAATACATATTTTGATTCATTCTACACATTTTATACATACAGTAAATAAAAGAGCACAGAAAACTAGTACCTATATCTTTTCCATATGATATTGTAGAATCTAGAACAAACCCCCTCAATCCACTCCGAGGGCGATACTTTTTTTAAATAAACATATCGACCAATGAACATAATGCAAACCAATAAAAAGCAATTCAATTGTAATAATCAAATTTAAAATATTATGCCAAAAAATAATTTAATGCAGGAAAGTATATATATATATATATATATATATATATATATATATATATATATATATATATATATATATATATATATATTAACATGTGTACATACATAACACATACATGTATTAATATCTATATAAATATGTAGGTATTTATAAGTACGCATATAAATCAATGTTCTGTTAAATTAATGTAATTTTCGTTGATCAAAAATGTGCACTGCAAATGATACACATTCCAGTAGTAAAAAATAATACATTTAAATATTAGTTTGGTAATCGCCTTCGCATGTTAAGTACTAATACATCTGTTAGTGAGAAGATTAATTTACAGTTAAGGATACGTTTAAATTAATTCAGTTTTTTATGCATCGTTATTTTTTTTAAATATTTAAATTAATCTAATCTAAAGATACTTGTAATCTATAACTATTCGATTTATCAAATATGAAACAAGTACCGTTACATGAAATTACTATTAAAAGAGATAATTAATTAGTAATACTTATTAAATTATGTGATTATCTTAGGTAGAAAATAATTACATACTTATTATAAATTATAATTCATATTTCAAAATTAATGAAAAAATATTCTAGTATACTTATTTGTTTTTAAATTCTATACGATGTATAACAGTGTCCTGTTAAATGTTGTATATAACTGTATTTTTGATAAAAATCATATGATTTTTAAAGCAATGTATTAATATATCTTGTATTATACTCGTAGAAGAGATATAGTTGGTTTGAAATAGAAAAAAATAGTACAAAGATGATAAAAGTATTGATATTGTCTCTAACATTATACAACATTAAAAAATCATATGGATATAATCAAAGATAGTTATATACAACAGTAGCATGACCCAAAGGTCTCACATCATAAATAATTTAATCTGTTTTTATGTTGGTGTAGAAAATACAGTTTTAAATAATTCTAACCGGTTTTTAAAGGATTTATTGTATAAGTAGTGTTGTTTCTATATAAGGATTTAATTATTAACAATTTATTTAAAAATATTTTTTTAAATTTTAATACGTGTATGTGTATGTATATATATATATATATATATATATATATATATATATATATATATATATATATATATATATAATTTAGCGACACCAATAAGTATGTAGTATGATATATATTAATTGAAAAAATAAAACAGTGACCATATAATGTTGATTATATATAATTTGTTGATGTTCAGATTTAAATTCATAGTACACTTTTTTAAGTTTCAGAGAAATTTGTACATTTTTTTGTAAAAATGTATAAATTTAACTTATGCTTCTATAATATAAATAATATATTTTTAAGCGTGATATAACTTTAAATAAAATATCTATCAAAAATTCTATCAAACCTAAAAAACACTATTTTCATCATACCTTTATATTACATATACACACATACACACACACACACACACACACACACATATATATATATATATATGTATATAATTTTTTTTAGGTTAGATAGAACTTTCTATAGAAATTCTATTTAAAGTTCTATCACGCCTAAAAAAACACCTATAGTAAATTCTATTATTTATAATATTGGTTAATATTAATTGATACAGTATAAAATGAATTTTTTAAGCACTTAATATATAATAAAGTGTTTTGTCAATATTAGACAACTCACTTTATAATATTTTTTACTTTCAAATCGACATTTGTAACAGTTGCATAGCAAATTATTATATTCCGTAGCAACGAATTATTGTTGCTACGCAATAATAATAAATAAATAAATCTGTAAAGGTAGCAACGTTTGTTATTTATATTGATACGAAAAATAGTGTAAACAATGAGATAAATAAAATATATACATTTAGAAGTGTATTACATATACAGAGATCTTTATAAGCAATAAATAAAAATTACAGTTCATTATATATTGTCAATCAGTTCCACGACTTCAATTAGTCTTGGAAATTACGAAAAAACATATTGGTCTTTCGAGCCGGATAATACCAGTGAACTAAAATACGAGTTAAAAAAAGGTCTCAGTGTAAAGTGAAGAATGTACTGACTCCGAAAACCGAACATTATACGAAATGTTCAAAAGTGTAGTGATGCAAAATTCAATTCAACATCGTTGATCATCTTAATTTGAAAGCAACGACTAAGCGAAAATCGAATTAACGGGCATCGGTCGAGAAAGATTGCACAGGTCTTCATCGAGCGACAATGCGAAAAAGATGTAATGACACACTTGATTCAACATCGTTGACTATTCTGAAGCGAAGTCAACGACTAAGCGGATAATATGAGTGAACAAAAATACGAGTTAAAAATGTCTCAGTGTAAACAATGAGAAAAATAAAATATATACATTTAGAAGTGTATTACATGTACGGAGATCTTTATATGTTATAAATAAAAATTACAGTTCATTATATATTGTAATCAGTTTCACGACACTAAGTAGTCTTGGAAATTACGTATGTTTTTTCGTAATGCACTTCTAAACGTATATATTTTATTTATCGCATTGTTTACACTATTTTTCATATCAATAAATAATTAACGTTGCTACCTATACGGATTTATTTATTTATTATTGTTGCGTAGCAACAATAATTCGTTGATACGCAACATAATACTTTGCTATGCAACATACTCCGCCCTTAAGAGGGTACCGAATTAATTATGTGTATTATATTCGCGGTTTACAATCGTTTACTTTCAATTTGTATTATATTTAATTTTTGATTTCAACAGATAAAAGTGCAAGTTGTTTTACACATCTTATAAATATATTGTTACACATCTTAACAATCACAGTTCGTATAACACCATCCTTGTTTGAGAGCGTTTTGATAACTCTGCCTAAGCTCCATTGCATTGGAAGGAGGTTGTCTTCACTTAGAGTGATGATGGTTCCTTCTTTGATTGGAGGTCTACTGCTGGCGAACTAGCTTTTGCACATGTTATACATTTTCGTATAAAAATGTTTGTTATAAAAATAAAAAGAATAATAAAAAATGTAGATACATTTAAAAAACTTGTACTGATTTCATAGAGATTTGGTTTTTGAATTTTTTACTAAATAAATACATTTGAGCAGTAATAATTAAGTTCAAAAACTAATTCTGCAGAAAAATATTTTTTTAGAAATAATGGAAAAATTAAAAGAATATTTGGTTTGATTTTTCAAGATATGTTTAATTTGAATGGATAAGAGTTTTAGTAAGAAATTATAATTAAAAATATTGTTTGATTCTATACTTAAATTCTTTTTAATAACGAAAATAATTTTACTACTACAAAATTTATTTGAAGTGTTCTATAAGTAATTATTTTATTAAAATCTTAAAAAATAGGGGATTATAATATAGAAATAAAATATATCATCTTATTTTTTAATACATGTTTTAAGTGAATATTTTTTTTATTAATTTATATTGTGTTATTTGAAAAGTAATTGACTGAAAAGAATGTTTTTTATAATATTTTATATTATAATAAATTCAATAACATAAAAGATTTGAAAATTGAACTTCAAATATTTCTAATTTTTATATATATATATATATATATATATATATATATATATATATATATAATTATGCCAAAATAATAAAAAAATATACATTTTCATAACCATAAATTTTAACATGGATTGAAATTTGGAACATTTAGAAATATAATAGAATGTTTCTGTGGAGACATTTTGAATTATGTCCGATGTTATCACTCAGACACGTTTGATCTACGAGTTCAACCCGGAAATAAAACGAAGTACCGTCGAAAATGTGTTCTATTGTGCCTGACTGCAATTGTAATCCCCGATAAAAGTTGAGTCATTTTAACATGACGTAACATAAAAATGAGCCGTTGAAAAACCATCGCGATAGATGGATTTGTGGAACGGAATAATGTATTGTATTTTTAGTGAATTTTATATACAATAACATAATGCGATCAACAAGTAAAATCACTTAAATATGTTAGAAAATTAATGTACCATATATATACTGCATACTTACATAGAACATGTATTAAATATGGTAAGTAAAGGAAAAAAATCATTAAGTATAGCTAATTAAATTCATATTTAACTTTTATGATAATTATATATTTTAAAAATCTCATTTAATGTGTATTTAAAAAAGCCAAACTAGTTTTAAAAATAATTGCCAAAAAGTGATAACAAATATACTTTATATTTAAACTTCAAATTAATATAAATGTTTATACTATCTGAGATATTGTATACAATCAAATCTATATTTAATAAGTCATTATATAATGGTTAAAACTTGATTGATTTTAAAACCATTTTTGATTAAAAAAATAATATAAAATATGTTAAAAAAATAAACATAATTAAAAATTTATAGTTCTTGTATATGTATTTGAATACATAAAGAAATTAAACTTTTTATAACATCATATTGTATTAGATATATTTTTTTTAATAATGGCACTAGAATATCATTTTAATTATTGCTTCTATTTGTAAAGTGTCATCCAAATGTGACGTCTAAATTTGTATTTTATTAAAAAGAAATAACATAAACTATACACATGTTTCCCTATATACATCTTTCTTTTTAATAAATAAAAATCTAAGCATTACATTTGGATGACCACATTTTGGATACTTTGGTGGGAATTATTTTATGATTGCAAATTTAAGAACTTAATTTTAATCTAAAATCATCAAAATAACGATCACTATGATGAACATTTTATTTACAACTTTTTATTAAAATTAAACACTTTTTAAGATTTATTATTCAAATCTATTTTTTCAGAATGAAATAAAAATATCTGAATCATAATATATCTGAAATAAAAATAAATCTTTCAACGTCTTAAAAAAGGCAATTTCTAAAAATATTTTTTCAATTTTGAAATGGTTTATTGTTTAAGTCAAGAGCACATAATTACATTTATGGTATATTGAAATAAGATTTAATTATATATATATATATATATATATATATATATATATATATAATTAAATCTTATAATTTAATTATAATATATTTTTAATTATATATATATATATATATATATATATATATATATATATATATACACATACATACACATTTAATAATAATAAAGATGATATTCATATTAAACATAAATTACTCAAAAAAATAAATTAAATAGTGAAATATAAGTTATGGTTTCAAATAATGTACATAAATATCAATACAACTTTTTTTATACAAATTTAGTTTCTTACGTCAAAGATAAAATATTGTATTAAATAAGAAAATGAATAATGGAAATATTATAATCGATATTTTTAAATTAGTAACAGAAATGTATTAAAGAAATGAATAGGTGAGTGTATATTTAATAAAATTGAACTGAATACGAAGCGTTTGTATATTTTAAACATTTTATGTCATAAATTAAAATATTCCACTGTCTGATTATATGGTCTTGTGCATTTGAACAAGGTATTGTATATTTGACCTTTGAACGTGAGAAAAGAATCATGATTTTATTTGCCTCTCATTGTCTAGACAAAGAATAAATTTATATATATATATATATATATATATATATATATATATATATATATATATATATAACTACGTTTCTAGTTGAAATAAAGAATATATTTTTCATCACAAGTTAAAATTTTATTCAAAAAGTTTTGTGATTTTAACTGTGAAATAAATAAATGTGAAGACTGTGTAACTTATTAGGAGTTGAAAGTGTGATATCCATTTACTTAATTTTCATCTGTTCCCTATTTTAGACAAATGTTTCCGTATTATTTCGTTACTTATTTTAAATTCTTCATCAAGCTGTTAATACATTAATTTCAAATTTGTTTTAATCAATTTCCTGCAATTCGTCAATATTTACATTTGATGGCCTGCCTGATTTTGATTTGTCTATTAATGATTCATCCTCTGAATCAATTTTTTTAACTACTTATGGGAAGGTGTTGATATAACTGCCCTTTCTCCAAATGCAGTACAAATTTTTCTTGCAACTTTAGTAGGGCTAGAATTCGGTTTAAATTCGTAAAATAAATATATTATGCTATTTTTGAGGGTTAAAATTATATTTTAAATTAAAGTGAACATATCAAGATGCACTGAATGACTGAAACAAGGTGTTTGTACTTTGTTACTCAGTTAATGTGCCCGACGTAACGTGTCATACGATGCATAAACAATTCTTGGAATTTTCACACACGTAAAAACGATAGAACTTTTTTAGTTGTCCAATATTTACATTTCTTAATAATATACAGAAAATGTTTTCGGAAAAGAATATTATATAAGATGTTTTTTAAGCGTGATAGAACTTTAAATTGAATTCCTATCGAAAGTTTTGTCTAACTTAAAAACACCTTTATCATATTTTTATATATAAACACACAAAAACACATGTATGTATGTATGTATATATATATATATATATATATATATATATATATATATATATGTTTAGAATGTATTTAAGTTAGATTCGTAGGAGAATAAGAAGTATTTTAAAAAAATCTATATTGATATTTTAGTTTCATTTATGGATTAAGAATTGATACAGAAAAAATGAAATCAAATAATAAATAGTGTATAAATTATTTCTAATATAAGAAGATGCTTAATAATGAATTTATTTATAACAGCAAAAGTATGGATATTGATTTTTTGATTAATTTCTTTCACTGTGCTTGTCAATGCATCATTATTTTCAATCTAATGACTTGAATTGTTTTGAAAAATCAACTAGTTGCTGAAAATATATAAAAAATTAATAATTTTAATTTTGTGTATATATTATAAATTAATTAATGAAAAAATATATTTATTGCAGTAATTATTTTTATTTAATTCATAACATATGCAGTACACATGTGCATGTGACGAAATATATGCATTAAAATATGAGTAATAGTTAAATAATTACCATGATTTTAATCAAAATTAAACTACATACATATGAAATTAGGACAATGAAAGGTTACCAAAAATTGAGTACACATGTAGAAAACTACAATTAGTAATACACTCAACTGTCATTTATAATTTCATGCTTCTTGAAAGAAGTGCACACAACGAAACAAAAATAAACCGTATACAATAATTGTACACAAATATAATTTAGAACTTTTCTAGTATTAAAAAATCATATACAATGTTCAGGTTAACTTAACGGTCTGTACAAAATTTCTAGTATATATTTATACGAGTTGTTTTTTTCGTCTCCACTACTAAAACTCTTTTAGTTACGTGTGCAATCTAAACTACATCTCGAAAAACCGGTCCTATATTTAGATTTTCTGTTTGTACGGACTTTTTTCCGTATCTCAATATTTTGTACATGCGTCTTTTTTTTGCATTAACATGTTTCTGGTTATTATCTCACAGTGCAGGTTCTTGTGTCTAATTCGAATCCGGTTTGGTTAAGTGCATATGTATATTTAATACTTGTACTGAAATAGGGTTCTAAATCATTTGTGACAGCGTTTGGTAAAATTGTGAACATGTTTTAGGTTTTTGTTCATATATCGATTCTTTTTTAATTTTATTTGACATATTATTCTTTCTACATTACACATATATCTATATGTGTGTGTGTATAATACCTTTACGAATATTCATATAAAAATAAAATGTAAATTACAAAAAATCAATGCTGTAAAAAATTAACTTATTCTAAAATTTACAGAAACTGGTTTGATATAATATAGCAACATACGTATATATATATTTGACAAATATATCCATATATAAAATGATTTTTTTAAATGTAATCAATTCATTAGATAATAAATAATATCACAATTTGGTGATATATGTTTTTGTTCACCTAGTTTTTGTTCACACTTATGTAAAAATAATTATTTTTTAAACATTTTCTACACGTGGCGAAATTAATATTTTAAGTCCACTAAATTATTATTTGATTAATTTTTTCTTTATTTTTTTTTATCTACGTTTATTGAATTACCAATTTATATATATTTTCAATCTGAAAATTTACACACTATAATTTGAAATTTATTTTACTGAATCGTGTAATTTATTTCTTATTAAAGAAATAATTATATTTGTAGGAAAAAAATTGAATAAATTTAAATTCGAATGTTGAATTTCCTAGAAAGTTTTATCATTTTTACATATGATTATTTTCTATCGTAATCTTCATAAAAGTAAATATAAATAATCGCTCACGGATGTATTGATGAATCATCTTTAACAACAGTGCTTTTAGATTAACTAAATTTACTGTCTATGTGTTCAATTTATTTATTTTATTCAAAAATATAGTTTTCAAGCGTGAAATATCTTTATAATAAATTTTGATTCATTCAAAGACTATGATTAAAAATTAAGTTCTCTTGAACTAAAAACAAATAACCAAAGTATTTTAAATATTTTATAAAAATATTTTTAACGTATCTCTTGGGATCAAAATATATCTAAGGTCCTTTTTAGAATACGATTATAATTTAATTTTCTTTTATTTTTGTTTATTTTCTTAAAAACCTCTTGTTATAAATTCGTATAAAGTTAAAAATTTTCTTCAAAGTTGTAATATTATAAATTTTGTTTTGAGAATAGATAAAAATCTCGATATTTTAAAATTTAAAGAGACGAACTTCTATCTTATTATATAGTGGAATTCAATCTGTAACAGAAATAAGTCTGATGATCAATGATTATTCAACATAGACTGAAAAATAAAACGAAAAGAAGTAAATATTAATATACTTTCTTATTTTTTTTTGTAGTTTTGAATTTAAAATTTAACTTGTTTTTTTTTATAAAAAATATATATGATTAAAAACACATTAATAATTTAATAAAAGGTAATATGTAGTGACGAAACTATGATTATTTTAAATTTATATTCTTCAAGAATCATCAGAAGACAAGAACGAGAAACGTTTTCCCCTCGTTGTGTTGTATAGGGTCATCCAAATGTGACGCTTAGATTTTTGTTTTATTAAAAAGAAACAAAAGAGTTTCCCTATACACATGTTTCTTTTAAATAAAACACTAATATAGGCGTCACATTTGGATGACCCTAGAGTTTACTGTGATTTTTAAATTCTTAATAATTTAGAGTATTATAAAATTTATTAAAAAGTACGTACCTGACAACTATGGAGTCATTAAAATATTAACATTGATGAATTAAAATTTTACTTATATACATCAGATGAGTATCTTATAAACTACTGTTCACATTTTTAGCTTATGTGTATTTCCATAGCAATTCTATCATGTTTAAAGTGTGACATTACCATATAATTATATGATAATCTCATTCACTTGGATTTAGTATTTTTTCTTCGATCTAGATTCTTTGATAACTGGGAATAATAAATAAAACTACAACAATTATTTAAAAAAGCTTGCTGCAAGCTATAAGAACCTGCTTAGTTTTTACAAAACCGTCAACCTCCGTTATATCAGAATAAGTTGATTTACTGAATAAGACATGATAAAACAGATTTATATCAAATTTTTAAAACTTTATGAATCGATTAATATTAAAAATGTATATTTATTTTCATACTTAACTGGAAATAATTAAAGAAAAAATTGAAACTAGTTAATAAGAAATGTGTTTTATTTTATACAACTTAAAATCAGGTGGTGGAAAAAAATATATTTTTTGAATTGGATAGTTTTTAGTTATTTACTATTTTTTCCCTGCAAAATAAAGTGGATAAAAAGATTTAATAATAAATATGAGATTATAAGTATAATTATTGAGTATCTCATTGAAATAAATAATTATAAAGTGATAAAGTTGAATAATTGACTAAAATATATAGTTGTATCTAATAAAAGAAAGTATTTGTATATTTATATCACAATAAATACATTTTACAACAAAATTATGTTATTTAATTTTCTTAATGTTTTTCAAAAATTCAATAATTTTGAAAAAATTATCGGAATTGGTATTTTCTTTTATTGTACTTTGTAAACTAAATCAAATTCATGAAGTTAAAGAGTATATATGATAATATTTTTAGTTATTATACTCTTCTATTTTTTAAATAATTTTATAAATATTATGAATGAAATTATATTGTCTACTTATAATTATTGTAATAATTTATTAAATATTTTTTAAAAAACTACTTTCATACTTTTATTTGTTTTATAAAGATATTGAGAAAAGATAAAAATCAAAAAGGAATTTTTAACATAGATTTCTTTAAATATTATTGGTTTTTCTTTCGAGGAATTTTTATTAAATTTAAAATTCGAATATAGTTATTTATCAAAAATTATATATATATATATATATATATATATATATATATGTATAAATATTAAAAAAATTAATGAAAAACATGTATATTTTTCCAATTTTTTATAATGAAAAATGTAAAGATTGAATTGAATGGAGATTAATGTATATTTTTGTAATTATTTCATATTAGCAAAAATATTTTTCATTTCATACATTTCCATGAAACGAGTGAAAGTATATCGTTACTTGTTTGAAGTCAAAAAACAGGTTTGAATTAACATTTTACGGTATCATATTTTTCACGTTCTTATTGACATTCTTTTAATAATATTTGGCAATTATATTGATACCAGTATACGGATTTAACCATGAAAATGTCAAATAAACATGCTTAATGAAATAATATTTCTTTCAAAATTAGTAAATATTTAATATAAAAGTAGTTATTAATCAAATTCAGACATTTAGATTCTTGAAATGACTTTTTTTTATTAAAATTTATTATTAAAAAATAATATAAATTTATGCAAAAAAATTTCTAGAATTAAATGTAACTTTTAATAAAATTGAATAAACTAATGATGATTAATACCATATATATGTGTGTATGTGTGAGTAATATATTTACTTATTAGTCTTATTTCGTTGTAATTAGTAAATACATAACCTTTTTAAGCTTCTTTTATGACCATGAAAAGGAGAAAGCCGTATATAATATTAGAAATCAGGTTAATTATGTTTGATAGATTCTGAAAATGACATAATTCTTTAGAAGCCCTAACCTCTTGCCTGACGATTTATTTTTTAAAAAAGCGTACTTAGTTAGATTTTATAATAAATTTATTTACTATTTAGACGTTTTCTTTGAAATTATTTCTAAGTAATTTGTTTACAAAAATCAACAAAAACTATTAAATATTATATTCAAGTACTTTAAATATTGTTGCGTTTCTAGCTCCTTACAGTTCAGTTAAATTAAAAAAACTTATACGGGCGGGACTCGCTATTTCCGCTCAAGGGGTTAATATTATAGATTTTAATACTTCATTATGAAAAAAATTAATAATTTTCAAGATGACGAGTTAAAATTCCAAACAAATTATCATACATACAAACTATATTTATTTTTGGTAAAATTCAGTATAAAACTGCAATGTTTAAATTTTCTTATTTGAATTTATTTTTCGTTGTAATAATTGTAATATTTTTATTCTCTATTTAAAAAAATATTCGTAGAAGTTTACAATGTATCAGCATTGCTGCCAATATTTCATAATTTGAATCAGGTTTATAATATTTTAGTAACTGTATAATATAATTAAATAGATTAAAAGTATTCATTAAATTTATATACGATTTTATTATATTTTGAAAAAAAGTATCGTTAAAGTATATTTCAGGTTATATTTTTTTTGCATTACACAATTCATGTTAAAAGTAATAAAAATTATTTAATACATGAAATAAATATAACTGTTAGTATTTTATATTACAGTATTTAATTATCATTCCTTTTTTATTTTTCGATAAAAATATAACGAATTACATGGCACTAAAATTATATAATAAAATATGAAAAAACTTCATGGAAGAAAGATTACAACTAAACGTATTTTCACAAATTAATTAAGTATTTAAAAAAACTTAACAATTATTAAAAATTTTCTACAATCATACAGTTTTCACATTTATACACTTTTATCAGATTTTAAACACAAATTCTTCTATACATGCTCTTTAAAATATAACCATTTTTTTAAAAAAAATAATAGAATGTTGATAGAAAATAAACAATTATTAAATATCTTGATAATTTTGATTTATTCGTAATTCATTTTTTGAGAAAATTAAAAAAATTATTAAAATTGAAAGCAATTGACTATGGTAAAATATTTTTTATAAACTATTGAGTGTATTATAAAATACAATTTTTTGTTATAAAATAAAAAGATTAATTGAAAGAAATCTGTACTTTTTAAATTACTCTGGTCATTCCACTTATAACTGATGTTTTATACTATTATATAAGTGTTTTCTTAGTAAATTATTTTATTCTGCTATAATTTAAATAGTATATTTTATTTTAACTAAGTAAGACTTAACTCTTATATTTATTACTACAAAATAACTTATGTTCCATTTAGTTTATTGTTTTAACAGTTAGAATTAAAAAAAAACTATATTACGACTCAACATTAATGTTTTTATAATAAATTACGTAGTTACCGAGTATCATTGAAATATCACAGATAAAATACGTATGACTAATAGTATATGCTCATCCAAATGTGACGCCTAGATTGATGTTTTATTAAAAAGAAACATGTGTGTAGTTAGTGTATAGGGAAACATGTGTATCATTTCTTTTATTTCTTTTTAATAAAACACAAATGTAGGTGTTACATTTGTATGACACTATACTTGACATTTATTGTTTTCCGAAGTATTTGATTTCTTATAATTCACTCAATGATTAAATATAGTATATATATGATTAAACACATATTTGTTTTTAATGTTTTCGTAAGAATAATTCATTAGTATTTATAATTTTGAATTAATTTATTATTTATATATATATATATATATATATATATATATATATATATATATATATATAAAGCTTTTTACATCTAATCTTTGTTGAATTGATTGTGAATAAAATTAAAAAGCAGAAAAACTAATACAAAAAAGATGTAGAATGTGTCAAACGATAAAAAAAAGTTTAAATAATTTTTCATTCTTTTTTTTGTATTTGTATCCTGTATCAAACAACCTTTTACTGATCTTAGATGCTATGTAGTTCTTAAAGATATGTTGCCCACTTTACTCCTTTATCGATGCCCACGCCTTAGTGCCATAAATTAAAACTAGTATATCCGTTAGTTTATAGAATTTTATCTGGATCTCCTTTCACAGTTTGAATTTATATTTATATATATATATATATATATATATATATATATATATATACGGATATTTATATATATATATATATATATATATATATATATATATATATATATACTAAGATTTTTACGTCCACTTTTTTATGCTCTAATTATAACCACAATATCTTACAAAAAATTGATATACCATTATAAATAAAATATTGAATTTATTGAAGTAGAAATATTTTTATTTTTAAGATATAAAAAAATGACACGGTTTACTTATATTTTCCTCCAATATCACTTTATTTATAATAATAAATAAATTAACTTTTAAATATATTTATCAATGTATATATATATATATATATATATATATATATATATATATATGTGTGTGTGTGTGTGTGTGTGTGTGTGTGTGTGAAAAATATATAAAAAATATTTCATATTATATGTTAACGAAAATATAATTAAATTCTTTATAAAATAGTTAAAGACGAATAAAAAATTAGTTTTTGTTTTAAAATATTTCTGAATTAGTAAGTTGATACAATACAACATATTAAAAAAATTAACTCTCAATAAATAATAATTTTGGAAATTATCTTAAGTAGTTTTGAATTTTGAAATATGTTACATGAAACAATTACGTTTTTCTAAATTTATTCTTTACTTCCAAGATAAAACTTCATTTCAGATTCAACTAATGTTGATATCAATTGTTATCTGTGAAGAAAAACTTTTCATTAATTATTTTAGACTACACGGTGTTTATATATATATATATATATATATATATATATATATATATATATATATATATATAAAGAGAGGATAAGGAAAAAAGGTATA
Organism: Neoneuromus ignobilis; assembly: GCA_029203775.1. Taxonomy (NCBI): domain Eukaryota; kingdom Metazoa; phylum Arthropoda; class Insecta; order Megaloptera; family Corydalidae; genus Neoneuromus; species Neoneuromus ignobilis. Next base: position 33,823,654 of record CP092091.1, on the reverse strand, counting down.
ATACTGTATCTCATTAAACAATTTCATATTAGGATTGTTATTTTAGATACGGGACAGAAGAAAACTAGCAAAAAATACTTAAATAAAAAAATATAATTTTAATATGAAATAGTCCTACTCTAATTCTTTTTTATATATATATATATATATATATATATATATATATATATATATATTTATATACATATACTTTAAAAAAAAACATATTTCAGCTTTGTAATAATTCATCAGCCATGAAAATTAAACTATTAGGTGTTTCATAACAGAAAAAAAGTAAATTTAAATAACTACGCAAAATATAGTAGGAAATAAAAAGTGTAAAAACCAATAAGTAAATTTCATAGGTGAATGAAATATTAAGCAGTTTGTGATTTGTCCATATATATATATATATATATATATATATATATATATATATATATATATATATATATATATATATATATTACAAATAGATATATTTCATAATTTTTTAATGAAAAATTTTAACCATGATATCCTTTTAATTTTTCTTATTATGAAATTAAGTACATTATTTTAATATATTGACAATTTTTTTTCTAATAATAAATCATATTTCATTTGCTTGCAATTTTAGTTTCAAAATAGAATGTTGTGTTCAAGTATTCATATAAACATTTTTATACTAATTTAATATAAAATTAATTTTATTTTTTTCATTGAAATTAAAACTGATATTTAAGATATAATATTTTTATTTATGTATAAATTAATTCACTTATATATTTTCATATATATATTTACGAAATATTATTTGGAAGTATTAAAATATTTTTATAAATATTTAAAATTCCTCAAAGTCTTTCATTTCTTATTGTGTAATTAACAAATAACTCGAATTCACTATACACAACAAAAATATAATTGACAGTAAACAGTTAATTTATTCTTCTTTTTATCTAAAAAAATTCACTAAAGCATTCAATTATAAAAAAATCGACGTTATCCGTTAATATAATTTTACACAATTCATTTATCTGTCCATTTTAATTTGAACGGCTGTAAAACTTACTGGTATGTTGAGCAAGAATGAAATCTTGTTTTAAAAACATGTTTTGAATTATTTTTCTCTTAAAACTTTACGTACCAGTTAAGGAAGGTCGATGTACTCATTCACCATAAAAATTTTCGTTAAAAGATTCCGAATCAATTTGTGTTTCAGTCGATTGCTCTAGGCGAAATTTTATCATATAGTTTTTTTTTAATTTTTTGTTCACATTTTTTATATTTGAAGTCACTACTAATCATATTTATTAAATTTGTAAGAGTTTTATTTATTATTCGTTCATAATTTTGATCTGAAGACCTGATTTCGTAATAAACACTGTATAGATATGATAAAATATAAAGTTTATAAAATTTCTAGCCAAATTTTTCTGTTACTAAAGACATATAAATTTTTAATTCTTTTTATTTTCCTCTTGTGTTATGTTTTATTTTATATGTATTTGTGTTTTTACATCTATCGACGTTTCTCATTTCCTTTATGCCAGAAAAGTCTGTTTTTAACTTCCTCCTGTGTCAAATGTCTACCATTGTACTTTGTACTTTTTTATATATTTTTTAGTTCACCTCGTTTTATTCTATAAAGGGGAGTCCAGTTATATACTTTCTTATTTCATACATCCGTACCATATAAGCTATTTGTTTTTAATGATGACAATAATCAATTTTTCGACTCCCATAAATTTTTTAATTTATTCATTGGTGATATGTTACAAATTTTAAATTTTGTAGTTTCTCCTAAAAAAGTCAATTTATATTATAATATTTTTTTTGTAACTTTTTAGCCAAATGTAACTATATGTTTTGTCCATATGCAATTTTATTGTGTATTATAGTATTGTAAATAATTAATTTGATTTTTCTTGTTATTTAGTCGATTTATAGTACTGAGTTTAGCATTGGTATATCTATTTTCTTCTCATTGATTATATTTATTATTTTTTTGCTGGATGTTTCCTTTTTTAAAGTTACTCCAAATAAAAACTCAATTTATCCCTATTTTAAATTCATTACATAACTTATTTTTTTCAAATTAAAATATTAGTTACTACCATTTTCTTCTATTGCAAAATATTTTATTTTTCTTATATTTATTTTAAAGTCCTATTCATTAGATTTCTTAATTTTTATGCACATGAAGGTTACTACGTTCTTGTTTTCAGAAATCATATTGTTGTCGTCTGTAAATATCAAAATAAAAAGATCTATATAATATTATGATATATAGGGTCATCCAAATATGACGCTTAGATTTGTATTTTATTAAAAAAAACATGTGTATAGTTTCTTTTGCTTTTTTTAATAAAACACAAATTTAGATGTTACAATTGGATAAACCTATACATGATAAAAAATAAATATTTTTTAATATTTGTATGTTCCAATATTACACATTTTTTTATACTTATTTCCACCTACGTTTATACAGGTAACTCAAATGAGACTACAGAATAATAAATAATAGTAAGGAAGTAAATGTATGTCTAAACTCTTCAGTCTCATTTGGGTCACCTTATATACATACATACACACATACACACACACACACACATATATATATATATATATATGTGTGTGTGTGTGTGTGTGTGTGTGTGTGTGTGTGTATGTATGTGTTGATATGAGTGTTAGTATATATACTTAGGTGTTGAGTAAGGAAGTAAATTATTATTTATTAAATTAAGACAAAAGTTAATATTTATTGTAGAATTAAATAACTGCATTAATATTTAAATGTTTTCATTTGAATTCCGTTTCTACTAAATCCATTAATAACATCATTTATAGAAATATTTTTTACTTAACAAATAAAACTTTATAAATATTTAAGAAAAGTTTTGTTACTTTTTAAAAAAATGTATATATTTTTAATAATAACATGAAAATGTATGAATATAAGTAATATATATATATATATATATATATATATATATATATATATATATATATATATTCTCATCAGCCCGACTGGATAATTTGTTGAGTATGACCAACAGTGATGGCATCAGTGAATGGCAAAATTCACTGAGACTTTTACAAAATTTAACAAAGTAAAAATATATATCAATAATTTTTCGTGTGCACCTGTTTTGAAGATTTCAATTTATGGAAAATATTTTTAAAATTAATATACATTTGTAAATGAAATTTTTTGTTGAGAGTTAATTTTAGGTAGGTAATTAAAAATAAATAAAATTATTTTTATCTATTAATGTACATAAATTACTAATTTCATTTTAACTGGTATTTTATTAATTATTTAAAATAATTAATAGCGAAAAATGAGTTTTGACTTCTTTCCAAAATATCTTACCTGGGCTCTATTATTTTATTAAATTTATTTAATCTGAAATGTTCAACAACCAACCGTTTTTCTTATTCCTAGTTCATTTCTACTCAATATCAGTTCTAAGAATAAATATGCTGTGGAATAAAGAGATGTATATCCAAAAAATAATAATAAATGTTGGCTTGTTAAAGTTACCTCAAGTCTAAAATAACAGTATTAAATTCTTTTGTAATAAAATATTTTTAAAAATTCTTCACACATTGAGTCATTAAATATAATAAATGAGTCAAAATTATAATAAATTTATACAAAACAAATTAACTTCACAGCATAAACAATTTAAAATAATAAACAATTTACAGTTATGTTTTTTCAAATAAATAAAAATAATAGTTAAATAAAATAACTATTTATGTATATATAGGTGGGTATATATATATATATATATATATATATATATATATATATATATATATATGTATAATATATAGATAGATACTAATCATTTATTTCAATTATGAGCTTGTTCTTATTTTTATTATGATTAATATTTTCGATCGAGCCATAAATAGTCTATTTGATAAAAAATATTATGTAATCTTTATCTTAATAAGGATAAAATATAAAAATAATAAATCTGATGAAAAGACAAATGAAATTTAAATTTAGAAAGTTTCTTAATATTATTTAAACATTGAATAATTAAATATTAATACATATCTATAATTAATAGTAGTTTAATTTTTGGAGTTATTGAGAGATAAGTGGAAGTTGTGATTATAATATTTTTTAAAAAAATCATTTTTAATGATTTTATTTTATATATATGTTTGTCGAAGGATAATTGCAAAATATAAAGAAGAAATAATTACACACAATGATAAAAATCCAACTAAGGCGGTGGATATCAAACAAAAATCTAATGACGATAAAAATCAAATGATTAATCGAATATTACATATGTAAACCCAATAAGTCTTAATAGAAAGTTACCAACTAGTATACATTGTTAGTCAATACTTGTGAGTAATGTTGGTCATTGACTTAAATATGTAAATTCGTACTGCGAAAACTGAAGAGGTTAATGATCAGAGGAACAGGTTGAATGAGAAACGAGTAAGAATACCAAAATATATATTGTACCAAAACAATTCGCATTTGAATGGAACGAAACGATGTATTAATATAAGATGATGAATGAATATGGAAAATCTGACAAGAATACGTATGTATTGTAAACTGGAAATATAATAGAAAAAAAACAAGCATTTAACTAATGTCAAAAACAATGTATTGTTGTTGACCCGATTTTTTTGAAAAGAATAAATCCTTTTGCATTTCCATAATATGGCACGTATGTAATTTTTATTTTTATCTTCTACGTTATTTAAAAAAAAGTACTTATGTGAAAATATTACATCACAAGTATGTTAGTATTGCAATTATAGACATACAATGTATTACATTCTAAAATTACACTTTTTTTAAAAAAAATAAGTGTTTGTTTTAAGATTGTAATTAAAACATTCAGTTTCACACAAATGAATTATCATCTCAACGCCACAAAATGTTGAAAGTCTTCAATAATTATTTATTGTTTACTTTTTTTATCTATAAGCTGAAGTTTACTTCGATGGCAATGCCATCATTATTAGAGCGCTGTGTTATAAAAACTAGTAAATTATCCATAGTTACAAAACAAATAGTAAAAAATTAGGTATCAATAAAATCTCAATGTAACAAAAAATATTAAAAAAAATATATTATTCTGTTACCTAATTTACTTTCATGCATCATTTTTATCCTTTATTATTTTTTTTCTATTCAAAAAGATCAGTATGTAAGAATCAATATGAAATTATCAGTACTGTAGCGTTTTTAATAAAATATGTTTACTTAAATTTAAAATATATTTGAGCACATTGTGAATTTAAAATTTGATTCCAATCGAATTAAATTAAAAATAAACATATTTAATTATACATTATACATTTAAAATATTATATGTTGTACACGCATATGTATGTCATCAAAAAAATAAATTGGTATTCAGAATTGTAACCTTCACATAATCAGTAGTTTGTGTATTTATTTTTGGAATAAAATATTTTTAATGATAAATTAGTTTATAGTCACTTATTGTCATCGTAATAATTTTAAAAGAATATCTAACCAAAATTAGATATTATACGTAACTATAGATATTTTTAAAGGTCTTTTTGATAAAAGTATGTTTTAAGTCTTGTAATATTTTATAAAATCTCATTAAGGTTTTTACAATAATACGTAGCATGTATGATAATTACTGTATTTCTTTATTTATTCTTGCAAGAACTTTAATTCAACGGAAACAAATATCTATAAATAATTGTATATGTTGAATAAATGCCCTTGTGAATATATAAACACATTCAGATATTTCGCAATATTTATTAGAAAACTGATTAAAGAATGTAAATCATGTAATGCAATATTAACCGTAATTATTGTTGAAAATTTCACTTAAAATCTAAAATATTTAGAATAAGGTCATAAACATTTTTCAATTTTAATGAAACGTGAATTTCATTCTTAATGATTTCGAAATTATAAAAATATGATATATATAAATTCAGTTTATTATAAGTAAAATGTTAATTTTTGAAAAAAAATTATTAAAAATTATTAGACTATCTTTACGATATATTTATTTATTAAGATTCGAATAAATATTAATAATATATTATTTTTATAATACAAAGAGAAATCTTTGCCCCAGTTCATATTTAACTATTCTTAAATATTTATAAACAAAAAAGCCCTCGAGATATTAAAACCTTTCACTGAGTTGCCCATAGCAGGTGATAAGTGTCAGCCGGAAGTGTATATTTAACAGACACCTGGAGAAAAGACGATGCACGAAATAGATTTATCTTTTTTGGAATTAATGTTGTTTTTTTTTATTTTTTGAATAAATATTATTCACATACACACACACATATGTATATATATATATATATATATATATATATATATATATATATATATATATCTGTATGTTTGTTTGTAAAAAAGATACAAAATGTGTAAAAAAAATAAAAATATTTTACTTTTTGGTATTATTTAATGAGTACTTTTCAAGTTAGGTGAAATGTAACAATATTATAAAATTAAGTGAATTTTATATGTTGCTTTTTAATTTAAATAAAAAACATTGTAGTGCATTTTTCAAAATCATAATATTATAATTTGTAAAGAGCTGATTTTTTACTAAAAAATATTATTTAATACATTATTCATAAAAAAATTATGATTTTCATGAAAATAAATTATAATAATGACAAATAAAAAAAATATATATCAAATGATTTTTTAAAATATTTTGTAATAAATAAATAAATAATAATTTAAAAAAAATAATGTTTACTTTTTCAAAATTTTTTATTAATTATTTATAATGAAATAGATGAAAGTACAATTTACATATTATTTATTTTAGTATTGAAGTAAACTCACATTAACACAAATAAATTATTTAGCTTCAACAAAAGATTTTATAAAAGTAGGTAATTTTTAGTTAAAATTAAAAATAAGATATTTTTAATGTTTATTTACCCCTACAATTTTTGTTTAGTAAGTAGATATTCTTTGTTTACGATGTTAGAGTTAAAGCATGAGCAACCTCTTTATAAATTGATATAATGTTCTTATATATATATATTATTATTTAAATTGTATAAATTGTATAGGAATTAAAAATAACTAAAAATAATTTGAAATTTAAATTTAAAAAAAATAATTATTACAAATTACATTTTTAAATACCAAATAAAATTATAAAGTATAGACTAAATAGTTATAAATTAATATCTATAGATATTAAAAATTAATTTATAAAATAAATATTCTTTAATTGTTAAACTAAAAATATAAGAATGCAGAAAAAATTGATTTTTTTTAATTTTTAAAGCTATTTGCGAATATAATTTTACAAATATAGTAAATGTATATGGGTATATATATAATGTTTAATATTTGTAATAATTATTTAATAATATAATTATTATTATTATTAATAAAAATATATTTAATTATTTATATTAAATTTTGTTGTTTAAATATGTGTTTTTTTACAAAAATATTAAATAATAATAAAATCAAGCACGTAATGACTATTGTATTTATTATGCTATTACTGAATTATTTATTGAATTAATCTTAATTGTACTATTTTTTATTGAAATTAATATTTTTGTATAATAGTAAATTATTTTATAAGTATTCAGCTATAATTTATTTATTTTGTTCAACATAAAATATAATTATATTTAAAACAACATTGAAAAGTTATATAATAAAAATTATATAAATAAAAATTACAAAAAAAAAAATAGAAATTATAAGTATAGCGCTTCTTATTAAAATTAATAAAGATATTTTATTTAACTTAAGTCGTCATTATTATTTAATAAACGTAAATAAAATACTTCTTTAATTGTTTTCTTCTCTTAGTACGTTTTTGAATTAATCGAACATATTACTATTTTTAATATCTTCATATTTATATTCCAATGTTTATATAGAATTATTTAATAATATTTTATATATATTTAAAAACGTAATAATTTTGTGTTAATATTAACATTAATATATAAAAAAATATTCATTTGTAAAGTGTTAGAAGAAAGTATCGAAAAGCGTAATAGAATTACACCAAATAATTATTATTCAAGGTTTAGGGACTGAGAAGCAGGTGTGCTAATTACTACATAATCCCTTGTTTCCTTTAACAATATTTTGACCTCTAATGATGATATAGATTGTAAAAATTAAGATATATGTATAATTTGTATGTGTATGTGTGTACATATATATATATATATATATATATATATATATATATATATATATATATATATATATGTAAATATGTGTATATTAATAATAATTTTATTAATTTATTGTTTATATTTTTTTATTTGTTACACACATACATATCTATTATATAATATAATCAAATCAATCTTCGTTTATTAAATAAATCTCATTAGTAACGTAAAATATGATGATGTAAAATTATGAATATATTTAAATTATTACGGTTATCGGATTTAAGCAAACATATTATAATATTTCACCACAAATTGTTACCATTAAATTGATGGCATCGTTAAAATATTATGTGACAGTAAACTGATACTAACTTTGTATTCAATTGTATGTTACGTTGACATATATTTTAATCTGGAAATTGTGATATTTTAATAATATTTACAAATTGCTTTTAAAAAGTTACTTGATTAGTAGATAAAAAATATTATAACAATAAAATATATGAAAGTCTCTAAGATCTTGTGTAATTTCTGATATTAATTGTTAAAAAAATAATGAACAAGTTAAAATTTGAGGTGAACATATTAAATTATGATTTTTTTAATATATTTTTATTAAATTAGGAATATGATGAAATGTAAAGAAGGTTATAAGTTTTAATTGAACAACCATGAAATTTTAATCTTACATATATGTTTTGAGTTCGTTGTAGGGCATAAAAAAAATTTTTAGCAGATTTTGTTACTAGATATAAAATTCGAAAGCACTAGAGTGTTAATATTTAATTATTTCATAAAGAAAATAAGTTTTATTATTATGTTTTATATATAATTATTTTATTATTTGAAATATTTCTATACAGTGATATTAAAAAATTACATTAAAGCAAAAATATATAATTTAATATTATTTTAATTTCAATGTTTCAAAATAGTATTCTTTTTACATTTTTAAGAATTTTTTTTACATTACATTCGAATTTAAAATACTTGATTACTTTATATAGAAACAATAAAGATTTATTTGAATTTTAGAAGATTATTTTTATTCTTTTACTTTATATCCAGATTTAGTAATATTTTATTGTCTCTAAATGTATTTAACAATTTTTAAAATATATATCTTGATACAATCTTTGTGTATGTTTAATATTTATTAGTTCTAATATGTCGAAGATATCTAAATGGGAAATGTAAAATATGAATTATTAATGATATATTACATCTTTTCTGATATTTTTTAAAAAAGGGTTAATGCTACTTTCAAAGTATTCTACAAGAAATTTTATATGGACTATTTTTAATTTTTTAGAAAAATATTTTTGAGATCAATAATAAATACGAATATCAGAAAATAATTTATAACTATATCGAATAAGTGTTATACTTATTAAATTGATGGCAAATTGTATAATATGAACAGGAAAATACTTTATAAAAATAATTATTGTTAAATAAAAATAACGAAATATATTTTCATATGTACGAAATGTATTTATGTATATTGTTTATTTATTCAGGATGTTATAACATAAATGAAATAAAAATTAATGTAATATTTTTTATATGAATAAACCTAAATTACTAGCTTGTTTATAAAAAAATCCTATATTCAAAATAAAATTAATGTTGGAATAAAAATGTATGAAATCACTTAACCTCATTGATATATATCTATGCTGAAATATTTTTAATATCAATTCTGACAATAGATTTTAAAATTTGATATTTGTTGGAAACTGTTGTCAATCCTGAATATGCCATTTAAAAACCAACAAAAATGTAATTCGTTTTTAATAGTTTTTATTTGTGTAATCTTTAGTATTTTAGATTAAGCATTTAAAAAAACAAATCTGATTAATAAATAAAATTTCGGAAAATCAAAAGTGTATTTCGCCATCGAATATTCTTTTATTACCGGAAAAGCAAAAATAGAATATAGAGAAAAAAAATCTGCTGTTAATAAAAACAATTCAATAACAAAATGTGCTGAAAGTGGTTTTCTATGTTTTTACTTAGAGATTATTAAACGGAAGGTGATCCACGGTCAGAAAGATCCTTCACGGTTGATAGTAGTTTAATTACTTTATTCATTAATAATAATCAGAACAATATTGCAAGAAACATTGCTGACATATTTAACATATCTTAAAAGTTAATTATAAGTTATTTGGATATACTATTATAGATTATATGAATCGATAGTATATGTGGCTTCTGCATAAAAAAAACGAAAAAAAAATAATGGGATACATTTTTACTTGCCATTCTATTTTCTAATTCAACAAAAGCGATCTGTTTTTGAAGTTATTACTTAATGTCAGCAAGAAATTAATAGTTTATAATAATTTATAAAGAAAAGAATTATGAGAAAAGTAAAGTGAGTTTTCGTTAATATAGTATAAAACAAGGAATATGGAGAAGAAGGTATAAAGCAGAAGTAGAAGAAAGATATGGAAGTCCAGTCCTATCAGCTTTGATAAGATGTCAAAGGCTTAAATATTTGGACCACTTAGAGAGAATTACAAAAACGAGAGCAACGTAAAAAGTGTACAAAAGAACATCAGTGGAAATAAGACCAAGAGGGTGGCCAAGGGCACGATCGAAGGATAATACTGAGAATGATACGAAAGTGCTGATGATGATGAGTGTAAAACAAGTTTTCATCAAAAAAGTAGTGCTTCAGTAATGAGTAGAATTGGAAGCAAATTCTCTATTAAGATAATTTTTTTCCAATTCCAAGCAATCATACAATTGATTTCTAAAAATATTGATTACAATTGAATCAATTTTAGGTAGCAATCACTGAAAAACTCTTGGAAATGACAAATTACAAAAACATTGTGTTTCGTTATGTCAATTGAGATCACTTGAGTTATTTGTCATTTTAAAAAATTGTTGCAATTAGGTTGGAATATCTTATACTATCCGCCAATTAGCGATTGTTATACCGTTTATGGATCTATTTACTCTGATCAATTAAACATACAATACTCGTAGTTCTTAAAGTAGAGTTTTAATTTTTAAAAACAATCAAAAATCACCAATATATTTTTAAATAAATAATTTATTAAGTTCTGTACCGATGAAATAATGAAGTTACATGAAAAGTAGTTGACAGTTATTAGAAAAAATGAAAAATATTTTTATATGATTTAATAAAATTATTTCTGTAGAATGTAAATTTAATTTTTGATCTGAATTTTGGATTTAATCCAGTACAGTGACAATTAATTTAATTTGTATAAATTGAATACACTTTGAATTTTCTACAATAACTGAAACTTTTCATTATAATTTTCAAAACTTGCTCTCTCTCTCTCTCTCTCTCTCTCTATATATATATATATATATGTGTGTGTGTGTGTATGTACTTATGTATGTGTGTGTATATGTAAAATTTTAATATTTTTTCAAATAAAATGCTATCATTATTTTAAATCTTATAAGCAATAATTAAAGAAATAAAATTAATATTAACATGATATATGTATTTCTTCTATAAAATTAATGCAATTTTATAACTAACTTAAATTATTAAGACTTTTGCTGAATCTATAAAAAAACAATATATTCCATATTATATGATATATAAAATTGCTTACTTGAGAAATTTTATATCATTTCACTAATTTTTTTTTGTAAATTTGACTATATAAAATTAAATTACTTATATGTCTGTGTGTGTAGCAATGTTTTTTTTATGTTCGACAATAGTTTAATTAATAATAATTATCAATAATCTACGTTATATAAACTGATAATTAATAAATAATTGATAAAAAATGTAATACAAAGCAATCAAGTAAAACGACAAAACATATTTTTTATAGATCAACCTATTTAAAATGTTTTAATTTCGATAATAACGTGTAATTTTTATGTATAAATACGTTTAGTATTTAATTATTTGTCTTGGATATACACATTGTATGTTTTATAAATATATTTCAACGAAAAGACGAATCGTCCTTCAAATTGATTGATAGATAATAGTATTGTATATTTGCTTTACTTCTTAATATATACATATATATTACACATACGTATGTACAAACATATGTTTATGTATATATAAAGTTTATTCTGTTTTTTGAATTAAATTTTTCAATGATTATCATCAACTAAAAAGAATAACGTTAAAATGCTAATTACTAACGTCGTACGACATAGCTTTATTATAGATTGTTAGTGAACAATGCAGATTAAAGGTTAAAGTATCGAGAAAAACTTATTTTTCAATTATATCAAACAATTGTAAGCGTTTGAAAGAACAATAGACAGCCATAGTAGTAAGAACTATATAAAAAAATCAGAATGAATCTTTATTATAAAAACAAGAATAAAGACTCTTGACATGTAACTTCTTTAAGAGTATCTCAGTTATTACTTTATATATATATGAATTGTTTCTGACAGGTTTGCAATTTTAGAAAATGGGAATACGTTTTAACAATATATGCTTTGTCTATTTAATATTTCTTATTTTATTTTTGATGTCTGTTTCTTTGTAATTGATTTGTAAAAAGTGGAGTATATAAGCATTGGCGTACAATATTTGTATTTAAGGTTATGACAAATGAAACATGTTTTTTTATATTTTTAATAGTTTTATTTTATTATTTATATATTTAATAAGTATTTTTTAATAAATTTATGTATATTTTTCGATACAAATTTATAGTCAGTATCAACTTAAAATATATTATAAGTCACTGGTATTAATATTACACACATACACACACACTCATATATATATATATATATATATATATATATATATATATATATATATATATATATATATATATACATTATAGTATTTTGATTGCGGAATATTTATTATTGTTTATTTTGGATATGTGGCTGATTCACTTTAACACAAATGATTTTTTTAACAAAAAGACTCTGACGATGATGACATCGCCATCGAAATGTGCATCGATCGACATAGTTATAAACAATAAGTGATTACTGAACACTTTATAACCATTGTGGTGTTGGAGATAAAAATTAATTTGTGTTAGTGCGGAACATTTGTTTCCAGTTTTATAATTTTTGAAATATTAGATGTGTGTTCTTCCAAGAGGTGCTACTAATTGGCAAGTATCTTTATAATTTTTGAAATATTAACAGAAATTCAAAAGACCAGAAGGCGGAAGGGAGATATTTGCCAACCTAATATTAAAGAAATTTCATAGATTATTTGTATAAAATATGGTTCTAGAAAAATACTAAAATAAATATCATTTTCAGTACTATAATCCTAGTAGAGTTTATATTTTTGAAAATGCTAGTCTAGTAGGGTTTTTCTTGTCAGCTTGCGTGACGATTTTGTTTTTTATAAGATGAGGTTGACATTTCCATACCCAAACTCCTACTTTGGGACTAAAATAAATATTAATCAATAAAATATTTTAATGAAAATCGTTTTATAACATTCACTATATTAAAATGGAAAAACAAGTGTATAAAAGCAAGTATATAAAATAAATATTTTTTTGCATAATTACAAGTTGCTTCGAGTAGTTTAAAAGGAAATAAAAAATTGCAATCATAATTTAAAAGAGAAGCTCTGTCCTTCAAGTTCCTTTAAAGAAAATGATAAATAAAATATCAAATCTTTTATGTATCAGTTTATAAAACATTAAATATTTTATGTTTTATATAAGGTACAAATATAAGTAATTAACATTAAAAAAAATATTGTATATAACAATAAATATGGTAATAAAAGAATAAAATAGTCCATAAATTTGACGAACGATCATATAATCTCAATATATTTTAAGTTAGTTTTTTTATACATTATGAAACATTTAACTGCTGTTACAATGTCGAAACTGTGATACGACCTTGGACTCTGTTATTATTGTTGACATAACGCAGTGAAGAGTGGAACTGTATATGACCACAATCTGTGAAAACAGCAATGGCGTGTAGTTGTTTTATAGAATTACCATATTTTATATATGATATATAGTTTTTCGAGTAATGGATTATAAGTTGATAATATTTATATCATAATAAATAACATGAAAACCTTTTCAATTAAAAAATAGTAATATTGAGATTTATCTTCTTTTTAATTACAAAAATATGTTTGTATAATTTTGACTGTTTTCGTTTTTATTTAAAAGTCAACTTTTTAAATATTATTATTGAAAATAAATTATAAAAGATTTGTGGTACCTAGGTTTCCTAATATATATATATATACACTTATATAAAATAGTATATAATATTAAAATATTTTTATTTACATACAAATTTAGAACAGTTAAAAATAAAATCCATAGTGAAATAAATATAATTTAAAAGGAATTTTTTCAATTTTAGAATATTTTTAAAATAAATTTGTTTGTACGATTTCTATAAAGGAATTACACAAAAATCATGAAATATGTTTTATCAAAATTTTTAATAAAAAAAATATTATTTAATTTCATATATTTTTATAAATTTTAATGAAATTACTATAATAGTAAAAATACAAATATAACAAATTTGTTATGAATTGACATTTATTTTTAAAAACAATTTTTCTTTCTATTACAAATTCTATTTTTATACCTAAGTATTAATTAAAGTTTTCTATGATGCAATATTACCTTACCTTCATGAATTGAAAATTGATTAGTAAATATAATATTTTTGGTTTATATTTACTCATTTTTACAATATCATTTATTTTATATTTTTTTAAAAAAAATAAATTAAAGTTTTTTTTTAATTTATAAATAAAAATACAAAGGAAACTTACAAATATTTTTTTTAAAAAAATGAAATGATCTGAACTCAATTTTTTTATAATTTTTTTCAGAAAATAATAATTATAAATATAGCTGCTTAATAAATACAATCTGATGAATATTTTATGTAATAAATTAATTGCTTGTACTAGTCTTTTCTTAAAGCTTGTACCAACGAAAATATTAGATTAAAAATATAAAAATTTAGTTAATTGTAGTTATAAATATTTCTTTCAAAAATTGCAGATATAGTAACTGGATTTTTATAATTTTGTTATTTAAATTCTATGTACATTTTATAAAATGTATAAATTTTATTATTTTATAAAAAGAAAAAATATTTTATTATTTTTTTTTATTTGTTATTAGAACTTTTAAAAATTGCATTTAGATGAATTCGAATATCTGATTAGAATTCTATTTATCTATAGAGAAATAAATTTTTGAATGAATTTGTAGCTCTTATTGATAAATTATCAATATAATGCTGATTTTTTTATAGTTACAATAAATGATAAACGTATTTTATGATGTTGAGTCAGAATATTTTTATCGATTAATTTAAGTTTTAAAATTAATTTACATATATTAATATTTGTTTTAATACATATTAGAAAATATTTCTTCATTCGACTAATTTTTACATTTTTTATTTACAGATCGTAGGAATGCGACAATACCTCGTCAAACCAACGGTAGCTGATGTTAACGAAAACGTACTATCAGACCAAATCCAAACCAACACATTCTTAACCGAAGAACTTGTAAAAACTGCCGGCCAACCGCTCGAATCAGCGATATTTGATTTCGATCGTTACGTATACACTACATTAAACATTGATCCAAACAATAGTTGTTTCCGACTTGTCACAGATGGACAGTTACCGTTAAGACAATGTTTACATCCAGAAACTTGTTCGAAAAACATCGAATTACCAAAATACTATACAGTATTTCATGACATTAGGAAAGAAGTGTTGAAATATTTACAAACGAGAGATAAAAACAATGTCGTCAATCAACAACAACAACAACAAATGAATAATACGAAACAGACGTTGTTGGCAACAATGAATGCTAATAATATGGCGAATTTTGTTCCTCCTGTTAATGGAGGACTTATTCAAACTGTTAATGGTGGTCCTGGTCTCGTTAATGGAAAAATCAGTCCAGTCAATGATAGTTTAATTGTTGTTAATGGCACTACGTCGAATACCGTCCAGTTACCACAGAGTGTAGGAGAAATGCTTGAACGTATCCTTTTTTATAATTAAAAAAAAATCGATAGTTGATTGTTTTTTTGAAATTTATTCAATTTAACACTTTTTTGTAATAATATATAATCAGATCAGATTAGTAAGAAATAATTCAATAAAAGATATAATTATTCACTTTTATTGAAAATATATATAGTTTAGTTAAAATGGTTGAATGTATCTTAGAGTTGTTATTTTTTAATATAATAGAACTTCATTTCCATAAATTGAATTTTCTCAAATTATTAGTCTTCATTATTAATTGAATATGTTCTCTGACAAGCAGTTTTTGAATGACTTATTTTCAGGCTACGAGTACTGAAAATAATACACGTTATAGGTTATGTTAGTGGTAAAAATATCACTTAAAAAGATTCAGCGTGTACTAAAAATGATATACGTGGCAGGGAACGTGTTAATATTATTAGTTTTTTTTTCATAAACATGTTTCTTTCTTCTATTTTAGCTAAGTTATGATAATTTTCAAATATTTCTTTTATATTTTTTATTTGTTAACAACAATTATTACTCAGTAACAAATTGGTTTATTTAAGTAAATTTTGAAATTACATACATCAAACTAATTTTATATATATATATATATATATATATATATATATATATATATATATATATATTCTCAACATTATAAAAATCTATACCAGAACATTTCTGGGTGAAAGTCTTATTGAATGTCATTAGGTCCTCTGAAATATTTCCACATCTCCACTATATTTTACAATTTAATCCCTCCATATTTGATACAATTTCTCCCTTGGTCTCTTTTTGTTTCTTATTCGCTATTCCATAACAATATTTATTCATCTATTTTCTCCTCTCTGGCTACGTGTTCTGCCCATGCCCATTTTATTGAATTTATTTATTCTATTATATCATTTACTATTATTTGTTCTTGTATCCATTGACATATTTTCGGATCACGTTTAGAAATTCCTAACGTAATATCTTTTCCACGCTTCATTCAGTTATTAATAGTTTTTGCTTCATTTTTGCATTCAATGTCCAAATTTCTGATCCATAAGTACAAACAAGTAATATATATTAATTATATGTTTTCCGTTTCAGGCTCAGTGATGTTTCATTTTTAATTATATTATTCATTCTTACAAATGCGCTACCATCTTGTTCTAATTCTCAATATAATTTCTGACAATAGGTCACCATTATATCGTATAATTTTTTTCAAGTATTGTATTTAATCTATTTATTCCATTTTTTCTATTAAATATGATTTTAGTTGTGTGTGTGCGTATGTGTGTGTGTGTGTGTGTGTGTTTGTGTGTGTGTGAGAGAGAGAGTTTATATACATATATATATATATATATATATATAAATGTTATTAATAATTATTTTGATAAATTTTGAAATTAAGTAAAAATGAAAATTAGGAAGTCATGCCATTTTTATAAAACAAAAAAAAAGAAAATTATACTGGCGGGACATCTATGAATTGTATTGAAAACTGATACGTTTCTCATAAATGTCGCCACGGTGTGCTTATCGTATTTTGTTGACAAAATAAATCTCGAGCATTTAATACAGTGTTAACGTTGTGATGTAGAGGTCGCACGTATAAGGAAAACATGCTCTTACTACTGTGATTATAATGCCATTTGAATATCATATTTCAGTTTTATTGCTATTCTGGAAAAAAATATAACGTGGAGTAGTGATTGTGTAGACAACATTCATTCGATGAAATCGTTTACGTCCTGATATTTCATGCACATGATAAAAAGTAATGTAAGTTTTTTTGAGCTCGTTACATAAGAAAATGTGGAAAAATATTTTTCAATATTATAGAATAATCTTATTATAAATTATCATATATTAATTATAAACATATATGTTTTTTAAATACATAGTAATCTAATGTATGTATATATATATATATATATATATATATATATATATATATATATATAAATGGGCTGATTTTTTTAAAAAAACATAATATCTTGAACACAAGGAAAATGAAATATAATATTAATAAATTTTATACAATATATAAAAAACTGACTCCTTGTCAAAGTACTTTATTTAGCCGAGAACAATTTATAACAGGTTAAAAACTTTAGTTAATTAAGC
Source organism: Neoneuromus ignobilis (assembly GCA_029203775.1). Taxonomy (NCBI): domain Eukaryota; kingdom Metazoa; phylum Arthropoda; class Insecta; order Megaloptera; family Corydalidae; genus Neoneuromus; species Neoneuromus ignobilis. Next base: position 33,805,410 of record CP092091.1, on the reverse strand, counting down.
TATATTTGAAAAATATTAACAATTTAGACCTGCCTAATAGTATTTTCCAAGATTATATATTTATATAATTACAATTATTTTAAAATTGATTCAGTACATATCAAAAACTTTTAAGTTTTGGAAATAAAGTATAAGTAGGAGAAATGATTTAAAAATCGACAAATTAAATTTATTTTTTATAGTTTTCGACTTTTCAGTGTAATAAAAATATCTTTAATTTTTACATTTGAAAATCATGTGATTTTAATTGTAATAATTAATAACAAAGAATATATACATTAAATTCTGATTTATTTTTCATATTAATAGTATTTCCAAAATATACAAGACACGGTTAGAAGCAATGAATCGGCATTTTTAGTTTTATTATAAAAAGTCAATACATTCAGTTTCATTCTATTTTTTTAATATATAAATACGCACGTCTACATACACACACACATTCTTATATATATATATATATATATATATATATATATATATATATATATATATATAAGGTGTTCCTGGATGCATTGCTATTTTTCCATTCTCATTATCAAAATTAATTGATTTAAGTATCTTTCTCTAATTTTCTGTCCTGCATTATGTGGATGCCTGTAATATTTCCGTAACCTTTTTGGATTACTTTTTTTATCTTGTCAGTACCTTTCATTCATATATATTTGTTGTTTTTGTATCTTGCCAATATCGTCCAGTCATAACATGTTCGTATGTATCCATCTCTTTTTATTCATTTGTGATATATATCTAAACTATTTCTACTACTACGTTCAATTCTTAATGATCTAATCTTCTGAATGTAACTTCCTTGTTATTCCTTCATTCTTTTTCTCATCTCTTCTAGAAATATAAACAGATTTAGTCCTAAATAACAAATTTCTATCATTTTTAACTTATTTTAGTTCTTTTATTTTAGTATCTATATTTCACAAACATAATGTAAAATATATTTGACTAGAAATTCATTAAATGTTATTAAGATAACTGATTATTTTTTCTTAATTATAGTTTTTTATTTCTTCTTCTCTCAATCAATTTTTATTGAGTGTATATTCTAAATACTTAGAAAGTTATTTTATATAACGTGATATATTGATAATTTTGCAAAAGTATTCAATATTTTTTTATTTGTATCTTTGATATTTTTAATGTAATTTTCTAAACATGAATTATAAATCAAATTCATTCTATGTTATGACTTAAACGATGGAGAAATTTGAAGTGATTTTTTTTTTGTTGTCTACACAAATAACTTTATATAAATACATAAAGTATATTCCTCGTATTAAATTTTTTTTTGGGATTCTTGAAATATTTTATCTATTTCAAAAATAAAGAGAAGATTTAGTTTTTTTTCTGTTTCGATTTTTTATATAACTTACACATTAAATGCCCCAAATAAATGAATATTCAATCTTTTTATTGGTCAAAATTATATTATAAAAATAATATTTTTTTATATTATTTTCATAATATAATTTTACAGATGTGTTTTTTCTTTCGCAATTGATTTTTTTAGTTGTAATATAGATTTTTCTGTCTCATACATTTTCTTCAAAAATTATTTTGATAGTACTTGTCTAATTATACAGATCAACCATAATACTTTTCTTATTTGCTTTTTTTACTGTACTGTTTAAAGACTTATTTTATCAAACATATTTATAAATAAATTAAGATATACGAAACATATAATTCTTACAAATATTTTGAAGTAAAAATAGCAATCGTTTTATTTATTAGATATAAAAAAAAAATTAAAATCTCTTCGAGTTTCACACAAATGAATTATCACCCTCATGTTTAATATCCAACTTTTTGATGTTGAACTAAAAAAACATTCAATATTTGCTGTTGCCTTTTATATATTTGTTTAATAAACAGTTAATACTCTCTCTTTCTCTCTCTCTCTCACACACACACACACAAACACAAACATACATATATATATATATATATATATATATATATATATATATATATATATATATATATATGTTTGTGTGTGTGTGAAAATGTTATTTTTTATTATTTACATATTTAATGCATTTGAACATATGTACATAAATACCATATTTTGTTATTTACATGTTTAATCATTAAAAATATTGATACACATTTGTATCAATATTTCTTTAAAATTCTCCTTATTGTAATTAATTTGGACAATATTTTATAATTAAAATAAATCGTGACTACAGGAAATATAATTTCCTTTGAAAGTTATTGCACATTTTATGAAATAAATAAAAAATAAGACCATGATTTTATTTATATAATAGAAATATAATTTCCTTTTCGCTCAAATTATAGTAGTTTAAATTAACAATTTACAATACATTAAGTTGTTAATAGTATCTATTTAATTCAGTGAAATAATTTCTTCTTTATAAATAATTTTGCAATCCTTTAACTGAATATTTTAATTACTGTAAATTGTGCATTTTTATTGCATCATAACTTTTTTTATATATTTTTCTTTGTTGATATTCTGTTTTAAGAGACTACATAATATCTTCCAAGAAATACTTTTTAGTAATAAAGTGAATAAATATTGTATACGTAAATCTAGTGTAATTCTTTCTAAAAATTTAATATTTTTCTTATATGAATATTTCAAGTAATGCAAAGTATCAATTTAACTTATATTCTGACTATTATGAAATCTGTAAAATATTTCTTCACTTCTATTAATAATTCATTATAAAATCAGATAGTTCTCTTAACAAACAGATATTTTTTTTCATTTTTCGTACTAAAATTATGGTTTTATGTCATAAATTCTTGAAAATTTCTTAAGCAGAGCCCAGTTATAGTTCGGTATTTATTGTATCAATTTAATAATTAAATTAGACTTGCATAGAATATCAAATCTGCGAGTTTTCAATAAATAAATAAAATGTAATTTTTATTAAATTTAATTTTCAATTAATTGTTAAATACTTTCACCGAAACAGGCAATAATTTCAATATTTTAATATGAAAAAAAAATTTCAAGCATGAATACTTTTAAAAATCATTATACGTTCACTTAACATTTTTTATTGTTTTTTAATTGAATTTTTTGAATATAATCTTTATTATTATGAAGAGATGAAAAAGTCATTCGTTGATTAAATTCTTTTTTATTTTATATCTCACAAACTCTTTCAATATATAAACTAAAGTTGTACGTTGTTTTTGTTATAAATTTTTTGCTTCATTTCTATTATTTTATGTAAACTTTATGATCCGATATTTTCTATAACAAAACAAATATTTCCATTGTACTTATTTAATATTCTAATTATTTCTAGTCGAATATGGATTTCATATACCCCTATATTACTTAAGTAACAATTTCATCAAATAAAAATTTAAGTATTAACTATTTTCTAATCATATAACATTTTTAAAAAATTACAAGCGTATTCAAAGATTTTTGTTAATAAAAAATATACAAATCAATAAATTTAAATAAAATGTCTACTGATATACTCTCATTTAAATTTGTATTTACTTTTTTTAATGTATAATTTGTTCATTTCCTAAGTCATTCGTGATTGGGTAAATAAAAATGTATCTTTATAGATTTTTTTATGTAATTATGTACATAAATTTGATTGATGTCTCTTTATAGTGTTTCGTTGTATTAAAAAAACATTCGGTCCTATTGATTCAATCAAAACAAATAGATCATCAGTTAAACATATAGCAGTTGAATAAACGTAACCGTACATTGACAATCGTTTGACTAACACAGATGTCGATTCTTTACGCAAAGAAACATACCTTGCAAAACATTATTTTATGACATATTCACCTATTGTAACTGCAACAATACGCGATATGAATATAATAAACAATAACAGTAAGAGTGATACAACTTGAAACATTCGTATGTTTGTCTTGTTTGCACATGTACGATTTGTAGCATAGTTGAACGAGTCAGTATCTGATTATTCATTATATTTCGCTACCCTGGCGAACCTTGCGAGTAGAACTACATATTTCAGTAGTACTGTTTTGATATTGATATCTACTTGTTGAATATATACACATATACATAAATTATATTTATATATATATACACAAATTTGTAAAAATGTGCGAGTGTGTGCGTAATTTGGCGGGAACACTTTGACTTGAATAGACGTGTTTATGTTAGATTTTTATATAAACAGTTTATGTCTGAAGGTGATTCAATATGATGGACACGTAAGTATTTTGCATACGTGTATAAGGTTTTATAATACGATTAGAATTATACTAAAATTATTTTTAGTCTTACGGATAATCGATAAAGATTTTAATTTTTTTATCTAGTAATTTATTTTCTAAATAGAGTCATCCAAATGTGGCGCCTAGATTTGTATTTTATTAAAAAGAAATATGTGTATAGGGTGGTGTATTGGGAAACATGTGTATAGTTTCTTAGTTTTTTTTAATAAAACACAAATTTAGGCGCCTAAATTTGACGCCTATATATATACATTGTTCTGAATAATATTATGAAAATATATTAAAAATAAATAATGAATATAGTTATTATTTTTATTGAAAACTCAACATACAAATGCTTTGATAATATCAGTCAATTAATTTTTATAGAAATTAATATAGTACAAAATATGTCATTACAACAAATACATTGTTATTAGTTATATAATATGTTATTACACTGGATGTAATTTATAATTTTATAGAAAACATATTTAATAATTAAATAGAAAAAGTTATATATAAAATTAGTATGTTTCAATTAGAACAGTTTTTAAAATTAGTTTTGTGATTATTGGTGTTATAAAAATATGAATACATTTAAAGAAATTAATTTAAAAAATATGTTTTATTTTATCAGTAAAGATGTTTAAAATTTTGTAGTAAAAAAAAGAAACGAATTTTAATCTAGTTAAAGATAAGTCTAGTCTATGAAATAAGTTGAATATATATATATATATATATATATATATATATATATATATATATATATATATATATATATACATACATATACATATACACCTCTAACACATGCATATAACCTATTTGTGTATATATATATATATATATATATATATATATATATATATATATATATATATATATCATAGCCTTTAAATGTTGAATATTTCTAACTTTGTTTTTAAATATTGAAAAAAATAATTAGATAAATTTAATAGGTGGAAACAAATTATAAGTGGTAATTATAACTATTATCCCCTTTATATCCATCATTTATTTTTTTATTATTATAATTAAACATCACAAAATTTAAATATTGATTAACGATAATTATTAGACACACATCCATATTTAATATTATTTATAAATTTATAAATATTTGATTGTCACAGCAATTAATAAACGATCCGTTACACAAATAATTTAATTATTAAAATATCACAAAATTTTATAAAAATGTTCAATAATAATAAAATGAATTATTACATCTTTTCTAGTACAAATTCCAATAACTACGTCGTCATCAGAAAATTGCACTTTTTGATGATGATATGGCCATCAATTAGTATATTAGTGAAAAAGTTATGGATTGGTGATTATTGAACATTCTTGTATAATTTTGTAATGTTAAGATAAATAATTTGTTTGTGTGAAAACGAATTAATTATTAGTTATAATACGTAAATTTATTTTTCAAAACAAAATAAAAATTTCTGTTATAAAAATCTTCATTTCTTGTATTATCGTATGTTTTTTTTTAATTATAATAATTTTTAATACATATCTCTATTTCTATTCAGTAATTAGTTTATATTACAGAAAAGAAAATTATTTATTTGAATTAAAAATTATTTTTTCCTCTATCAATTCTCAAATTGATCAACATTTTTTTTTCTTTAAATATTTCTATTTTTATTTTTTTCAATAAAATAAATTAATAAATTAGTTTAATGAACTTGAATAAGATTTTTTTAAATATATTTAATAGTGTTTTATTATAACACAAGTACAATTTAATCGATATATTTCTCGTCATAGTTTATTTTATGTTTTGATTGTAAAAGTATCTTCAAAAAGTATTTTTATTTCTTTTATAAAAATTTTTAAAACGAAATTTTCCTTGTTTTCTAAATAGTTTTAAATTTAGTTTTTGCGATTTATCTCTTTTGGTTTCAAAGAATAGAACGAATCGTATATCGTATCATGTCAAAATACAATTTTTAATTCTAATTATTTGTTTGTAGATAATGAATTTTGCCTATAAGAATTATTTATGGACATGTTTTAAAAAGTAATCTAGTATTTGAATATAATTGTATCTTTTCAATAGAAAAGATACAATTATTAAAACGGATAAAATGAAAATACTTGAAATATCAAATATTTTCATTTTATCCTGTTTTAAATATTTTTTTTTATTTTCTTTATATTTTTACTCATTTTTAAATAGACAAGGTAGACAATAGCGTACATCCACTTCGTAAATTCAATAAACTGTTTGTCATTTAATTAATCTTATACGAATTTTAAAAAAAATCTTTCAAACCTCTAATAATGAAATAATAGATTTTATAGATTTGTGAATTTTGCATTTTATCAAAAAAGCAGTATTATTTTTATAATTTTCTTTTGAAAAAAAATCCACTATGGTTAAGACACACATTTAAAATATTTACTACTATTATTCTCATACTAATGTGGCTATTACGAATATTTATGGTAGAAGTTTGTGAATATCGGCTGAAGTTCTCTTACTATTTTATAATTACAATTTATATATATATATATATATATATATATATATATATATATATATATGTATATATATATATATATATATATATATATATATATATATATATATATATATATATATATATATATATATATATATATGTATGTATGTATTAAAATACACATAAATCATGAACTTTTATGTGTTTTTATGTTATCAGTTTCAGAAAACAAATTTAGTTGTTCTGTGAATAGATTATTGATTATTTTTAATTTAATATGCCTTATGATTTCTCTCTCTCTCTCTCTCTCTCTCTCTCTCTATATATATATATATATATATATATATATATATATATATATATGTTATGAACGTATCTTTAAGAAATTATTCATTAGATATTAACTAAGTAATTAAAATAATAAATTAGTTAAATAATAAATAAAATTATAGCAAAAAAAGTTGTTTACATTGCAAATGAAAAAAAACTGAAAACATTTAAATAGTATACTCTTTTTCCATAATTTTTTAGCGTTTCATTTTTTAATAAATTATTTATTTTAATATCTGTCTCTAAAAAATTTAAAATTATATTCTGAATACTTTAACAGGAATTTTGATATTTTACACCGTTCATTAGTTTATTAAACTTTGATATTTAAGGAATTATAGCCCGTGATAAGTTTAAAATTGTTGCGAAAACATTGATTATAATTTGAAGTTGTGTTGGACATCATTGATATGGAACTTTCTTATATTATTAATTTAAGATATCAGCATAAATATAGTTTTTAGTTATTGATCTTTTTTCAATTTGTATTATTTTAATTTAATATTTTATTTTATACTTATTTTTTAATTTATTAAAAAATGTTTTTTAATATATTCTGAAAGGAAAAATTTGTATGTATGTACGTCTGTATGTATTTGTGTGTATATATAGATATATTTGAATTTGTAACTATTTGAAAGAAAGAAATTAAAAAGAAAATATTTAATTTCAAATAAGGCTAACATTTTTATAATTGTATATTTATTTTTCCTTAATATAATTAATACAGATCTTGAAATGAAAGCAGACACCGAAAATGAATATTATGTAAAAGAAGCAAAAGATATAGTTAACATTGTTCAGCGATTAATATCAAGTGGTAAGTTTTTTATTTATTTACTTATTTATCAAAATATTTGTGAAAAATTTACTTTATCATTTTATTATATACAATTTATAAATTTTATAAGCATTATATATTTTTTTATCACCGTTATTAAATAATTTAGTCAATTATGTATTTAATTTTCTGACGTAAACACCAATGTTTTCATAATGAATATAATTGGTTTAATTATTTACGAAAATTTAATAAAAGTAAATTAAAATGTTGGAAAATTCGTATCTATTTTTCTTTATGAAAACAAATTTGTTTTCTAAATCAAATACATTTTTCATTTCTTAAAAAAAAATTAAACATCGTAGTATGTTTGATTGTCTTTACTTTAAAAAATTAACATGTTTATTTTTGAAAAATAATGACAATTTTTCAAGTACTACAAAAATAAAGTTTTTTTTTATTGATGTTGTATTATTAAAATATATATTAATATGATCAAGATGTATAATAATCCGTTAAAGATTTATTTGAAGAAAAATGAGAATAAATTAGAATATCTTAGTTTAAATCTTTTTATTTTCAAACATGTAATCTCATATTGACATTAATGATAATATTCTTTCTATTATCTACAATAAATGGTACTGATTTTGAATTGTTTGTTAGATTTGGTTCTATTACTAATAGAATTTACAAAGTATTATTGATTTACTTGAATAATGACTCATAAAATACTACTTTGTAATCCCACTAAATATGCAGCAATTTTTTCGAAAATGAAAACTAATTATTGATATTATTTGAGAGAATTTATTAAACATTAAATTAATATTCATTTTTATGCCTTATTATTGAACTAAATATATTTCATTCTCAGCTATTATTTTATCTAAAATAAATTATATACAATCACTCATGTCAATGATTTTTTCTAGACTTAATTTATTCAATTATTTTCTCTTAAAAAAATTTAAAAATATAGTTTTAAAACATACTCATTTTTTTAAATGTTAAGATAATTACAAAATTATTCGTATTCAATTCTTTGTAAATATTTTTAATTGATATTTATGTATTTGTTTCCATTATATTTTCAATAATTCATCATTAACGTCATTATAGCAGCTAATAAACGTTTATATAATTATATAAAATGCATATTACAATTTGAGAACCTTTTCAGTTACTCTGTGTTCTTTATACACTTCATAAATCGTTTTCGCTGTTGTTGAAACGTTTGATCATTTCAGAAGCTTTATTATATGTGCATGTGTAAAATCTACAAAATTTCCATTATTATTTTAAATAATCCATATTACATTAAAAACGTATTCACTATAAACCAATTTTTAATTTAAATATGTCGTTAAACTAATTTTTTAAATATATATAAATAAATATTTATAAAGTTGTGGCTAAAATTAAGATAATAATGCAATTCATTGGAAATATAACAAATATTTTAATATCTTCTAATGGTAATATTTACTTTTTAAAATATAATACATTAAAGTATTTTTTTTAATAAAGGTGTCTCTATACTATATGAACCTGTATATATAATATATATATATATATATATATATATATATATATATATATATATATATATATATATGGGTGTGTGTATGAGTGTGTGTATATTATGCACTTTGAAAAAACTCTTTCTCGTATAATTAAAAATAAATAGTTTTTAGTATACTAGATTACAAATCTGATGGAATAACTGTAAAATATAATGTTTTTTTCCAATTTTAAATAATAGTTATTTAATAAAAATGAATAAAATATCTATATTTTTAATAAAATAATTGCTTAATGCTCAATAAATAAGTTCATTGCAACTTTACTTTAAAAAAATCATACAATAACTTTAATAAAATAATAATTCTTTTTAAATAATTATGAGTAATTATTATTTAATATTCGTATGGGTAAAAAAAGATACAGAATATAAAAACTGTTAAACATAAGATTTGTGTTCGTATTTGTCTTATTATTTATTAGTTTTTAATTAAATAGTAGTAAGTGTAATTAATCGCGTTTTTGTTTTTATTGTAGCTTTCAATAAATACTTTATAGCAAATTATCAAACATCTATTCATGCTTGACAGACTGTATTTATAGATTTTGATTAAATAACAGTACGAATTCAATTAATTCTATAAGAAATATGTATTTATATTTGTGATTAAATCAGAGGGCAAGTTAAATGCTTCAATGCATATCGCGAAAACATAGTTGTGTGTATGCATGTATATATATATATATATATATATATATATATATATATATATATATATATACATATATTCGACTCTGATTATTAATTATTGAAAATAATAAAAAAATGAATTTAAATGTAATGATAAATAATATTTCTGTTAAATTGTTATAGTAATCAATTATTGACACTTTGTTGGGAAAAAATATGTTATGAAGTAATTATTAATACGATTATTTGCATTTTATGATAGAATAGTAAAAAGATGCATGTAAAAATTGTAGATTTTAAATAACACTTATTCCTAGAAATTTTTCTTTTTTATTATAAATAAATTAAAAATTGAAACGAAATTAATTTTTTATTAATAATAATTTTAAACAATTATTATTAATACAAAATTTATTTCGTTATTTTTTAAAAATTTTGTTTGGTAATTTGTACTATTATTTTAGTCGTATTGAAGATTTGAACATTTAAACATGCATCGCCTTTCTATTTTTGAAAAAATATTACTCTACCTCCGGAGTGACGTGGAAATTTGTGGAGTGATGTGAAAATTTCGATTCCAAACTTTCCTAAATTTTTGCAACAATTACTGAAATATAAATTTTATTATTTGAAATTTTAAAATTAATAAAAAATGATAAAATAAATTTTCAGATGTACTTTTCGGACAGTTTTTCGGGCAAAATAAATTTTAATTTTATTGTTATTAGATTTGAATGTACATCAGATCATCAATCTATAATAGACGTCGTCTACATAAAAAAAATAATATAGTTTTCTAAACGTTTTATTTTTCATAACTAATTTATATTGTTAAATAGAAGCAAGTTTAGGGATTGATGAATGAAACGAGTAGGGGGTGGAGCCACATGGTATTCAAAAATATTTAATAGATTACAAATATTACCATACTACAATAATATCTTTGAATTTATATCACTCTTTTATTAAAAAATCTTTAGTATAATATTTTTTTATAATTATTTAATTTAAAAAAAATAAGATAAGATTTAGAATTTGAATCTTGAAGATTTAATAAAAATACTAGATAATTTAATGTTTGAAATAAAAAACTAATACATAAATTATGTTTTAATAAGTGCTATCTTTTTAATGTGGAATTAGTGAATGTGTTTTTGTATGTATATTTTTATGGATATTATAATAGATGTAATAAAAGTTCAACAACATTTAATTACGTTGAATCTAAAATATCAGTGTTGGATGCAATTGAAAAAATGCAACTCGTTTCCTTTTCTTTTATTACCTGTCGACGAATTAGCAACATTGCAAAAAATAAAATATTGTTGTGACAGTTTGCTGCGTCGACTTTTGTGTATTTAATTAATATATTGTTTTGTTATATTCATTTGTGTTTTAATTACAGTTTGTACTATAATTACAAACCGTTATATATATATATATATATATACACACACACACACATATGGCCCAAAAGTTACTACTATTTTATTATGATTAATGTAGCATTTAATTGGTAATAACTTTTGAGACACATGCATATATATATATATATATATATATATATATATATATATATATATATATATATATATATATATATATATATATGGATATGGAAAGGGAGGTGGGTTGAAAATATAAATATTTAAAAAATTGGTTTATTTTATAATAAAGGTGTTTTTTTTTAGATTAGATAGAACTTCCGATAGAAGTTCAATTTAAAATTCTATTACTTTAAAAAAATATATCTATACAATAGATATATTTTTTTTTGAACAATAATATCTATTTTTGAACATGCAATTTTATAATTTTATTTTGTAAATATTATGAGATGATATTTTAATTGTCCTTTAATAATAATTTCTTTAATGGTATTTTATTAAAGAGATTATTATATTTTTCTTACATAATTTTTAAAATGAGACAATGAAATCTACTTTTGCCATTTAATGTCATTTTGTGATTTTTGAAATATCTAATAATATTTAAATTGATTGTAAATTTAGTTAAATGAATTTTACATAATCGAATTACCTTTCTATTTTCTAAGATTTTATAAAAATATTCAATATTTGGTTATATTTTTTTTCTATTTATATATTAAAGACCAGAACATTATATTTTTGGTTACAATTTTAAAATTTTATGTATTAAACTACTTTTGATATTATAAAATGTGTTATTATATCATAATTCATTTACTATATTTTTTAATCTTTTGTAAAGAATAAAAATTAATGTTTGTAAAGAATAAAAACCTGAACAAAAAATGACTACTGATATTTTTTATAAAACCATCATTTGTGAAAAAAATTTCTTTTCTAAATTTTTCTTAATATATATATAATGTGCATTTTTATTTATATATTTATTACAATTACTTAAGTGTTATGTTTAGTCAAATAATTTTAAGTGCATTTCTATGTTATTTCTATAAACTAATTATAATAAATTATAACTAAACTAAAAGAAGAACTATTTTAAATGTTAACAAATATCTTTCTTCAGAAAATTATTTTTTCCATGAAACTAATTGGAAAAAATAATAGTTTCGTAAATTTTTAATAAACATTTTATATGAACCAATTTTTTTCAAAATATTCATTAATTGATGTACGAGGGTCGTTTGATAAGTATGGTAAAAAAGAAAGAAAAACTAAATTGAAAAATTTAATTTAATTAAATAATTAATTAAATTAAACAATAAATAAATTTACCATACTTATCTACCCTCGTATTAGAAGAATAAGTGTATTTGAAAAATAAAGTATTTCTCTTATTTTACTGTATCAATCTTACCATCCAAGCTATTGAATAGATGTTTATATTATATTAATAAATTTCTAGCGTGAGAATTTACGGTGCATTAACCTTTGTTCATTTTGAAAACGTTAACTTAGGTCATATATATGTTTTATTTTTATATCTGATCGCACCCCATGTGTATTCTTCTTCCACTAACTGGTTTTGTTTGACTTTAAAGTTAACTGTATATTGACTAAACCTGATATATTTTTGTGTAATCACTGAGAACCAGCCTTCGAAAAACCATACGTATTGTAAACTTATCATTTATATTGCCGATTGTAAATTATAAACTTTGATTCATTTATAAACAATTTGTAGTATTTGTTCTATATATATTCTATTTGTTCTATATCAATTCTAAAATGATTACTAAATTATTTAAATATATAATAATCATAAAATATCATAATTGTAATCAATTTGGAATGTATGTTGTTATTTAGATACGGTTTATTTCAATGGTTTTATATGTATGTAGGTTTTACTAATTCGAATGTAACAATAGTATAATTACAATTCAACCATTTGTATTATAAACCGGTTGTAACAAATGGTTTGTAACATTTAATAAAATAGTTTTTTGAACAATAGTTTTGTTAAAACAATAATTTAATTTACAACAAAATTGGTGACACATATTGAAATGTAAAGAAAATTCAATAGATGTTTTATATGATAAAAACTATTAAAATTATATAAAAAATATATCAATGGTAATTTTTGGTACAAATATAATAATTTCATGTGTAAAAATTTAAAAATCAGTTATTTTTTATATTAAACCTGTTTTCGTGTACCTCTGTATATTCATAATTGTATTTAATTCTTTTAGTTCAGTTTTTTGGATTATATTTTTGCTAGTAATACATCATAGCCAAAATCTTAAAATAAATTGTAGAATTAATTTTAAAAATGCGTATATATTATTGCCATAAAAAATTGTGATTTATAAAAATGAATATTTTATTTAGTGTTTTTAAAACAAATTTGCTTGTATAGAATTTAATGAATCATAACTTTCAAGAAAAAGTTACAAAATTAATTTAGAAATCTCTTTTTATTATTGGGATAAAATATTGATAATCCTGTAATTAATTATTGAAAAAACATTATTTTATTTTTTTTAACTTATGATGTTTCACAACTTGATTTCTATTTAATTTTTCATACATATTATTGTGACACATGATATGAAATCATTATGTAGTTTTATTAACTATTATTACATTTTGAAAACGATGATTAAATTGAAAAAATAGAATAGTTAATGTTTCTAAGTAAATATTAATTGAAAATATTTAATTAAAAAAATTAATTCACGTTTCTGTATACATATTTATATAGTGATATAAATGTACTATCGAAAATTAAAATACAATAAATAAAAGTGTCATTTATTAAAAAACTTGATACCAATCATAATTTATTAATATTAGGTAAATAAATTGTTATCAGGGTTAGAAATCATCATATTATCGAAAAAGTTATATTAAACAGAGTGAATTAAATGATTGCCAAATCGTTATTAATTTTAATATTTCTTGTTAATTAAAATTAAGTTAAAATATGCAAATAATTTTTCGTGGAATGATATATTTAATTAGTTAGTAGTGATTTTTTTTAATTTATTGCATTAAAATTGAAGATAACTTAGTGTCACTTAATAGATAATACATATCTTTCTATATATAAAAAAGAATTTCATTGCAATTTTAACGTGTTTAATCTACTCTAATCGTTAACAATTATCTCTAAACTTTAATGATTGCAAATGAGTATCATTTATGATTGAAAATATCACAGGGAGAGTGGACAAAGCGAGCAGGAGGCAGAGCCCCGTGGTGTAAATATAAAATAAAAAAAGATTAAATTATTTCCCCTTAACAAATAAAAATTACTTACTTCTGAACATATTACTGTTTCGGTTTTTTCCATACATTTATAATTGAACTATTTACAGATATTATATAGTAATAAAAAAAATTAAAAATATGTATATATTATGTTAATTCACTTCATTTTTTGAATAAATAAAAAAATACATTTTATTGCAAACGACGTTCTAAATTAGTATAAAATAAAAGACTGGTAATTAGAAATCGTTAGTATTTTAAGTGTAGTCTATTAAACCAGTGCATGTACTTCCATAAAGTTTTGTTCGAGAATAATGACCAAGCCACGTATATACACGTATATATGTATATACAATAGTATTATTTATAAAATAAATTATGTGGCAATGTTATATTATTTGCACGGAACAAAACAATGGGTAGTAATACTATGAAGAAATTTAATGCCAACTCATTTGTTTGTGAAATATATGTCATTGTAATATATTTGTAGATAAGATTGATGCTAAACATTTATTTTTAATATCAGTGATAAGATATACTCTATGGAAAAAAGTATTTCTAGGCAGGTGAATATTTTAGGGATTTTTTTTATTTCTTCTGTTTAGTATTATAATAAATAAATTTTTGTACTATGAACAAAAGTGTATGTAATATATATATATATATATATATATATATATATATATATATATATATACACACACAAATATTAGGGAGATTTTTGTTTAAGTTAGATACAACTTTCGATAGGGATTCAATTTAAAGTTCTATCACACTTAAAAAACACCTATATATGAGCTGTTTTTTTTGAAAGTGGTATAAGTCCACTTTTTAAAAAAACTAAGTTAACGGTAATTTTAATGAGCTATAGACACCTTCTATTTATAGTTACAATCACAATTTCAATAGAGTTCTATTTTGATATAAAATAAACAAAAACAGTTTTGCTGTACAATGCTATCGCACAAATATTTCTTTTGAAAGTGGAATAAGTCCATTCCTAATAATTATAATGAAAACAACTTTCTTATTGGAATTATTATTGATTATTGCTACTTCAGTGCACGCTGCTCGTTAGCAGATATTACTTATCTAGTGGTAGTGTATTAAAAACAACATTGTTAACAAGAAAAAAAAACAGAAAAAAAAATACGGACAGAGAAATTGTAAACTGGCTTAAAATATGTTGGATGAGGTTCAAAAGGAATGAACCTCACAAAATGTTTTTTAAAATTAGTACGGAAGAAAATGCTCCATTTAAAACATTTTTTTTATTTGGAAAAAAGGGAAGACCAAAAAAACCTCAGAAAAATTAATATGTTACCGCTTTATAAAACTTCAAGGAGCATAACAAAAGAGAAATATAACGATATGATAAGTTTATTACCTTATATACCACCTATTCACCATAAATATTTCAATATGCTAAGTGTAAAAGAAAACTAAGTTTAAAATATCTTTTTTTTTATTTAAAGATCTTAACGAAGTAATTTTCATTTTTATATTTTTAATATAACTGAAATAAACTCTTAATAAACTTAGTTATTCGTGTATTTAAATGTCATCATTTTAACTATTACTTTTTTACATAAAAATCCATTTCAGTAAAGCTTATGTCTATAAAAATATGGACTTAAATTTGCTCTTGTTTTTACTTCTTGTAATATGTTATTTTTGAAAGTGGTATAAGTCCATGTGGAGCTAAAAAATCGTTTATTTTGTAAAATAATGTTAGTAATTATTATTTCATAATAAAATTTAAAAGGTGTATAGTGTAAAAAACATCACTTGAATTGATTAAAGTTGGCCAATATTTTTAAATTAACTCAAATGCAAACCCTTAAATATCTCAATATATAAAAAATGGACTTATACCACTTTCAAAAAAATCAGCTCATATATATAAATATATATATATATATACACGAGGGTGGTGCCAGAAGTACCCGACCCAACAAAGAAAACACAAAAATTTTGGAAAAAATATATTTATTATTCAACATAATCTCCTTTCAGCTCTATAAATTTTTCCCAGCGATGTTCAATAAGTTTGATACCCTTTTTATAATAAGAACTGTCTTGCTCCTCAAAATACCCATTAACTGCTGACATCACTTCTTCATCGTTGGGAAATCTTTGACCACTGAGCCATTTTTTCAAGTTTGGGAACAGAAAATAATCCGAGGGGGCTAAATCTAGCGAATAGGGTGCATGAGGTAGCAATTCAAACTTTAATTCATTAATTTTGGCCATTGCAATAACGGATTTGTGAGCTGGTGCATTGTCTTGATGAAACAACAATTTCTTCTTAAATAAAAGTATTGTATCACGTAACGATGACCAATTTTCTCGATTTTCACAAATTCACTAAAAACGTTCACTATTGATGGCTGCCAAACAAATACTAAACGACGTGGCGTCCTCAAACTTGAAACATATGCTTATAGATTGTGTACTTTCTAATACAGTGATATTTTTCAAACAACTACCGCCATCTCTAGGTCAGGCCGTGTACTTATGGGACTACCCTCGTATATATATATATATATATATATATATATATATATATATATATATATATATATATATATCATGAGCCTCTTTCTGTCCATTGTAGAATAAAGGTATTTCCGTTATTAATGATCAAACTTTTTTTTACATTCACTTCTACGAATTTTCTTTTGACTCTGTCCAATTTACCCACAGGTCTGTTTTTAAGTCTTCTTATATCTCAGGCTTCGCAATTAATTATTCTTCTTGTTCATAGGTAGTTTTTTTTCTTGCTATATAATCATCCTATGTTTATTTTAAACTTTTCACTTTTCATAACTTTAGTTTTTTTTTTATTCACTCGTTTTTTTTCTACGTGTTATTCTTAACATGTCTTTCATGCTTCTTTGTATTGTCTAAACCCGAATTATTTTGGAACTTAAAACCTATATTTCAATATCATAAGTGAAAATAGGCTGGATGCATTGAACGTAAACTTTGTTCTTCAAGCAAAGAGGAATATTTTATTTAATAATATAATAATATCTTTCCAATTATCACCATACTATTTTTATCCTGTTTTATTTAGAAATATTTTTGTGTGTTATTGAACTATCATGAATACATATAATTTTTAACTTTTTCTCTTTCTATTCCTTTTAATTAAATTTTTCTCTGATCTACAAATCCATTGCGCATTATTTTTGTCTTGTGATTTTTTATAAAACATTTTTTTGTCTAACATTTATATTTTTCTTCAAATTCATCTATAGTTATTAAAAATATATATCACCATTACTTTTAATCCTTTAGATTCCTAATTAAGTGTCTTATATCCTTGTAATACCGTTGTAAAAAACTTTAATGATATCGCATTTTCATATCTCACTTTCTTCATAATTTAAATTTTTTCTATTCATCTTCATATTTATATGGAAGATATAATATTTCTTTAAATATATCCTAAACGTTCAATATATGTTTCTTTAATTCTTTGATATATATATATATATATATATATATATATATATATATATATATATAATATTTTATTTATAATATTCTAGTTCTGAGTTTCTAGATGAATAAATAAAACTCTGATTAAATACTTTGTATAATTGTTTGAAACATGCAATGTTTTATAATTAAAAAATGCTTTTCTATTAATTGATAATTTATAAAAATTATTTTCACGTATAAAAATTAGACTACACTTTTGAATGAACTTCATGATTATTTTTAGGATTTTCTAAAATTTGTAATATTGTAGTAGGTAATATCAAACATGCATTTGTAGGTTTTTAAATTATTTTTTTGTGTTATAAAAAATATTTTATCTCGAATTGCAGAATAAGTATTAGAATAAAACGAATAACAATATTA
Source organism: Neoneuromus ignobilis (assembly GCA_029203775.1). Lineage (NCBI taxonomy): Eukaryota > Metazoa > Arthropoda > Insecta > Megaloptera > Corydalidae > Neoneuromus > Neoneuromus ignobilis. Next base: position 33,786,858 of record CP092091.1, on the reverse strand, counting down.
GATTGTTAATTTGCTACTTACCACTACAAAGAAAAGAAAAATTGTGTAGAAATATCAGATCTGACAAATCGAAGATGAAGTAGTAGTTCATTGCGTCATATTTACATTAAGAAGAAAATATTGTTTGAAACAAAGTTAAAACACTCTAAAATAAAAGTTTATTACTGGTAATAAATGTAAGTTTATAATGAGAGTTAAAGAAAATCATAGAATTTCTTGTTATAAAATAACTACTGATATTTTTTTAAAAAAAAACATTAGGGTGAATAAACAATTCCATTTTCAGAATAGTGTTAAAAAATATTACAATGATAAATGAACACAATGGGCCTTATATAACTTTTTGTTCAATAAGTGAAACAGGATGAAAAGAGTTGTTTTTTATAGAGTATATTAAAAAGTTTCTAAAATGTTGCTATTAAGTTATATTAATAAAGTCTAAATTTAAGGGTTTTCATTTGATTGTAAAATAATCATTTGTTGAAAAGCGAACCATGAATATTTCAAAAATGGTTCATGGTTAAAGATAGTGAAGGATTGTATACGGTTTATGGTTGTATATCAATAGTAAATGTTACCATCTAACATTTTTTGATGGTGTAATAAATAAGTGGACTTGTTTAAAAATTTGGAAATAATATTTAATGTAGAGTGTGGAGAAAATGAGTATTCAAAACAAATATATATATATATATATATATATATATATATATATATAGAGAGAGAGAGAGAGAGAGAGAGAGGGCCATCCAAATGTGACGCCTAGAATTGTGTTTTATTAAAAATAAACTATACACATGTTTCTTTTTAATAAAACACAAATATAGGCATCACATTTAGATGGCCCTATATATAATGATCCAAAATATATTATAGTAATTTCATGAACGTAGATGTTGTATAACTTTTGAATATTTAGTAATTGTGAAAAATAATGACTGTGAACATTTGGGTAAATTTTATTCAAATACACTTGATGTTTTATTCTATATGTGTCTATCGATATTGAGACATAAATATAATATGCCAAATAATATTGATTATAAAATAATGTTAGTAATTGTTTTTTTTAATTTAAAAAAAGTTTTACAATAATATCAATAATTATAATGTAGGATGTGTAAGTACAGATTAGTTAGAACCAAGTTAATACTCTGTGGTAGAAAAGAAATTACTTTATAAACTTGTGTTTATCATAAAATATAAGAAATAATTTTTTGTAGTGAATTTTGAGTACTGTTGAAAACATACAACTTTCATTTGGAATATAAAATTTATTTCATAACTATTAATGTTCATGTAAAATATAATTATAATTTAAAATAATACATTTCAAAAACTGCATAAATCATAAAAATATTGATATATAAAATACATGAATGTAAAGAACGTTGATAGTAATACATCTCTGTATACGAAAAACATCGATGTCAAGGTCTATTCTCACTTTGTTCTTGATTTTGTAAACGAACTTTTAGAATTGTTGCCATTAAACATTTCAGAACTTCGAAGAAATAGTTTCTATTGACAATTGTACCCTAAGGAACATTTAATAGTATTTAGTATATAGCAGTAGACTTTCATGAGTCATTAAATTAAGCTGGAAAATTTTACAGCATGTTATGGATAAACTTGAAAATGAACAAACACTTACTACTATTTCTCATAGTATTCTTGTATAACAAAGTAATTATTTATAAGTGTTTTGTAGTAATTATTTTTTACAGATATTCTTATTTAGTTAGTTAAATTAAAATATCATATATAAGATTTAATAAATTTATTTTATGTAAAATTTTTGACTTAAGTAGTTTTTAATTATTATAGAAAACGATTTTTAATTTTTTTAAAATAGATTTGAATGTTTTTTTGAAAAATATTGCTAATACAAATAATTTTAATAAGAAAGCAATAATAATAAGTGTTGAACAAAAATAAAGGAGAATAAAAGTATTTATTGAATAATATTTAATTATGATTTTTTTTATATAAAAAAATAAGTTTATGAAAAAATCATATGTACCTTTAAAAAATATAAATAAATATATGAATATATTTTTATAGTATTATTTATAAATATTTTCAGGAATTGATTTTTTTTCTAAATTTTTGGTTAAATAATTCAGTAAATAAATTTTATTTTATATACGAAATTTCATGAAGTTTTACATTTTTTCACTGTTTTTTCTTAAAAAAATAATTTAAACAAGTAACACAAGAAGATATATGCATTCATAAATCAATAATCAAATAATAATTTGTTTTAATTCTGTATCATCTTATGCACTTACTCATATCTTTTAATTTTAAATTATAAGATTATACTCTTTACTTTAACTCACTAATATATTTTTAATATTTGTATTTGAATTGATTACACTATTTTTTAAAATATTTTCGTAATATACTCGATTAAATTCATTACACGTCGAATAAATTTATTTAGAATATACATATGTATATCCATGTGCCTGTATGGTGATCATTTTATAGTGAATTTATTTTGTAGTAAGCATGATTAAAATTTAAGAACGTACGCTTCTGTATTTTAAGTTTAGTATTTTTATACATGTTTAATAATTGGTAATATTCTTTATACAATATAATTATATATATATATATATATATATATATATATATATATATATACACATATGTGTCAGATTAAATGAGACTTAATTTATTTTAATCAAACAAATTTTTTTCCCATATATAAAATACTGCAAATCAATTATAAAGTGTTCAATAATTAATTATTGTTCACCTTGTTTTTCTATAACGATAGGTTAATACACATTTCGATAGCAATGCCATCATCATTAGAGCTCGTGTTATAAAATGTAATGGTATAAAGATATAAAAAAGTTAATAATTAATTTATATGAAAGTGAATTTCCCATAGTTTCAAGATACATAATATTACACATCATGAATGCAAAAATATCATAGTAAATGTTATTAATGTTGCCATTAAAATTACTAATATTAAATTTAATTAATATGATTAAATTTGATATTAACTGATTAAAATTTTTTAATACTCTGGAAATTTCAATGTTGAGCTTTTGATTATTGTTTTTCAAACTTTTAACATGTATGTTCTCCTGATTGTAAAATATTTTCTTTACCCAGTATTTCTTGAATATAAGTATATTGTTCTCTCTCTTTTTTCTGTATAATTATATTGTATATATATATATATATATATATATATATATATATATATATATATATATATATATGTATATGTATATGCATAAATAGTTTATAAACATATATAAATTCACTGCTATTTCAAATTTGTATTTTATATATTTTTTTAAAAGAATATTTAAAAAATATTTATTACTGTTATAATGTATAAGTTATACTATTGTAGTTTATAACAATTATGCTATATATGAATGTAATTTCGAATATTTAAAATAATTGTGTTTTTATTAAAGTCTTTTATATTTTCTATGAATACCTACGCTGTAGGTATTGTCTCACAGTCTAATGAATGTCTTATTAAGTAATTTTGTTCTTATATAGGGTCATACAAATATGACGCCTAGATTTGTGTTTTATTAAAAAGAAACATGTGTATATTTTTTTTAATAAAACACAAATCTAGGCGTCGTATTTGGATGACTCTATATAAAAAATATATGTGTTTAATAAGAGTTTATTTTGAGTAAAAATATGAATGTTGCTTTGTGCCAAAATAAAATGATAAAAAATAAATTGAAATAAAAATGTTCTTTGTCTTGTTTGGAAGTAAACTGCATTTTTTTAAAAGAGATATAGAATTTAGTATAGGTCGATAGCATACACACTTAATCTTTATTACCAGTTATTAATATAAAATTTTAAAATTCTTTAGTAATATTTATACCATTATGTGTTAATAATAATTGTACAACATATTTTTAAAAGAAATATATTTACAATGTTACACTACATAAAATTCTAAAGGAACATAGTTGTATATTTTTATGAAATAAAAAGAAACTTGTTTCATTTATATTATTTTCTAGAATCGTTTCTATATATATATATATATATATATATATATATATATATATATATATATATATATATATATATATATATATATATATATATATATACATATATAATACCTTTTTAAGCAGTAAACAAGTTTATAATGAAGTTTTGGTAATAAAATATAATTATTTATAATAGTACATTTTTTATTTAAAACGTAATGTCTTTAATAATTTTACTTTTTATTACAGGTCATAGATTCGATGTACCAGAAACAGTCAATTTAATTCTAGAACCTGGTATATGGTAAGTTTTAATATTTTTTACATTAAAATAAAACTTTGTAGTTTATAAGTACATTTCTGTCTCATAAATCTAGTAATAACTATTCAATCATTGATCACAAATAATTTAACTAATTCAAATATAACTAAACAAAGAAATTCAAAAAATCAAAATTGAAAATGTAGTCTGAAATAAAATGTTAGTATTTTTATAACTAATTTAGGGTAATATAATTGTTTTTATTTCGTTTATAAAGAGTGACTTAAATGAGATTGAAAAATGATTAAAGATTGTGAACAAGAAAATGTATATCTAAATCCTTATTTAGGCCACTTTATACTTAAATTATGTAATTATTATTTTATCTACTTTTGGGTTATATTAGTGAATTCAATATTTCATTTATTATGTATATTATTTACAGAGATGATTGTATTAAAGTTACATATTTAACAATTATAAAATGATTATTCAATAATAAATATTTTATTAAGCAAAATACAATTCGAGAATAATTGAATGTAGTTATATAAAATAAATATTTCAATAAATATTAAAAAAGTGAATAGAAATAGATTGTCTTCAACTAATTCTTCACTCATTTTTTTCACTTTTTTAAATTATTTGCTAAAGTAAAGTCATGAGAAAATAAGTGATAGTCGAGTCTTTGACATTTTACTTGTATTCTTTGTTTTCTCAGTCGTTGAATTTTTTTTCTAAGATCTTTGTAATTTAATTTGACAAAATTTTATTTCTCTGACATAAACCATATTTAAGTTTCATTTATTTTTTCTGTTTCTTAGTGTTATTTTGTATTTTTACAGATATATATATATATATATATATATATATATATATATATATATATATATATATATATATATATATATATATATATATATATATATATATATATATATATATATATATATATATAAGTAATTATGTAAGTAAAACGGTAAATGAGTATGTTTATGTCTCTAGTATACTATTGAAAACACGTTAAACAATATCGTTATCAGCAAACTTGAAATCATAATTTCTGTTACTTATCACAAAATAATTTTCAATATCCAATAAGACATGTATATTCTTTATCACTAATAACAACTAACCTCTCCTACGTAACTACTTCAAGACTAAATTATAAATGAGTATATAACAAATATTTGTATCTTTATTCCGTTCATTTTCTTCGTATATTACATTTCATGTATATTCATTTATAAGTTAAAATTTTTATCATAATAGTTACAGGCTCAAAGTCTTATTTAAAATGTTTGTATATTCCATGATAAGTTGTTGATAATATTTATTAAAGAAAGAAAAGAATATTCACTTTGTGGCAAATCTATACGTATAACATTTACTTAGATATGTATTTGAACACATCTTGTATTCAGACTAAAATAAGTTTTCTAGTATATCAGTAAAACTGTGATTGTTAAGATTATTTCATATACATTTCTGTGATTATTCGTGCAATACGTTATAAAAATATGTATGTATATATATGAATATTAATTTTTAATAAATAGTTATAGTGCATTTAATATTACGAAAAAATTTAGAATTCTCTAATTGATTTTATATCGTTATCGAAATTAAATAAAAATTATTAAGTCAGTAAATATGTGCGTTTGTGTACGTGAAAAATAAATCCAGTGTTTAAATAAAAGTTATTGACATTTATTTGGATTGCTTCTCAATAATAGAATTATTTAGGTAAGAATTTATAAAGATATATATATATATATATATATATATATAAAGATATATATATATATATATATATATATAATACAATACATGTATTCATTTATTCAATGACTAAATTCTATGGCTTTTAACCTTTCGCGTCGATGTCATCTAGTAGAGTACGATTAAAAAGTTAAAAAGCACTAAATTGTATAATCGTGATTTAATATTCATATTTGTCATTGACCTGTTAGCATTATTTAAAGTTAACTGTGATTTCATTCCGTTCTTATTTGAACTACTATTAATTTAAACCAACAAAATATTTATTATTTATTTTTTAACTTTAATATAAATAGTTTAAGGTCAATTTATGTTTTAAATAAATTTTCAATGGATTAAAGATATTCTAATTTTTTTGTGTAAATAAAAAGACACCAATGTTAATTTTTATATAATAATCCTGTTCTTAATTTTGGTTTTGGGAATAGAATAAATTCTAATTCAAGAAATAGTTGTGGAGAGAAAAAAGTTATTAAAATATTTTTTAATTGATTAATATACATAAAAATGAAAATATAATTGTATGATTTCATTTTTGTAGACATGCTATTGCATATTTCTTACCAAATATTTTAACCTAACTATTTGTATTAATTTAGATAACGATTGTTTTCGACACTTATTCGATAAATGTGTATTTTGATAGAAATTCAACTAATGAATAGACATACAATTACTGGATGATAGAAACCGGTTATGTTAATATATAACAAAAACAATTTAAAAATATTTTATAAAAGAACAAATATATTATAAATTAAATGCAGTAAATACAAAAATAGAATTTTGCGTTTGTACGTATTTGGATAGAAATTTTTTACAAGTAACTGTGTATTTTTTTTTAAATATATCGTATAATTATATAAAGCCGCAATGTCTTAAATTGAAAGAGATTTTTTCATAATTTTTTTTTATAATAAGAGTTTTTCTAATATCAGTCATTATTATGGATTTTATGTAAAAAAATATGTTATTCATATATAAAAATATTTACTTTCATTAAAGTATAGAATTTTTTAAATATAAAATTATAGATAAAGAAATTATACACGTTTCCCTATACATCACCCTATACACATGTTTCTTTTTAATAAAATACAAATCTAGGCTTCACATTTGGATGACTATGTATTTACTATTTAATGATAAGAATATTCCATTCCATTAAAATTTTCCTAACAATTATTTTTTTCATTTAAAAAACTTACTCTAGTTTTAAAGAATTAAAGGACATTACTTTTTATTAATAAAGAATCGAAATTAATTTTTCTAACTTTAATTCAGTTTAGATTCAGAATCTGTCACTTAAATTTCGATGCGTTTTATCAAATCAAAAATTATTTTTTCAATAATTAATTGTCATTGTCAATAATCAAAATCAAAAAGTGGTAACTTATTGACATTTATTATAATAAAAATATTGTCAATTTAATGTTTACCAGTTAAATTTGACCGTTGATCTTGCTTATATTTTAGGTCAAAAATAATCAGTAGTACCTAAATAAGTGAATTTCGAATTATAATATCAGTTTTTTAACAGAAAAATATTTAATGATCGGTGATATTCATAGAAAATTTATTTAGTTTTTATTTCAGTTTTGAGTAAAAATGAAACCAATATGAAATTAATTTTTTAAGGTATCTTTATATAATTGAATTTTAAACTTGCATTATCAAATTTTCCACAACCGTTTTTGTTTCTAATAACGTTTTTCACAGCAGAAAATATTAATAAAAAAGTAGTTTACTTTCTTTTAAAAATATTCCCTTCTTTGAATATTTGTAAATTTAAATGTATTAAGTAAATTTAATATATCTCATATTCCTACATTCAAAATTTTATTTAACAAACATTAATTATATTCTTGATTTGTTTAATACGTATATTTTATGCATAAATATCAGAAATATATATATAAGGTTTTCTAAATTTTCTCTCGGAATAAATTAAAAAAACAATAACTTTTTTAAGAATGATTCTTTTATTATTGAAGTTAAAAGTGTATTATAATTTATTATATTATATAAATTTAATCTATTAGTTAGATCACTTTTAAATTTAAATAGTATATAAATATTATTTTATAGAATTAAGAAATTTCCAAACTGCTTTTAAATCTTACGATAATAATTAAACATTTTAACATAAATGTTTCTTAAACTTTTGTTCAACACAACAAGATTGTATAGAAGTATTTAATAATTATTTATATTTCACTTTATTCTCTAATGGACATTTCAATAGACACATCATCTTTAGAATGCTGATTTATAATATTTTATTTTATAATGTTACGTTTTAGCAATTATGGTAAGAACATCAAAATGTATATTGGTCACTATAGTGAAAATAAGTGATTATTAAATTTTTTTGTAAAATCTTGTGTTGCTGGGAGTAAGAAATTTATGTTACTGAAATTGCTACAATATCTAGATATGTAGATATTCAATATTTTTTAATTTTAATATTTTTATAATAATCTAAAGGTATAGTAACTTTAAGTAAAAGTATTTATTGTATAGAGAATGATTTGATATTTAAACAAATGAACATATTTTTATTGTCATTATAATGTGTAATTTTGTACTTCCTGTGGAAATAGTTTTTTCAATTAGAAATTTTTGGTTTATTTAATTGTTTCATATAAATCATTAAAACCATTACAGTAATTTTGAACAATATTTTATTTAAATGAGAATGCTTAAAATAACACGTTTCCTTATAAAAAATCATTTTTATGATATAACTTAATTTTTTTGATATCTAATATTTTTTTTAGATTTTTTTTTGTTAGATCTAATTCATTTTTCTATCCTTAGATATCAATTGATATTATAGTAATAAAATCTAAATCTAATTATATAACATTATTATTGTATAATAAGGTAAGTTTTTTTATGGAACAATATATCTGTCGATGTTTTTCGAATTTTTATATTGTATTGCAAAATTGTATAAAATTTAAACGTTTACAACTTTGACCAAAAAAGTTAATATTGCAAATTTTCTTTAACTATTTTATGTGTTTAAATCTATATTGATATTAAACAATGCAACAGGCGTGTCTGATTTTCGTTTTGCATCATTTTTGAATGAATAATATTAGTATTTATTGCAAGAACAATAATTATCTAAAAGTTCATATGCAAAATTTTACAACACATCTACATTGCAATCTAGTAAACGTGAAGGTTATTTTTTACCTGGAGAAATACTGGCGTATCCTACTTTTGTATTGATAACATGTGTTTGTATATTTTTATACATTCTCTTTTTCTCTATTATATATATATATATATATATATATATATATATATATATATATATATATATATATAATTTTTGGGAGAGGCCTTCATTCATCAGTGTATATAAATATGTTGATAATGATGATAATCAATCATATATATATATATATATATATATATATATATATATATATATATATATATATATATATATTTCTCGCACAAATATATAGTCTGTCAAGAAAATATAAATTTCTTAATAAACATGATTATTTCAAATATTCTATAAAATATCCTTAGATTCATCTAAATGTTTTTTTTTTTTGTGTTTCTACTATGTTTATTTTAACTTCGTATTATTTTTTCAAGTAATGACAGTTTTATGTAGAATTCTGTTAAATAAAAGACTTGTATTTTAATTTGTTTTTCAATTTTGAGAAAAAAATACTGGAAGTAAAATTATGAAAAAGGTAATATTATAAAAAAATATTTTCTTTTCTTTCTGTAAATCAGGAGGGTCTCCTTGCTCTCTTTGCTCATTGTCCGAACTTGCTTCTGTTTGACAATGTACACAGTACCATTAATTTATTTTAATAAATTTGTATATCGGAAATTCTTTGAAAATTTCGGAAAAGTCCTGAAAGGAGATTTACACTGCACGTCGAAGGCGGAGTGATATTCTTTTTTAAATAGAAAGATATATATATATATATATATATATATATATATATATATATATATATATATATATAAAATATCACATTATATCACTTTATATCATTCTACTGCTAAGTGAAAACTATTGAATATTCCCTGGTATTTGATCTTACTTACTATACTGACTAGGTGAGTTGGTGAGGATTTTTTTATTTTTGTTTATTCCTTTAGGGAGATTGCCGTTATATCTTGGTTAAATAGCCCTACCATGGCTGTTTCTTCAAATGATGATCGGTTTTACTCGTCTTCATGACAGGCAGTGATCTAAGCCATTACCTCACCGATTATGAATATATATATATATATATTAGGTTGGCAAGTATCTTCCTTCCGTTTTTTTTTTTTTTTTTTATTTTTTTTGTACACAGCTGCGAAATTCAAAAGACCAGAAGGCGGAAGGGAGATATTTGCCAACCTAATATATATATTAGGTTGTCAAATATCTCCCTTCCGCCTTTTTGTCTTTTGAATTTCGCGGCTATATACAAATATATATATATATATATATATATATATATATATATATATATATATATATATATAAACTACATTGGAGTACAAAAATATTTGTGTATTTGCTTCTATAAAAATGATCTGAATTAAAAATCAAATGGATTTCGTGATTGATAATTTTAAGTTATGTACGTTGAATATATTTTTGTAAGTTATGTAGTTTTGATTAGATTTATTTTACAGTTTTATCTTAGAGTACATACTCATTATAAATAAAATCAAACAAGTTAAAAAAATATTCCTTTTGGAAATTGATTTAATTATATATTTTTGATATTTTTTCTTTTTTTCCTATTGGAAAAATTAAACATCATAGCTAGTTCGTGCTTGATATTCTGTTTTTCAGCACTATTTTCTTTTTTGATATATGTTTGACAAACGTATGTGTTTTTTTTCATTATTCAATTTAATTTTAATTTTAAGTTTGTACTGAATTTACAAAACAAAACATCATATAACATTTATTATATATGGTGATGAATTTACCTATGTAATACGTTACTATTTTTGATTGGGTGTATCTCTTTGCTAAGTATAGCTGGTACAAAATGATACTAGACTTCGGATACAAAATCATTGACCCATAACACACGAATAAATATAAATACTAATCCAGCTAAGATTTGATATATCAAATGATATAGAAAGTCGTCGACCAAAAACTTTCAGGCGCAACAGAAGATTATGCCTTTTTACTAATCTGCTAAGTTTATATATATATATATATATATATATATATATATATATATGCAGTTACAATTAAGTAATCTCAACATTGAATAATTATGTAATAAATACCGATTCAGCTTTATATATTTGCATTTTTATCAAAAAAAAACAAAAAAACAAATTGAATAAAAAAAGATATTGAAAATAATTTTTAAATAAATTATGTAGAAAAAAATACTGTAATTAAATTAATAATTTTATTAAATAATCAGCACATTTCGTTTAATAATAAGGTTTTATTTTACTAACACAGAATATAAATTCTTTTTTTTAATAAAATAAGTATGACTTTATTTAAAATAATATTATTGACATTTTTATGACCCTATATAGGGTCATTTAAATGTGACACCTAGATTTGTGTTTTATTAAAAAGAAATTATATAAATGCCTACCTATACACCACCCTATACAAATGCTTATTTTTAATAAAACACAAAACTAGGCGTCGCATTTGGATGACCCTATATTTCAAACTTGTCGTGAAAAATTAAAGGTTTTTAATAATGTATTATAGAAAATTAAATTTGTTAGACAATCTATTAAACTAACTCTCTCTCTCTTTCTCTCTCTCTCTCTCTCTCTCTCTATATATATATATATATATATATATATATATATATATATATATATGTATATATATATATATATATATATATATATATATATATATATATATATATATATATATATATATATGTTTGTGTATGTGTGTGTATTAATTATGTATGTATGTATGAGTGTGTGTATACAGTATACATATGCACATATATAAATAAGCCTATGTACAGTTTATTTTTCTCGCACCTTTAAAATATTCTGTCATTATACCTGTTCAAGGTTTTATCTTTTTTGTCTTGACAAAAACAATAATTCTATTTTTCTACCTGATAAAGGAAAAATAACAAAACATTTTATAAAAATTATACGTCATTCTTTATCTTGAAAATAACTCTTATAATTAGATGTTATTAAATTTTATCAAATCATTAAAAAATAAGAATATCTTAAGTACAAAAATAAAACAACAAAATAAGTAATTATTAACTGTACAATGCAAAGTTGAAAATAAGTAATTTTAAAAAATACATAGACTAAATTTTTTAACAAAATATAATTTTTCAATCTATATAATTTATGATTTATAAAAATAAAATAATTCAATACTTATTTATTATTAAGTACATTTTTTTATGACAAATGATCCTTTTCTTATCATCCGATTTGAAATTTATGATCTTTGAATAAAGTAATAGTTGTTAGAAATAATTTGCATGAAGGAACTATAAATACTGACGCGCCTTGATTTTTTTCGAGTTACAATATGCAAATTCGTTAATGACATATCTCGAAAGTTCGGATTCGAATTCATAACACATTGGTCATAGACTTATGTCAATAACTAAAGTAGAACTATCTTGATAATTTTTTAAAAGATTGATACTTTATTGTAATATTTATGGATTAAAAATATGTCGAAATAATCTGTAAAGATTATATTATTTTCTTTACGATAAAAGTTTATTACTCCTGAAACATTTTTTTCGTTGTAATATAAAATACCTTAGTTATTTTTCAATAAACAAATTTTTATTTTACAGTATATAATATATGTATATGAACATATATGTACATTTTTAACAATCCTAGATGTACATGGAAAAAGAATAGAAAAATTAGATAAAACAACAAAAAAATCGTTTTATGATAAACTTCAGCAAGACAAAAGTAATGTATAGTAAATTTTTACATTAAGAAAAAATCAAATTAAAAGTAGTGATGAAAAAGTTTAAATTTGTATATAATTACAACTTATTAACACTAAATACTAATAGAACATTTATAAAGTAAACAAAAGGATAAAAATGGGATGATGATAGGTCGGAAGAAATTCTCATGTTATGAAATCGAATATTTCTCCTTTTTTTAAAGAAAAAGTTTTTTATCAATGCAACCTATTGTATTTATTCTAACTTATAACAATAAAACCTAGATTTTAAATGCCAGAGTAATACAATGGCTTTAAAAACACGAATGAGCATGAAAAGATATGTTAAGAATAACATGTAGAGACAAAAAAAATGATTTAATCAGAAAGAAAACAAAAGTTGTGGACGTTGTAGAAAAAGTGATAAATTTAAAATGGAAATTGCTTAGTCATATAATAGGAAGAGAAGACTACCATAGACAAGAGAAATTATTAATGGAAAACACAGAGATATAAAATCTCCCAGAAAAAGAATCATGGATAGGTAGGACAGAGACATGAGAAAATTTGTCAGAAAGAATTTGAAGAGAAAGGTATTGGATTGATTGAAGTGGAAGGTTTTAAGAAAAGTCTTCATTCAACAGTGGATGATGATGATGTTATATATATATATATATATAATAAACATTCGCATCTTTGTACAAAAAGTCATGTATAATTTTAGAAAAAAAATTTGCATAATATCTAAAGCAATTGTTACAATAACTGTGTGATTCCATTGCTGTTTAAATATTGAGTTTCCTTTGTTACGTACTACATGTTATTAATACAAACGAATGTAGTCATAGATCAATGCATTATTAATAGATGCAAATCATGATTGTTTTTTGGCTGAGAAGATTCTAAATGTATTTCAAATATAAACAATTGGTATTAAAAGAAGCGAACATTTCGAATAAAACTCGCATTGAATTTTTTATTTGGACAATAAAAGCAGAAATAACCGTTTTATAGTTAGATAGAAGAATATTAAGTTACTTATTGCTTTATAAATTGTACCGCATGTTTGATAAAACAAGCATAATTTTATTTATTCTGAAACTTATTATAATTTTATTTTTCCTTTGTCATTATTATAATTTAAAATAGTAAAAATAACGAATTACAATCAAATGACATATTATGTGTGATTTTGATATAATTTCATAGAAAGAAAAAGGATTGTGTAACAAGATATTTTTTAGCGACTTAGTGGATAATAAATGTACTAATGTTTGTTTTATTATATTTTTTAAAAATTATTCTTCTTTATGATTTCATAAATTTAATCAAAATTAAGTGAATTGATAACACATAAATATAATTTTAATTGAAATACAAAGTAAAATATTATTGTATTTAAAAATGTATGTAAATATATGTGTGTATATATATATATATATATATATATATATACATATATTGTGTTACATACATATACATTACTTAAATACATACATACATACATAACTGAATGATATCGACCTAATGTATGTATTTCATTCTATTACTTATTTTGCAGTTTTCAAATATATTTGCCAATTATGCCTTTTCATACTATTATGTCACTCTTTTCAAATTAACTATTAGAAAAACCAGTGTCTAAAACATGATTTTTTTCATTCAATTCCTTGTCAAAATGTTTTTATCCAAATAGAATATATTAACTTTATTCTTACTTAATTTGTAATTTTATCTGTTATATTTTTTCCTATTTATATAGCATTATCAAATTTCCCACATTGTTACAAATCTAATTATAATTTTTTTTTCGTTTTATTGTTTCCAAACAAAATCATTCAGTTTAGAATGATTTTTTTAATTATTTTAGATTTTGTTCCTCAATTATTAATTTTTTTATTTATTTCAACTGAACATTGGTAAGTGGATGAAATTTTGCGATAATCATATCATTTCAATCTATGATATTACAGTATAAAAATCAAAAACACCATTCTTTATATTAAAAGAACATTTATAAATGAAACTTATTCAATTATAAAATTAAAAGAAAAAGAGGCCAGCTTTTTTAGATTTATAAAACACAAGAAGTTACTATTATTTGATATGATAATCAGAATATACTATGAGTTTGTGCATATGTTATGCAAACATGCGTTGTATTTTAAAACAGAAAAAGGTAATTAAAAAGAAATAATAATAATTTAGCTATTGAATAGCAATGTAAATATTTTCACTTAAATTTCTTTGTAGTGTGGACATGTAAATAATCCTGTTATATTATTCATTCATGAATTTATTTTATATATATACATTCTTTAAGAAATGCATTTCTTTAAAAAGAGCACTTCCGTAATTAGATAAGAATAAACTACTTCGAACACGAGTGAAAGATAAGTGAATGTGAGTAATTATGATCTTTAATAGTCATAAGATATGATTAATTACAAACAGAATTTGCAGTTTCAGTAGTTATTGTATGTAAAAATGTCGTATAAAAATAATGAATCTAACGTAGAGTGTTAAAGTTCAGTCATAAACAAAAAAGACAAACTGTTGTGATAAGAGACAAAAAAGAAAAGAAATGTTTTCGGTTATTGTTTTATAGAGATTTTTTTCAAAACAATGAAAATTAATTACTTTATTATGAAAATGTGTTTCTGGATAAAAAAAGTATATCTTAACGTAGATTTGTTGGAAAAAAAATTGCTATGTATTTATTATAAAAAATAGTAGAATAGTGAAGACAGTTAATTAATATTCTTGATTAGCTTGTTGGTTATTAATTAAAAAATGGATAAAAAATATTACGAAGAAAAAATTAAAATATCCGAGATATATGTAGATGTATAAAGAAAAAATTAAATAATGTAGACAGATGGAAACAATATTTTTTCTGAATAGACGTTTAATAAGTTTTTATTTTCTGATGAATCAGAATTGAGTATATTTATTTATGTCAATAAATCAATTTAATTTGCATTACTTATATATGAAGTTCATCTTTTAAACTTGGATTAATTGTTTTATGTAGGGAATAAGTACTTAAGAAATATAAAAAATAATTTAGTTTAATATTACGTAATTTTTACAAAAATTTTGTTAAGTTATGATTTATCATATTTTTAGAGATTATTCGGTTTCATATATCGATCTCAATCTATTTATATTTATAATCAATGAATGTTTAATTTTCTTAAAAATTAATTTTGTACATCTTCATCCAATATAAAATATAAGGACATTTTGGGATAATTTTCCACTTTATTTTAGGAGTCTTGATCTTAATCGATTTGTGAATAAATATGAAAATGTGTACGAAAAAAGTAATTCCGGGAAAAATAAAAATATACTCTTTCTAAGAAATAAATAAATCAAATATACACACACATGTATGTGTATGTATGTGTATATAT
>CP092091.1:33735490-33765490 GCA_029203775.1 Neoneuromus ignobilis | reverse complement strand
ATATATATATATATATATATATATATATATATATATATATATATATATATAGACAGTAGGGTCAAAAGTATTCATATGCTTGTTCTATCAAAGTTAAAGGTTTATTACAAAATCAAAAAAATAACATAATGAAAATAACCATTTATTTAAATAGTTTAGTTGTTCTTGTTTTGAAATACAAAAAAATAATTGAATTCAAATTCTATTTTTTCAGAATATACATACACTGATATACAAAAGTATTCACCATATGGATAACATAAGCAATTAATTGATATAATTCAATGAAGTCCTTAAATTAAAAAAAAATAACCCTATATTAGTTCAAAACTTTTACTCAAATATTTCTACTTTGTAAATAAGGTAGAAAGTTTTGGTTACGCATATTTAATATGTATTTCTTTTATTTTACTTATGTCTTCTAAGAATTTTGGCATACTATCACTCAATGTTCTTATATTAATATTATTATGTAGGGTTATCCAAATACGACGCCTAGATTTGTGTTTTATTAAAAAGAAATAAAAGAAATTATACACATGTTTTCCTATACACCATTCTATACACATGTTTCTTTTTAAGAAAATACAAATCTAGACGTCACATTTGTATGATGTTATATGTTTTTTTTAATGTTTATTAATTGAGTAAAAAAATTATAAACTCTTTAAAATAATTTTCATTCAACTGTTGAAGCGTTTTCATAAATATTTTTTAAAATTTTATTCTTTATTCCATGATGAATTTTCGATGAATCTTCAAAAGGTATTGTCACATTTAGCATCATGACTATTAATGATACACGTATTGACTTCATTTATAGCTGTTATTATTATAAATGAAGTTTTACCAAATAAAAAAAATATTTCTAAAGACATCGATATTAATATTGTTTTTATAATTAATGTTCGGATTCTTTTAGAGCGACCATGTATATATATATATATATATATATATATATATATATATATATATATATATGTATATGTATGTGTGTGTGTGACTTTTAAAATTTGAGTATATTTAAATAGTGTATAAATATTATGTCATTAGTGAAAATATTCATTTAAAAAATGTCATTATTTGGGTTGTTTAATTTTTTACATTTTAAATACATAATTGGTTGTCTTCAATGGATGTGAAAGTCAAAAGAATATTGAGTTTATATTCCGAAAACGTTTAAACTGGCTCTTCAAACCTTGAAACAAAATTCATTATACTGAGTTCTATTTATCAGATCATACATGCAGTAACTAAGTAGTTAAGATCATATCTTTTTTTCTTGTTAAATTATTTAAGCATGGTAAAAATTAAAACTCGTTCAATGTTTAGAGTAAAGCATTTTTATTTTTTATGCTCAATTTATGACTGTAACTCATAATTTACATCTTGAATTATTTTAAAAAATGAGTAAAAACAGTTCATAATTTTATTACTAGAAGATAGTTATAGTTTTTTTTTATTTATTTTGAATCTAAATGGAAAAGTTTATGTAATTATTTTGCTATATAATTGAACAGATAGTTATAAAATTGTTATGCACTTTTTAATTGTTTTGCATTTTTTTATTAAATATATGAAATATATCTAAAGTTCAAAGTTCTAATTATAACATGTAATGCTTATTATAATGTATGTTATTGTTTCTTAAAATATTATTGAATTATAAATATGTCAATGCAATGAAAGATTAATTCATATTATATCTAGTGAAATATTTCAAGTCAGGTAATTTCTATATTTTAATATTTTCTAGTTAGATATTTCTTAAATTATTTAAATAAATTCATATAAAAAACATTATATAAAAATGTTATAATGTAAAAATCATTACATAAAAAAAACTTGAAAATGAATGTAATTTATTTCTATAAATATTAAAGATAATACAAATATCATTTATTTTAATGATTGGTTAAAAATTATATATTTTTAATTTATCATATTAATACATATACATTTAATAATTGATTATAGAAAGAATACTATTTGGTGTATGATTTATATTGGATATTTTTTGATAAATTTTAAATATTTTACTTTGTTTTATGTCTAATTGCATATATTGTCTTTAAAATTCACATTTATTATTTTACTTATAATGTAAAGAGGTTAATTGTACAGAACACATTAATTTATTTTAAAAATATTCTCAATGATGCAATTATAGTTAATTAAACTTTTTTATGGTTTTATACCTCAGGATTATATTACCATTTTATTTATTACGTAGATATATAAAATATAAACTTCAGTTATTTAAATGTTTTTATTAAATTCATAAAAAATAAAAAGTGAATATACATCTAATTAAAATAATAAATAAAATTTTACAGACTAACATTTACGAAAATCTACTTTTATCATTATAATATAAATATGTGTACATATACAATTCTGATTAAATTCCGAACATTTTTTAAATAGTGCTTGAATACAAAAAGTATACTTCCGGTTAAAAGCCAGTTGTCATCGGTTTTTATGTTATTAATGCTTTCAGACTACACATGTACATACACATTCACAAATAATAAAATAATACATAGATCGTTTAGACTGAAAGAAATAACACAATAGTCGTAATTATTTTTAAGATAAAAGTGTCTTTTTCAATTATTTGAACATAAAAAATATTAATTTTTATTTGTATACGAAATAAATTTTGACACAAATCTATTCAATATACATGATTATATTGTTTCTGTAAAAAAATAATAATTTAAATTTTTATCTGAAAAATTATCGATAATACAAAAATTGCATTCACAGTAGTAAAATATGGATACACATATTGGAAATATTAAACATATTTTTTTCTTTACAAATGTTTATATTTAATTTTTATAAAAATTATATATAAAATATTCTATTTTTTATGTTATCGAAGATACTTATTTAATAAAATACTTTAGAATAACTGTTTATTAATGGTATTTCGATTTTTTCTGTAATATACATTTTTTAAGAATAAAACTTTTTGTAAGTATAGGAAATCTTGCCACTAATTTGAATACATATGTACATATATATTTAAAATTATAATTTCGTGTATATTCCAATTCATTAAATATTCATTTACTTTTTCCTGCCATCATTATTTTTTTTTCAGTTTAAATTTTAATATTTATTTTTAGGAATGATTAAATAAGTAAAATAGAAATGTTTTTAAGATTATTTTTTTAATTATTGAATTTAGATTTGTTAAAGAAATATATAAAAATGGAAATTATTTAGAAAATATAATTTATATCATATATATATATATATATATATATATATATATATATATATATATATATATATATATATATATATATATATATATATATATATATATATATATATATATATATATATATATATATATATATATATATATATATATATATATATATATATATATATATATATATATATATATATATATATATATATATATATATATATATATATATATATATATATATATATATATACGAGGGTCGTTTCATCATAAGTATTTATTGTTTAATTTAATTAATTAATTAATTTAATTACATTTTTTAATTTAGTTTTTCTTACTTTTTTACAATACTTATTAAACGACCCTCGTATATTATTATCATCATCATCAGTATTTTCTATTCACTACTGGATGAAAACTTCACTCAAAATTTTCCATTTTAATCAGTCTATTATTTTTCTCTTTCACTCTATTCTGACATATTTTTTACGTCTCTGTCCCATTTATCATGGTTCTGTCGCTATACTTTTTTATATCTCTGGATTCTCAATCGATAATTTTCCTTATTTATTGGTGATTTTCCTTTTTTGCTACATGAATGATCATTTGAAATTTAAACTTCACACTTTTGTTATAATGTTTGTAAATTTTGATTTTTTTTTTTTTGATCCATTCGTTTCTCCTTTTGTCTTTATATTATTTTTAATATCCATTTTCCCTTGTTTTTATATGTTAACTAAACTAGTGTTGTATTATTCCGACATTCAAATCTTATATTTCACTGCTCTTGGTGAGAACATTGATCAAAACTATCTCTTTTTAAACATAAGGGAATATTTGACTTTATAATATAATAATTACTTTAGAATTTACGACAACCTATTTTTATTCTTCTGGTAATGTCATCTACAAAATGTTCCCTTAGTGCTAATGAGTTGTAGTTAAACGTGGTTCTTGACTTGTTCTATTCTACTCATTTGAATTCGTTTTTCACCTGATTTTAAAATTTATACATTACTTTTGTCTTGTTGAAGTTTGTCGTAAGACAATCTTTTGACTTGATTTATCTAATCCTTTTGTTATTTTTTTACTTTATCTCTGCTTATTAATAAAATAAAATTTCATTAAATACATAGATAAATACTTATAAACATATATATATATATATATATATATATATATATATATATATATACGATACAAAATACAATAAAAAAATGTTACCAGATTAAAGTAATTACTTTTTAAATGTCGTACTCAATTGACTGATTTATAATTGATTTGTAATAATGGATAGTGAATAGTGTAAAGTAGAAATAAATTCAAATATTTTACAGTAGTGGTATCTTCAATCTCGACACGTACTATTAATTATAATACAAATAAGATAAAGTATATTTTTATTGTATAATACGATAGATTATCTTTTTAATTAGTTTCATGCATTTATCGTATTTTAATCAGAAATGATGTTACATAAATGATATAGGTACTTGGTTTAGTATCTTTTAAGACTCGTCAAGATATTTATTATTAATGAAAAAATAAAATTACATATTACAAAATTTTTAATAATAATAATATATATATATATATATATATATATATATATATATATATATATATATATATATATATAGATACACACACACATACCTATATATAACCCGTTTAGTTCATGTGATGAGTATAACTAAGATCAGTAAATGGTAACATTCAATGAGGCTTTTGCCCAGCAGTTGGTTGATATAATGTGATATGATGATCATAATGATGATATACACTGATGTGAAAAAGTATTCGTCAATGGGTAACAAGCAATTCATTGATATAATTCAATAAAGTCGTTAAATTAAAATTTTTATTTTATTGTTTTTTGATTTTTTTTCTAATGAATATTATATTTATTATCAATTAAATATATTTTTTTATTTAACGATTTTATTGAATTATATCAATAAATTGCTCATGTTACCCATATGGCGAATACTTTTGTGCGAGAGTGTATATATATAATCAATTTGATACTAAAAAAAGAATGTATAACACCTAAAACAATTATGACTCGAATATTAACAATTTAAAAAAATATTAAAACCTACTATTAAAGATTTTTTTAGATTGATATTTTTAAAACATACGAGTACAACTGACTTCTGAAAGATGAAATTTTGGCTAGTATGTTTATATAGGGCAGTCCAAATGATACTGAAAGGTTTAGACATGCATTTACTTTTATTTACTATCCTTCAGTCTCATTTGAGCCATCATATACTTATAAGGAAATTATTTTTAACAGATTTGAATTTTTCAGTTTCCTAAAATAATTTTACTTTTTTTGTATTATTATCAAGTTTATATATATATATATATATATATATATGTATATATATATGTATATATATATATATATATGTATATATGTATATATATATATATATATAGAGAGAGAGAGAGAGAGAGAGAATATGTTTTTTACGCGTGATAGAATTTTAAATTGAATTCATATTGAAAGTTCTATTTAACCTAAAAAACAAATTTTATATATTTCTATATACACACACACGCACGCATATAATCGTTGTTTTTTTAGGTTAGAAATACTTTTAATAGCGATTTAATTTAAAGTTCTATCATACTTAAAAACTACATCTTATATATATATATATATTCTTTCTGACACTACAACCCTTTTATAGAGTCAATGCCTCTATGATAATACAACTCAATAGAGCCATTTTTTCCAAAGTTATTCGATAGTTGTTTTTTACAAGATGAGGTGGTCAACCTCATGTTCAAAAATGATGAACTGATAACTGTATATATATATATATATATATATATATATATATATATATATATATATATATATTTATAAAACTACGTACTTTATTAATTGTCATATTTTATTAAAGCAATATCTGTCATCAATGACAATATTTGCATTCTATTGAAGATATTCTTATAAGACTAAATTAAAAATATTCAACTAAATATTGATTGATTTAAAGTTTTATTCAGTTTTCATAACACAATTTAGAAGTATAAACCGAATAAATCATAATTATAGATTAACAAAATGGTTCAAATATGATTTATCACAATTCGTAATAATTGTTTGTTCACATTTTATACACATGTCAACTGTCTTAATATTAAATTTGAATCGCAGATACAGAAAAAGATCGTGTGTATTCTTAAATTTGATTGAACCGATAAAAAGTCACTTTGTTGATGAACTCGAAGAAGTAAGTTATTCAATAGAATATATCAAGAATTAATTTAAATACCACGTATATGATTTCAAATTTTTTTATATTGAAATGTACCTGAAAATTGACTACAATGTTAACAAAATAAATATTAGTGAATAAATCTTTTTTATATTCAAATTGATGGCAATAAATAATTTCTATTAGAAATTGATAACTATTTTAGTATTAAAGAGTAGAAGGTCAAGGTGATTGAATCAATGTCATGAATACTAGAAAACAGTTAATATAATATTAATAAAAAAAATTACGTCCTGATTTGATTAGATATAAGAAACAGTTTTTATTTTAAAGTGAAATTTAGTAAGTTTGTTAATTTAATATTGAAAATTATTTATTTTATACCTATACTTATTTGTTCATGTTCAAATGTAGATTTTAATAAATTACGTTAATATTAAGTTAGTTTAGATAATTAAAGGATTGAAACGTTTTATTTTAAATTTGTACTATGTTATAAAATAATATTTGTGGTTGATAATCATGTTTTTTTTATGTATATTTAATATTTAAAATAATTTTAGTTAACATTATTTTTAATATTGTATTTTGTTATAAATATTTATCTGGCCAAATTTTATTTTTTTATTTTTATTCTTTCTTAATATTCTAAAGTATTAATTTTTATCCACACTAGATTTTTATTTGAAAGAAATTATTTGAGTTAATATTAAGTAGATATCTGATATACCAAATTTACATTTATTTAATTGCAATTTGTAATATTTAGATATATTTTTACTTTATTTGAAGATTATTATAAATAAAGTTTTAAAAAATGAAATTTTAATTCTAACATAATTTATTTTTTCTAACATATTTCTTTACAAAAGGAAATAATTCATTAAAAGTAGATAATTTTGGAAATTTTGAGCTTAGTGGAAAGAAAATAAGAATCTATTTAAAAAAATAAATTTAAAAAATCTTTTTTTAAAAAAATAGGGTTATTGAAACGCTTAAAAATTCATTTGTGTTTTATTGTAATAGAAGTGAACGAAATATATATATATATATATATATATATGAATTTATATATGTATATAAGAAGAATAATAGTTTGATTTTTTAGTTTCATTTCTCTCAATTTCATTTCATTAAGTGCTCAACATATCAACATAATGGCACATGACATATTTTTTAAAACATGATATGATCTTGTGATGCATTGATCAACAATCTCTTTTACTAATCAGTCAACTACAAGTTGTTTTAAAGTTGTTTAAAAATAAATTATAAGTCAGATGGAATGCATAATAATCTTGCATGGCAACGTGAGTAGTAAGAATTGTGTGATCAAGGTTTATAAAGTGATGAAGTTGTTTTTAAAACTAGATAATTGGTCATCAAGCACAGTTGTATTTAATGTGTATCCTAAAAGCTTGTTTAAAAAATTGACAAAAAAATCTATAAATATGATACATATATAAAGTAATTAATTTTTTGATTTAAATATATATATATATACAAAAATGATTAAAAAATATTGTTTACTATTGATATACGAGGGTCGTTTGATAAATATGGTAAAAAAGGTAAGAAAAACTAAGTTGAAAAATTTAATTAAATTAATAAAAGCAATTAATTAATTAAATTAAACAATAAATAAATTATCCATACTTATCAAACGACCCTCGTATTATCAGTTTTTATTTATTCATTTTGTTTTCGTGTTTTATATAACCTTTTGTTTGATTTTTTTGGGAATTTTGTTGATTTATATTTCTAGGAATATTTTAAAAATATTATTTATATTTTTAGAAATGAAAACATTTGTTTTGTCTTGTGTAATAATTTATTTAATAATCTGATTCACTTTCTTCACCATTTTTTCACTGATGTTTTCTTTTTTGATTATCATTATAAATATTATATTTGAGTGACTGTAACTTATTTTAAAATTTTACATATTTAAGAAATATTGAAGATTCTGGAACCATGTTTTCATAATCATTTATTAAATAATAGAAAATATTAATTCATTCAATGGTTTTTTATATTATAGCGATATTATGTTTAATTTTATTCGTTTTGAGAAAATCAAATTAATTTAATTATACATTTAATACAAGTTAATTACTCACTTTCAATAGTATATGATTTTATAAAAGTATCCAACAATTTCTTTTTGTTTATCTTATTAGCTTTAAAGCTGATACACATTTCGATAAACATGTCATCATTGTCAGAGTGCTGTATTTAAAAGAAATATATAATGCAGAGATTTTGTGATTTAGTACTCTAACGATGATGACATGAATATCGAAATTTATATTAATAATAAGCAAATAAAGTGGGCAATAAGTGGTTACTGGTCACTTTTGTAACATGTGTTTTATTACAATAGAAGTAAGTGAGTCATTTGTGTTAAAATAAATTTGTCACAGTATTGAAAAAAGGGAAAAATAGTGATAATTATAAATATTGTAATAGATTAGTTCATATATTTGTATAATATGTATAACAAATACATAGTTTTAAAAATATCTTTAAGAAGCTAAACTACTAAAGTCAAATTGCACATTTTCTCTATTTTGTATGTTTGGGGAAAACTAACGTATTTATTGAACTCTATCTTTAGTCATTATCAATAATTAGTTATTGATCTGTTATTTGTTTCTATCAAATATATAGTGTATTCTTTTAATAAAATTAAATTAATATTTTTCCACTTTAGCTAACCTAAAAATTTTTATTAAAAATTATTTTTTCTGAATTTGTCTATAATATACATTATATGTTTTCGTTATATATATATATATATATATAAATTAATTAATAATATTAATTATTTAATAAAGATATGTGAATAAATATATGAATATATAACTTTTTAATTATGCAAAAGAACTATTTTTATATCGTATATAAGAAAATTAAAACGAACATTTATTCTAATGAATATTAATATCTAAGTCTTAAGTGTTAAAGTACAAATTAAAAAATAAGTAAATAATATATATTTTCTTCATATTTTCTTATTTTAATTACTTTATTTCTTATAAATAACTATAAAAAAATTAGACATATAAATGAATACATTAGTGGAATAAGTAGTTGTATTCATGTCTTATTGTACTAATGTGTTTTTTGAAATTGAAAATTATTTAAATAACTATATATTATTCAATAATAATCTTGTGTTTCAAGTGTACATTTTTTAAAGTATTTTTTAAAATACAATTTCTAATTCCTAGTATCGTTTCTTTTAGAGAAACTGTATTTTTTTATATAAATCTTGTTCCATTGGTCATCGTATCAATCTGACATACTAACTATAAGTATTTACGATTATCTGACACAAATTACATTTAAATTATAGTTTATAGACAAACACGTCAAATCATATACCTGAAAACGATAACTTTACCTGGACTACCTGATGGTATTAAACGAGGTCAGCAGTTATAGATACATATTTTTGTTACTTAAAAGAGTTCTTATCTAAATGGTAATGTGTATTAAAGATGTGGAAATAAAAGAGCACTTCTATTATGAATGTATAAAAATATTGATTATGAATGAAAACACGCCACTGGTTTATATATGCACATATTAAAGGATTAACTGCTAGGTGCCCGTACGTAAGTGTGATAAGGGTCATGGGATCAGTTTTCTAACGTAATCAATAACCATTAAATGAAACGCATGGAGAACGGTACAAGCTGGATTGTTATTCTAATAGATTTTTTTTACTTATACATCATTATAATTTAAAAATATGTTTTAAGTTCTATATATATATATATATATATATATATATATATATATATATATATATATATATATATATAAAACAACCATTAAGATGTATTTATGTATAGAAATTATACTTTTTAACCATTTTTTCAAATTGTGTATTCTTAATGATATATCAATTTTTCTGAAATATCATATATTTCTTTTTTTTTATATTAAGCTCTCATATTTTTTGACTTTTTAGTTAATAATTTACAAATTCAACAAAGGTTTTATGGGCTTGAAATTTATTTCAGCTTATAAAATTTTAATTTTCAACTCCTATTGTTCTTACTGTTTATCTAATTATGTATATATATATATATATATATATATATATATATATATATATATATATATATATATATATATATATATATAATCTTTCTGTTCATTATTTTTAATGTACACTATTTATGTTTTTTTGTACATACTGTCATTAACTTCTCTTTATCTACTGCTGGATGAATGCCACTCCCAAAACTTTTCATCTTGAGTGATTCAATGCCTTTCTCTTCTATATTTTATTTTGAATTCTATTATTCCTCTGTTCCATCTATTCAGTGTTTTTTTCTGTGATTTTTTATATATTTGATTATCCTAGTCAATAAATTTTTCATTTATAGATGATCTTATCTTCTTGCTATAATATGAGTTCATTTCAATTTCATTTGAATCTTTTCAATTTTACTCTAATGTCGTTAACTTTGGTTATCTCCCTAAGTCATTCGTTTCTCTTTTTATTTCTATATGATATTCCTAACACATATCTTTCCGTGTTTTTTGTTGTTGTCTGGAGCTATTGAATTATTCCAATATACGAGGATCGTTTGATAAGTATGGTAAATTTATTTATTGTTTAATTCAATTAATTAATATAATTAAATTTTTCAATTTAGTTTTTCTTATTTTTTTACCATACTTATCAAACGACCCTCGTATAAGATTTATGTTTAATAGGTAGGATGTATTGATTATAAACTTTTTTCTTTACATCTAGAAGAATGGAAGTTTTCATAATATAAGGATTTTTTTATATTTATTCCATCTTGTTTTTAATTCCTTTTTACATTTTGTTATCTGTATATGTATGTGTATTATATATATATATATATATATATATATATATATATAATATGTGTGTGTATGTATTAAGAGTATATAACTAATATCACAGAGGTAAGCCTAATTTTTAAAGAATTATAATATTACAAAATTTAATTAAAAAACTTAAATTCGGAATTATCTACTTTAAAGTCTTATTATATTTATTTTTAAATATGTAATAATAAATGACGTGTGAAAATTTTTAAAAAATAATTAAATAAATCCACGAAGATAAACCAAGTACACATATACGGTTCAGATAAATTGGTCATAGTCGCTAATTAAATGAATGCTTTTGATATTTAATTCAATAATTGCTTAAATTAAAAATTCCAATAATGTTTTCTTATAAAATTTACTATCTTTTTTGTTCTAGTTGAATCAGTTTTATTGCAACAAGCAAAAATTGTTAACTAATTAACAATTTTTGCTTGTTTGATGTAGTGTTTTTGAATAATGGATTTTTATTCGTTCCACGTGTGTTAATTAAGTAGATTTGTTGATTTAGAGGTATTTTGAATTTTTTAAGTAATATTGTACATGAGTCATTTTTTTAATCCTATATTTTTCCTTTTAATTATATATTCGTTTAGTTACTTCAAGGCCAGATATTATTCATGTTTATAGTCGATAAGCAATTAACTGTGAATATGTTTTAAAAATATTATATATGTATGGATATATATATATATGTTTTAGAATGTTTTAAAATTCCTATATTCTTTCGTCATTTCTCTTTATCGATTACTTTGTATTCTGTTCGTCCTCTGCTGCATACGCCCTTCTTTCATCTTTTTCCTCGTAGCTTTAGTTTCAACCGTGAATTTCCATCTGTTACCTGAAGCCTACAATTTGAATTAGTGTATGTTTTTTCATGAAGAAAGGGTTATTGCCTCAAGGCTTCAATCCCCAACTTGACAGATAAGAACAACTTTCTTTGTGTGGCCTCTTTCTTTCGATTTATCCGGTCAGGATAGCCAGTAGCTATTCTCTGTCGGAATAGCTCTTAAAAACATCAGGTTGTGAAAAATTCCTCAATCTAAGAAGGTGAATTGCTATCGAGGATTAGAATATCATAACTTATCAAAATTGGATATTTAATGATTTATTTCCCATTATATGAATAATTTGTAAAATTGATTTGTCTTCATGTTTTATAGTCATTTTTTAAAATTTTGTTAAAATTTAGAAATTATCATTACATATCTTAAAGGGAATATTATGAGTTAACAATATGAGCTATTAACTACATTTTTTGTCATGCTTTTAACTGTTAAAAATATATACAAAAGTCTATACGAATATTTTGTTTGTATATATATATATATATATATATATATATATATATATATATATATATATATATAATTTGCACTCATAGTGATTAATTTACTATTTAACAAAAATTCTGTCTAATTTTATATTTTATAAAAAATATTTACCTTTTAATATTTATGAAAAAAGAGTATATCATTTAATTAAAAATGAGATATATAATTTCATATTATTTATATAAGGAACGATTACTGATTTCATAATTTATATTGTATTTTTTTAGATATCAAGTTTTTATATTTTCAAATTACATCAGAATCATTATTTAATATGAGAAACATTCATTAAAATTACTGAAATTTTAATTTTAATGTTACCTGTGAATTAATTAGTTGTTAATTATAGAAATGGTCGTTTGATATCTATGAAAAAATGTTTTTATTTATTATATTAATAATGTTTATATTTAAACTAATAAAAATATGAATTTGTATATATATATATATATATATATATATATATATATATATATGAATATTATTGTAATGTAAGGATATTTGTAATTATAAACTTAATGTTTGTTTTTATTGAAGAGTGAATTTATCTTAAAATAATATTGCAAAGTTAATTATTTTATTTTTTAATAGTAGTCTTTATTTCACAACTCCATAGGAGGTTTATTGGAGATTATAATTTGTATATGGTTGATTTAGTATATTACACACACACACACACACACACATATATATATATATATATATATATATATATATATATATATATATATATATATATATATATATGTATTTATATATATATATATATATATACAATTTTCATTAATAATTGTAAGTAGATAAATTTAATATTTTTTTTTATAATTTTTTATCTACGTATGTAAATTAATCGTTCAGTGGACGAACGCCACTTTTAAGTAAACGGCAATAAGAATAAAATATTTCTTTATTATAGGAAATTATAAAATTCTTACAAACTTAAATTAGTGCATTAATATTTTAAAGATAGTTTTAGAATAGGCCTTTGTTCAGCAGTGGATAAAAATTAGTCTCAAATAAATGTTCTTATGTTTAAAAAATAATATTAATTTTATTAATAAATATTCCTGTTTTTTCCAAAAAAAATTTAATATATATTTAATAAAATATTTTTATTATATAGATAATAATTGAGAAAAAGTGCTTCAATATTTCTGTGTAATCAAAATTATCAGAACAAATTGAGTATACTGATATAATTTTTTACTAAACATATATACAGAACGAACGCAAATATATTTATTTGCTGCCAATGATTTGATAAGTAAATATTTGTAGGTAAATGTACAGATTTGGTACTACTATTGATATACATTTATATAATATTTTTTTGTCAATTTTCAATTAATAATTCTCAGAATGTATATGTAGTTTATTTTAAATTTCAATAAATATTTTTATCGATAAGTGCAAACATTTTTATATTTTCTCTATTTACTAAATATTACACTATAAGAATGTAATATAGTTTAGAGACATTTATTATCAACTGATTTAAAATATATCTTCTATGCTTTCTAGGTACATAAGTAATTTTATGAAAATAAAAAAATCTCCATTTTTTATAAAATTAAACATATTTATGAATTAAAAGAATTTTATTTTGAGTTTTTTTTCGATTTTCAGTTTTATAAAGAACATTCAAATGACTACAGTAGAAAAAAAACTAATAGAAAATTTGTTAAAGAATCTGTTGGTAATATTTCAAATGTGAAATATATATTTGATTGAAATTTTTTCTGTGTATATATACACATACACAAACCCACACACACACACGTACATACACACATATTTATTCTTTAGTGGTCTTCAATTGGTAGATTAATTGAAACTAATGGCTCTTCTAAATTTCCAGTTTTGACTTTTTATTTTCAATGAACTGTCTATGTTTAATCTACCCTCAATTATCATAAATGTCTTTAGTTTACTTAGGATAATCCATAGGGATCTGACTGCTATTGACTATCTGGTATGGTTTATTAGGGGAGATTTCTTTCTCCAAGGGCAAGAAAATTCTTTTAGCTTTAATTAACTCCTTCGCACTTTGTAAAGGCTATTATATAGGATTGTCTATATATGACGCCTAGATTTATATTTTAATCAAAAAGAAACAAAACTATATATATGTTTCCCTATAAACATGCTTCTTTTTAATAAAACACAAATCTAGGCATCACATTTGGATGACCATATATATATATATATATATATATATATATATATATATACATATATATATATATATATATATATATATATATATATATATATATATATATATATATATATATATATATATACATATATATATATATATCAAGTAGAGAATTACTTGAAATAAACACATTTAAAAATAATCTAATCTATAATTATTTTATAAAGTATGTTGACGTTGCCTGATGACTAGTATACTAGATTTCTCAGAAAGAACCAAAAAATTAATAATAAATGTTTTGCAATATTTGAATAGTGAGATCTAAACATATTTTTTTGAAAAAGAATATATACATTTTTTTATTGTTTGAAAATTCGAAATAATCAAATATCACTTTGATGTAGTATTTGGATAGTTCATTCTTAGATAAATAAATCAGTAATATATCTAAATATTAAAAAAGTCACATGGTATTAAATGTCATTTTTTAATTCAAAATTGATTATAAGTAAATCAATTATCCAATCATCATGTTATTTTATAGAACTCTTCAATAGTCACTTTTGGTTATTTTTTTTCTATAATTTTTTATAATAAATAATTATAATAATAAATAAATTTATTATAATAAATTCTAATTGTAATACCACAGGTATCCTAAATGTATATTAGAAAAAAATAAATAATAAATGATTACTTCCTAATTTTTAAAAAAAATCTTGTGTACATATAGGCTATACTCGTATATACAGTAGATTAATCTTATAGACTTTGCGTATAGACTAAATTTAATAGTTAATAAATGATGAAAATAGATAGTTTAAGTTCAGTAATCCATTTGAATAATATAAATTTATGACTGCGTATTTTTAGTAGCATATTGCTAGTAGTGTATTAAAGTAATAATTTATTACTATGTAAAAGACTGCATTTTGTGTTCTTAGATTTGCATTAAGCCAATTAATATAATTGAAAAAGTCAGATACTTTTAATAGTCAGCTGTAATTTTTTTATCATTAATCATTTTTAAATAAAAGAATAATTATAATTTGAATATTTTTTTACTTTCATAATAATTATTTATTTATATTATTCTAAATATTAGAAAATATACTTTACATTTGAAATCAGATATATATATATATATATATATATATATATATATATATATATATATATATATATATAAATATGTACATATATAAATTATAAAAATTCTTTTTTTTTCATGTATTAGTTATTATAATATGTCTGGAATAACAT
This sequence comes from Neoneuromus ignobilis, assembly GCA_029203775.1. Lineage (NCBI taxonomy): Eukaryota > Metazoa > Arthropoda > Insecta > Megaloptera > Corydalidae > Neoneuromus > Neoneuromus ignobilis. Next base: position 33,749,401 of record CP092091.1, on the reverse strand, counting down.
AAAAAAGTTAAAATACCATAATGATATTTGTGCATTAATTAAATACATCCACATATAACTCAATTAATATTATTTAATAAATTGTAATAACCGTAACGTCTAATTAATTTATTATTTTTATTTTTTTTCAATGACATATTTGTATTTACAATTTAACTGTTTATAAATACATAATGTTTAGCAACTATATATATATATATATATATATATATATATATATATATATATATATATATATATATATATATATATATATATCTTTGTATGTGTATTAAATATTATATTTGTATAACTGAACATTGTTTGTAGTTTAGAAATACTTTCTCTCTAATAAAAAATATAAATATTTTAATTTCTTTGTTATTTCAAGTGTAAAAAATACTAAAAAAAATAAAATGTGCTTTTAATGAATAAATATTTATTGTATTATTTTTGAAAGTGTAATTTGATACAGTTATTTTTTCAACTATTTATAAAATAATATGTTTCATAGTAAAAACTTAGAAGTGGATATACTTTTTAAATATGATTGAACAAGTTGACGTTCATTTATAGTTAATTTATATGAATAAATTATATATTTATTGTTTTTAATAGAAATTACTATTAAATAGAAATTTAATCGTTTTATTTATTTGCATAGAATAAAAATTGATATCGATATTTCTTTATTTCAGTTCGAAAGATGACGAGATAGATGGAAACTGTGTTGTTCGTGCTAGAGGACTTCCTTGGCAAAGTAGTGATCAGGATATTGCGAAGTTTTTTAGAGGACTTAATGTTGCTAAGTAAGTATATTTTATACTTTTTGTTATTATCCATAAATTGCTATTTTTTGGAGTATCGACAGATTTAAGATTTAATATTAAAATCAATGGTTTTTGGTTGATATCATATTGATTTTATATGTGTATGAATATTTTACGTGTATTTTAAGATCAGTTCATAAAATAAAAAAAAATGTTATTGTGTTTATCTATTTATTTAATAAAATTATTCTGTTTATAATTCTATAAATATCCATGCTTTCTAAAATATTTTTGTTTCCTTAATTGTACTAAATTTATTCTGTTACAATATAATTTTATTAAATATTAAGGCTCGTTTCTAAAATCTGTTTAACGAATGTTGTTACATTTTTGTTGTATTTATTAGTGTTTATCTGAAATTTATATCTAGTTTTAAATTTGTGTTCCTTTCGCTCGACATACTTTTTTGATAAATTGAGTATATTAGTTTATAAGTATCTTTTAGATTGTTTGTATATATTTGACATTACTGTCAAAAATTATTTATTTTTGATTGTTCTTAATGGTGTTGCTAGAATTAAATGTCATGTTAAGATTTTACTCTAATTAATGTTGATTTAATATACTTATATATATTTATCAATACACTGATTATATTTATAATTATAAATTAAATAACTGTGAAAAATTTCTTATTGTTTTTCAAAATCTTTACCAGCCTTGACTATAGTATAAAAATATATTTAAATATTTTTCTATATAATGAAAGAATTGCTTGAACAGAATTTTCATTTAAGTAATATTGCATTGTCAGAGATAATATTTAAAGGTAATAATTATCTTATATCATTAGTTATGAAATATATACGATATTTTTTTTAATATTTATATAATAATAAAGTTATTTAATGAAAATAAAGAAATTCTTAGCTGGTTTCAAAAAACTGTAATTTTTTAATTTTGTTAAAAATCATGTTTTTATCATTTTAAACTGTATACTTTGTAATAAATATAATACATTATATATGTAAATAAAGTACGTATTTAAAAAGTCGTGGCTTATTTACCTTGAAAAGAGTAATTAGCATATGTAAAGTATTATAATAACGATGATAGTAGTGAAATGATAGTTCATTTAACAATCATTAAGGGTATTTCGTCAGTTGAAAGTGTTTCATTAGTAACGTATTTTTTTTAAAAAATTAAATATAAAAATATAATTTACATATCAATGGCATTCAGTTTAAGAATATATATATATATATATATATATATATATATATATATATATATATATATATAATACACAATAGTTCCTATTTTATATTTATATTTCGTATTTTTTGACAAATAAACTTTTTATATTAAGCTTTGTTTTCTATAATTCATTTTGATTCTAATTTATGATTAGCTTCATATACTTCAGTATACGAGTATATGTTTGTTATATGCGACATTTTCAATAGATTTTTTATTATCAGATAACTAATAATAACTATAAATAAATCTTTAATTATAGTATTCAATGAGTAACATTTTTTTCAATAATAATAATTATACTCGTATATAAACTCGATAATAAAAATTAGATAACCATGAACACTTAAATTTTGGAAGATATTTAACAATAATTGTATTTAAATTGATCAGAAATTTCTTAGCTGTTACTAGTTTTGTTTTTTTATAAAAAAATAATAGTTTATATCAGTTAATGCGTCAGTTATATATCACATTGGTGATTGTTTATCAAAGTAACTTATTGGCTATTGTTTTCTAATATCAGAATTTTTGCACTTAATTTTTATCTGCTGGTTTTCGGAAATCAGTGTTTAATTATTAACGTTGTAAAATATTGTCATTTTTAATCTCTTGATGATAACAATATTTTTTTTAGATATTTCAAAGAATATTTTTTAAATGCCTAAATTGATAAAAGATAAAGTTAATATATAAAGTCAAGTTTGAGATTTATGGCAAAAAAGTATATAGAGAATATATTATATGAAATATTAATTTTTAAAAAAATACTAAAAATATTAAAGAGTTATTATTCTTGATTTGTTAAATTTTATAAAACTTGTAATACACATGCATACATTTTTATCAAAAATATATTTTCAAGAAAAACATACAGTTATGTTAACGAATTTTGATAACGTTATATCGTCAAAGATAAATACATGCTTAGTACATCACTTATCACAAAATTTATAAAAAATAATGTTATGTCACGTTATCTTTAACTAACATAATTTTTTAAATTATAGTTATTATTAAGTTGTAATTTTATTTTCATTTACTTAATATTTATTACGAAAACTCGGTCAGCTGATAAAGGTAGATGTCATAATATTTTTTTAAAAAAATATAATATTTTTGATTTTTTTAACCATTTATGCTTAACAATTTAATTAGATTATTATTCAGTGCATTCCTAATATCTTCTTTTCCTGTTTTATATATATATATATATATATATATATATATATATTTCTATAGGTATTTTATTATAAATAAAATCATATTTTAATTAGGAAAAAGCTACAGAAGAGAAAGAAAACGAGTTTGATTATATTAGGATTTTGAATAATATTTTAAAAAGACAGACAATGAATTATTCGAATTGGATTAGTTTAGAAGTTGTTGTTCAATAATAGATTAACATAGGATGAAAATTATATTATATATTATATATATATATATATATATATATATATATATATATATATATATATGTATGTATAGGTGATTAGAAAATTATAGTCAGATTTTTTTGATAAAAGTAAATATTTTGTTGGAAAAATTTATTGAAATTAAATACTTTTGTTTAATTTTACTACGAATTAAAATTTGGACAACCCATAGTAGACAATTTAATTTATTTACAGTTTTCGTTCATATAAGGTGACTCAAATAAGATTGAAGAGTTTAGACATACATTTTCTATTCTTTACTATACTTTAGTCTCATTTGGACCACCTTATATGTTTTACAATATTGAACATGTTTGCATCTGTTAAAATTACTTTGTATATTTTTTAATAAAATGTACAGAACAATTTTCCTTTTTTGATCATATTTTTAGTCAAGTAATATCATTTTTAATCATATTTGTGGTACTTTACTGTTTGTTCAATTATTTATTTTTATAAATTTTAACTTAAATATTGATTTTTTTCTAGAATAATTTGTTATAGTTATATATCTTCTAAAAAATCATATTATTATAACATTAAAGAAGACATATCAAAAAATCTTAATGATCGTACATTTTTCGATACTATTTGAATAAAACATAATTCAATATCAAAATCGTATTTTTAGATGTATGGGAAGGTGTATCATCAATTTGTCATTATTTGTTTTAGTACTTTGGAAAATTTATTTTAACACAAATAAATCATTCATCCAACACGATAAACTTTTATAAAAGTTTTCATTAATCATTTTTTGTTTACTTTATTATCTAATACACATTTCGATGGACATTCTAACATTATCAGGGTGCTGAAATATAAAATATTGACTGTTCTTTGATTGTTTCTTATTTATATGTCTTTTTATTTTTCTTATCTTTAGTATTGAATAAGGATGCCTATTCATCTTTATTCAATAATAAAAATAAGAAGTTATATTGACATCTTCAAAGGGCTTTCGTTTTCTTTATATGTATTTCATATATATATATATATATATATATATATATATATATATATATATATATATATATATATATATGTCTGTCTACATTTAAATATTGTGTTACTTTTATGTTCCAGTAATACATTAGGTAACTGCACATTCGTTAAAGTAATAGAAATTTTGGATATAAATAAATATAAATATATATGTCCTGCATATAAGCAATAAAAAAGAAAAAATCGTTAATTGAAGGTGCATTGAATAAAGATAATAAAAAATAGAAAGATGCATAAGTACGAGATGCGTTCCAAAAGAAATAACTTGTTGGGTGTAAAAAAGTGTATTTTTTTTAAAAAAAATATTTTCATTGCAGAATGTTGTGCATTCATTATACTATTTTTTCACGTAGTCATCATGTGAATTAAGATACTTATCATGCCTAGACTAACTTTTTTATTTTTTCGTTTAAGAAGGTCACCGTTAAGTCTTTCAGCCAGTCCTGCATAATGTCTTTTTTTCTAAACACTTCCTAGACTCTGACCGTCGAAAAATTTCTGTAGGTGGAGGAATAAATGATCGGGACTTTATGGAAGATGTTCGAAAATATCCAACCTGAACTGTTTGAGTAATACCCAAATTCAGGTTCTTATGTGCAGTCGCGTATTGTTGTAACAAATTCTATTACTCAGTACTCTACGCCGACGGTTGTGAATTACCCGTCGTAATTTCTTAAATTTTCAGAATACGATTCAGAATTTCTGATCATTCTTGTGTTATAAAGTTTACAAGAAGAAATCCTTTGCGACCCCCAAAAAACTGTGGCCTCGATTTTCCGTGCTGACAGCGTCTGCTTAAACTTTTTCAATTTTGGAGATTCAGTATGTAACCATTGTAAGGACTGTTATTTGCTTGCTGGTGTTTCGTCATAACACTATACATAAAAGATCACTGACCTTAATAGGAAGCGCCAGGTTGCCTGTATACTATGTGCATTCGGTTCTTACTTTCTGACGTACATCATACAATCAAGAAATAGTCAAAATTTTATTGCGGGGCTTTCTAATAATGATGAATTGGTAATCGAAATACGCATCAGTGAATAAAGTGATTAACAATTAATTATTGAACACTTTTAAAAAAACCTTGTTATTTAACATAAATACATTATCATTTCAAGACCAGAAAATTTTATACAAAGGTTCAACAACCACTTATTTTTCACTTTATAAAATGAACAATAAATGATCAATGGATATTTATATAAAATCATTTCTTGGGGTGATGTTCTATTTGTATTAAAGTAAATTTGGCACTTTATCAAAACAAAAAGAATTCTTATAGTGTTGGGGTAAGTGATTGATTTATGTGAAATTATTAATTTATAATAAATATTTTTTTTTGAATAAATTAATTAATTTCAATTATCATATGATTTTATAGAATTGTTGAATAATGATTTATTATTAATTTTATTTACTAATTCATCTTTTAATAACCATGCCATCATCTTCAGAACATTAAGTTATAAAATATTTTATCTTATAACAAATAAATTAAACTATAAATGGTTACAGAATATTTTTATAAAATTTAGAAATATTGGAATGGGAGATTTATTTTTGTGAAAATAAATTTGATACAGTAATAAATCGATGTTAATTAATATTTATATACATCTTACTTTATTATTTATCCATCGTATGTTTCCATGGATTATAATTTTTGAAAAATAATGGATTAATCAAACATCAACAGAAAATCGTATATCAAGCCCGTTTTTTTATAAATATAATAGTATTTTGTGAAAAATGTAAAGATTTTTATTTCCTTAAATTATGCCATTTTAACTAAGAACACAGTCACTCAAATGAAACCATTCTTTATCGCTAAAAACGCATCATTAAATATTTTGATTCCATTCTGATGAAAATATGTGTAACAAGTAATGCTGAAACTCTAATTCATTTTTATATTTCAAACTATAAACCATAAAGTTGTAAATTATAAACTTATAATCTTGTTTAAATTAAATTTCTTTCTTTTTATATAACATGAATATGATAAGCTCGTAATTTAATTTCTTCACGGCCATTTGTATAGTTAAATGTTATATCTTTTATTCGACTTATTTTTTATTATTTTCTGTTGCATGAAATTATTATACTTTAAAGAGAAAAGAATCATTATTATATAATACAAATTGCACTATAATATATTTATTTTGAAATTATATCTGTTTTTATTTATTATTTTTCAAAGTAATAAATTTTTTGAGACTATTTTTTGAGAATTTTGTAAAATGATTAAGTAAATGATCGTCACTATGTTCAAATGTTTTATCATTTAAATAAAAAAGTCAATCAGTGAATTTTTTAATAATATACTTTTAGTTTTGTAAAATGATTCAATTAAATGTGATATTGTATAATAAATATATTGAATATATGTTAATTTGAAAACTGTTGAAATCGTCTACAAAAGTAAAGTATTTAAAATGATTTAATATGATTTATTGTTCAATGGTACTGAGTTATTAATAAACTTTCTATTTGGTAAAATTTCATTATATTGAATCACACAGTATTTTACTGATTTGTCATTGTAGTTAATTCATATTTATAAAAATTATTTACTCACTTTAACATTACGTATTTTTATATGTTTAATAATTATTTATTTTTTGTTAATTGTACTTTAATGCATTTGTGTTTATTTTCTCAGCGCGGGAGATTTTCTAAAACAATATTTTAAAAATGATAACTTGTCTGTTGAAATGCTCATTATCGAATAAAGTGAACAATGACAGATTGTTAAACACATTATTTTTTGTGTTTTTCAAGTGAGTGATTCATTTGTATAAAAATATCAAATATATCTCACTAATAATGAAATTCTAGCATAAAATTGTTCAAAAAACCACTGTTGTATAATTAAACACTGTCGGGTTGCTAATTGTATCTAATTATGTTCAGTTAACACAAACTAATAAACATGTATAGTTTCGATTATGCAAAATTGAACTTTTTTTTATTTGAAATTAGAATTTTAAAACACGATTTAAAATAAAAATGAAAAATAATATTTAATTTCAACTTAAGCACTTCAAAATTAAAATGATGGAATTTACAATATTTTGAGTTATAAGTATTTCACAAATTCATTTTATAGTTGAATGACTGAAATGATATAATTGAATAAATAAACCAAATGATATAAAATCATATCATTTTGTTGACTGAACTGCCACGATATCAATTTTTGTGACATATGTCATCTTTCATTACAGTTATTTCCTTAATTGAGAAATGTACTTAACGTTAATGTATCTATAATCAATTACTCCAAATTTTATTTTTGTACTTGGTGATTTATTAAGTTAAAAAGTACTTTACGCGTCTCTATTTTTATAATATATTGATTATAGATTTTTTTAGTTTAAAATTATTCAATCAATTTTTAGTAACAATATTCATTACAGGTAAATATTTTTAAAATATTTTTATTTTATTTTTAAATGTTCGGTTTTACCAAAATATTCTATTCTCTTAGCGCACAATTGTCTCAAGTACGTAGAAATCGGTTTTAATGAAAAGTATATAGCTCATTCTTTTTCCAGTTATATTTTATGATTGGTGTCTTTCAACATACATTGAAACAAATGTTTTATTATCAGTATTTACCAAGGAATAGTGAAGGAAAGATATCTGTCGATTAAATTCACTTACAAAACTGTATACTTTACAAACATTCATAGTAAAAAATTCATTTATTAAAAGTTTTAGTTTCAAACATAGTATTTGAAAGGACTTGCAGAAGATTTGTTTGGAGAAATTTAAGAATAGAGACTTTAACTTTAAAGACGAATCTGGAATATCTTCTGTGATTGACAATGATATTCTTCGCAACATTTTGGAAGAAGACCGATTTTTATTTACATTAGAGGTGTATACAAGTATTCAAGATGAGTACTATATGAATTGATTGCTGAGAAGAGGCATGATCATATAACCGTTTGGTCATTTCTATTTTCATGCAAGAAAAATGAATCATTTTGGAAACACCTCGTAACTGGAGATAAAAAGTGGATTATATATGGAAATGTAATGGGAAAAGAGCATATTATATAGCTGGACAATCCGCTCTATCAACATCTAAACTAAGTTTAGGTGTGAAAAAGAGAATATTGTCTATATGGTAGGATATAAGAGGACTAATTTATTAAAGAAATGATTAACACTGAAAAATATTGCCAAGAACTGTACAATTTTAAAAAATAATTTAAAAAGAAGTCTCCAGTTCTTGTTCATAGGAAGCAAGTTATCTTATAACATGACTGTGCAAGGCTACTTGCTTCTTTAGTAGTCTAGAAAAAATAGCAGAACTTTGTTGGAGGTTTTTAAGTTACCCAGCATTTTCTTCAGACATAGCAATTCCTGACTACCATTTATTTTTGGTTCTATGAAAAATTAATCAAAATAGAGATGTGAAAAGTGTACTGGCTGAGATTTTAGCTTCCAAGGAAAAGTCCTTTTATCGGAGAGGAATTGAAAAGTTTCCATCAAGTGGAAAGAAGTTGTTAATATTAATGGAAATTACATTGTTAATTAAATATTATTTTCTTTTACTTAAAAAAACGGACAAAACATCGGTAGACATGATATTCTTAAAATGAAAATCTAAATAATTACAATTTGAATATGAATTAATTATATTTATAAATGAAATAGAAAATAGACCTGATTTAAAAAAATCTATTATAATTGAAAGACATTTTCAAGAATTTAAAATCTTATTCATAATTGATTTACTGTTTTGGACAATTTATGTTTTAATAAAGAAACAACTCTCACATAGAATTTCTAAAATTATTTAGTAATTGCGATTTATTTTCAAATTATATAATATTTATAATTACGTATTAAAATTAATTTAAAATTTCACAATATGTAATTTTATTCATTTAGTGCTTGACAGCTTTTTAAAATACTATTATAATTTTTTATCTTTGTATTTTATGCTTACAACAAAATGTATCTATTAAGAATTGAAATAAGTACTGAAAATAAAATTGTTTATATCAGTGGTATTTAACATATCTGTTAGAAATTTTTTTATTCAATTTTTACAATTTAAAATATACAATTTACCAAAGATCTTTGTAACATATTCAAATTTTAAATCTGTTATTTTAAGTTGATTATTTCTTATATATTTAATTAAATCTTAAATTATTTCATATATGTTTTAATTTTATCGTTTTATTATTTTACAGAGGAGGAGTAGCTCTTTGTCTTTCACCTCAAGGTCGTCGTAACGGCGAAGCAGTCGTTCGATTCTGTTCACAGGAACATAGAGACATGGCTCTCAAAAGGCATAAACATCATATAGGCATCCGGTATATAGAAGTACGTATAATTGTTTATTTTTCTTAAATATTTATATAAACATGGAAAAAATAATATCTGTAGTCTTCGATTATTTATTGAAAAACATTTTATATTATGAAAAGATGTTACCGTAATATCAATAAGAATTAAATATGTATATTTTATCATTTTATAATAGTTTTAAATAGTTATAATTTTAAATATGTCTACTTGTATAACGTAGAAACATGTTTTAATACTCAGTATTTGAGATAATTATAAATATAGGAGTAATTATTTTTTTTAATAAAATGATACTCAATTAAATATATATATATATATATCTATATCTACTAAACTTCTATTAGAAATATTTGTTGTGTGATCATTGAGATTAAATTTATTTCTCAGGAGAAATCAGAATTTTGTTTAAAAATTGCAATCATTTATTAACTGTTTGACATATGATTATTTGGAATAATTTTTTATTCGAAATGTATAATAATATCTATTTCTTTTATTATTAAAAAATGTCACTTTTGACATTTATCGAAATTTAATATTTTATTATATCTCTTACAATATTGTATTCTTATAATTATATTTTTTTACTTGAAATTATCTTTTTGAATTTTATATTTATTTAAAACACTAAATATTTAGAAGAAGACTTCGAAGAACAAAAATAATCTGAGCCTTATTGATTCTGAGATTTGATTGGATCAATTTTTTTGATTAAAAATATTGAAATTGGAATATTTTCTAATTTTTAGGAATTTTCATTATACATTTTATGAAAATATTATGTAGTAATGTGAAATTAAATGCATTTAATTAATATTTTATTTTGAGAAATATCTTTAAAAAAATCTCATAAGGTAAATATGTTTTTATCGAATTGTTGAAAAAAATAAGAATAAAAATTTAATTAAGAAAATTGCTCTTTATATATATAAATATATATATATATATATATATATATATATATATATATATATATATATATATATATATATATAGGTGACCCATATAAGACTATATGATTTAGATATACGTTAACTTCCTTACTACCCTTTACTATCTCTCCGTGTTATTTCAACCACCTAATACTAGAGGTTTGTAAAAGTTGTTATATTTAACGGTATTAAAATTACGTTAATGAACTTTTCTATTTTATTTTGTTGGTTTGGATAATTCTGGCAAATATGTATAAAGAATTATGCATAATAGATTATAATTATTATTGAAGTAAACATATTCTTAGTTTGTTTAAAAATGGATGAAAATAAGATACATATTTGCAATTGGTTGTTATTAAATAGTTCTTGTAGACTATTGCAATTAAAATTTGGTGCAATTGAATGAAGTATTTATTTAAAAAAGAATACATTCATTGAAAAAATAAAACAATGCTATTCTCTTTCTTACTAATTCTAAGCCATTTGTATTGTAAACAAAATTGAGTTGCAATAGGAAGTTTTGTCCTTTCTAACTTACTTTATTCACATTGCTCCATTAAGGCTCCATTAGTGTTGTTTAATGTACCATAAATTTTCTAGTACACGAATTAAGAATTTCTAAACAAGTGTGCACATAAATCTATGATTTCATTTGTTAAAAAAAGAAGTATTTATTTTATTACAATATTAACCTTTTACTTAAAAGATAGCAAAAAATAATACTGAAAAGTACTCTGATCAAAATTTTAGTTTACATTGAAATATTTTTAATAACTTCCCTTTTCACTTAAATATGATCCATTGTGTTAAATTAATTTCGAAATCCTGTTTATTTTCGAATTTGTGAAAAATCAAATCAACTTTTTGGTCGTCCTAAAATAATTTTATATACTGTTGTAAATAGATTAATTGATCTTTAGTTCTTTATGTTTTCCTTGACCTCTTTTTTGTAAATAAGAATTATTATGGTTGTATATATATATATATATATGAAATATGTTAAATTCACATATAATATGTTAAACTAAATACAGTTTATGGAACTTGATTGTGAGCCATGAATTCAAATTCAGACTTATAAATAATATTAGTTTTGATAAAATAAATGAATTTTTAAGCGGATATGAGAGTAGCAATTAAATCAAACAATTAAAATCTTTAACCAGAAATCTACACATATTCCCGTGTTCATATTCTGGCTGTTTTACTTTGAACTCTAAATATGTACTGTGTAGAATATAGAGCGAAACGTTTGCTCGAGCTCATCTGTGACGCTCAGTGCAAATACGATACGTGTGTTTGAGCTCAGTTCGACTGTAACATCCAACAAATTAAAACTTGACGGACTTTGATTTATTTCTTTATTAATATTTATAACCTATTTGAATTCACACTTTTATTATTAAATAAAAGGATTACTAATCATTATTTATATTTATAACGCATCGCATTATTTTATGTATTTAAAGGAAGTAAGAAAGGCACTAGATTATAATTTAGTAAGTAAACATTTAGATAAGTTTTAATTAGTAGAATAAAAATATATAATTATGTACAGAATATTTTAATCGTGCTATATATATATATATATATATATATATACATACTTGTGTATACATCTACATACACAAAAGATTACCTCATGGATTTATGACTTGCAATTATAAGAGAGCGTTATTGCATTTCATGGTACTTTTTGTGGTAGCTGAGATGAATTTATGTCTCTAGTTTTCATACGCTCTTATTGTATAAGTTGTTCTTTAAATTATTCTTCAAATGTAATCCTTAAATCAAATCTTTAGCTATCACAAAACTGGTTGTGAAATATTAAAACCAATTAGGTATACAATTATGAGTCATTTAGTTTGGTTTAAAAATTTGAAAGTAGAATAAAATATGGTTAAATTTAACAGAAATTTCACAACCACTTCGTTTTAAATTGGTCCCTTTTTTGTAAAGAAATCAGTGTTATTCTATCACAAAAAATGTTAAATTATTGTTTACGATTATTTTTGATAGCAGATAAATTTTCATTTCATAGGCGTATGTTTCAAAAATTGTGATATTGTCATCGAATTTACTTAAATAACAAATTGCGAATATTATGTAATTTTTCAATATTTTGGTTACAGAGCAGTGATTTATGGAAATTAAACAGGTTTTAATACAAAATTTTTTTTATGTAATAATATTTTCAGTTATAGACATTTCTAAAACGATTATTAAGTTTTTTGCTGAAATAATGTTTTTTTTTAAAAAAAAGAATTATTGTAGTACCAAATTATAATATATAAATATATATATATATATATATATATATATTTGATTTATTTTAGTTCACTCTTTCAATATTGTAACATATTAATACATTTAAAAAAATACTATAAAATATTTATATGCACTGCTACCATTATCTAATAATGATTAGTAGATTAAAAAATATTATATTTTTTAAAAAAACGTTCCTTGTAAAATAAGCTTAATATAATTTATGAAGAATGTGGAGAAAAATTATTCACAAAAATCTTTAAATAAAAATGAACTAAAATGGTATGTCTTAACCCATGCTAATTTTATGATTTTTATATAGAGATTTTTGTACTTTCAAATAATTTATTCCAGTCTCACTTTTTTAATATTCTCTGTCGTTCTATTTTCTTTCTTAGATGTTTTTCCGGCCATCATTTTTACAATATCCTCACTATAGTTTAGTCTGAATCGCCTTTTTTTTGTTCTGATGGAATTTAATTTATGATCATCCCATTCTTTGAATGTGACTAAACTAAGTCAGCTGGAATAAAATATTTAATTTTTCAAATAACAAAAATATGACAAAATATTTTTTTGTTGTAAAAATATCATTGTTTTGATATTGTTTCTAATTTTTCTTTTTTGTAAATATTGTTTGTTAAAATACAAAAAAAATAGAAATTTGTATTGAAAATATGTTTTGACTACATTATAATGAGGTTTAAAAATCAGAAAAAATATGATTTAAAGTTTAAAATTATATTTTTATTAAAATCAATTCAATTAATCCTTTAACCGCGTAACATTCTGAAACAAATCGTAGTGAGACTAACTATAATAGCTGCTGTGAATAGCTTATTTACTGAAATTGTTTCCACAATTTATAAAATCTGTTATTGTATTTACGAATTATAAAAAAATGTTAGTTTTAAATATCATAAATGG
>CP092091.1:33702990-33730490 GCA_029203775.1 Neoneuromus ignobilis | reverse complement strand
TATATTATAAACCTTCTTTTTTGAATTTTTGTACATATTTTCAATTAATTATATATATATATATATATATATATATATATATATATATATATATATATATATATATATATAGGGTTATTCAAATCTTACGCCGAGATTTGTGTTTTATTAAAAAGAAATAAAATAAATATTACACATGTATCCCTATACATCATCATATACACATATTTCTTTTTAATAAAACATAAATCTAGGCTTCACATTTGGATGATATTATATAATATATATATATATATATATATATATATATATATATATATATATATATATATATATATGGGGTGGCATAAACGAGATTAATGAGTTTAGATACACATTTACTTGCTTATTAACATTTATTATTTTTGATTATCCTTTAGTATTCTTTAAGTCACCTATATATTTTTTATCACAATTTATATATTAATTAAGGCTAGGAATCCTTATAAAAAATATCGTTAGTTATTACAGGAAATATTTTTTTTAATATCATTATACATTAAATTAACTATTTTTTCATTGTTATTATTTTTTTCACAGTTGAATTTTATCCTTTAACTATTTATCAGGTTTTTCTCGATTCTGTTTGTTTATATTTATAGGCTTATTATACTACTCTGTTTGAAAGTATGTCTATTTTTCTCTGTATTCTATTATTGTCTTCTAAATACGTAACATTTAAATAATCTCTGATACCTAATTTTTTTATCATGTCTGATTTTTTTACTTCTTTCAATATTTTTAAAAGAATAATTTCTTCAATTATTATTCTTTTTTTTCTAATATAATCACTCAAACTTCCTTTTTAAATTGTAGTATTGGAACAACCAATTTCTTTACAAAGATAAATTATGATTCCAGATTTTTACTTTATGTTTAATCATTCCGTATACACTTGGAATTTGGTAATCAGTGAATATGCAACCGTAAAAAAAATAATTCATAAATATTTATTAGAAAGGATATCAAATCTTTATTTAAGAAAACAACTATATTCAACTATAGGGTCATCCAAATGTGACGCCTAGATCTGTATTTTATTAAAAAGTAACAAAGAACTATACACATGTTTTCCTATACACCACCCATACACATAGTTCTTTTTAATAAAACACAAATCTAAACGTTACATTTGGATGACCCTAATTATATATACTTATATATATATATATATATATATATATATGTATTTGTGTATGTAGGTATGTATGTATATACACCAAGTTTATGCCAATAACTGTATTAACTTGTACATTCGTAGCAATTATCGTAAAATGGATAACTTCGAGCCAGCATGAAAATGTTTAGTTTAATTGATTTCACTTGTTACAGATTTAAAAATCTATACTACCTATTTTCCATTCGCTGTTATTTAATCGAATGTAAATAAAATGAACAATAGTATGATCTTGAGAAACAAAATAATATTTTTTTTCTGCTATTATGTATATATGTTCATTTTTTTATCAGTGATTTTACATTCTTTATAAATGATTCAGTTTTAAGCCATATTTAGGTATAAAGATATTAACGTTTGAAATATTTTATTGTTTATAAATATAACTGAGTTCTTTAGAAAGAAAATGATAAAATAAAAAAAACATAAATGAAATATTTTTTATAAAAAAGAATTTATAATTACTATGTAATTAATTTTTTTATGATGTAGGATCTAAAGGACAAAAATATAATTATTGAAAATGTTATATAATTCTAAATTTACTCAAATATAGAGTATAAATCATTGATACCAAAAGCATAAGGTTTTACAAATAAGGTTTTATAAAATTGTTTATAATTACTTTTTGTTTAGTATATTTGCTCAAACACATTTTGGTGTCTATATTGCTACATTTCGGTGTATATTTGCTTAAACACATTTCAGTGTATCATCAAATCGCGACATTATAATATATAGTATTGAACTCTGGTCATTTTAGTACTCTTATAGAGAAACTGACGAAGGAAGCCACATGAGACAGTATTTTTTTATAATTCATCAGGAAAAAATAAACTAATACTCAAAATTTATTTAACACTTTTTATTTGAAAATAAGAAAATAGAAACGAAAGGAAAATTTTGTCACACTCTGTATAAATAAAAAATGTTTAAAATATACATATATTTATATATATATATATATATATATATATATATATATATATATATATATATATATATATATATATATTTATATTATATATATATATATATATATATATATATATATATAGCACATTTGTTTTGGTAATTATTTTAGAAGAAATATAATTATAAACAATTTTTTCTTGTTTTATGATACTATTCTTCAATTTATTATTAAAAAAGACAATAAAAATAATGTAGTTATTTTACATAAAAATCGTGACTTTTTACAAAATATAGAATTTATTGTTATGAAATATAACATATTATTTATTTAGCATTTTTATGTTTAATATAGATAAAAAATAAATAATACATTGATTCTATAAAATTATAAAATTACTTTATAATTCATATTAAATGAAATGTGTAATATTAAATTATAAATATTATATATAGCATACACATATTCATTTTTTTAATTGATTATTAAATTTGTTTAATTACAAAACATGAAAACTAAAATATTTTAAAAATTCTTAATGGAAAATTGCATATTATTTTTTATGCAAATATAGTTATTTAACTCCAAAAATTAACAAATTATTAAGCCAAACTTGTTCTTAATTGAAAATTTAATTTTTAATTGCCCACATATACATCCCCTTGCATAAGATATATAAATTAATAATTAATATTATGAAAGCATTTCTCTCGTATTTACTATATATAGAATTTATAAATTCATTCAAGTTTAGACATTTTCACTTCATACAATTCCATTAAAATTAGTTTGAGTAAGAAATGATATATATTCACACAAATATATATATATATATTTACATATGTGTGTTTACTTATAAATATGGATAGACAGACATAACTTTAAAACTACTCGATTCGTATTCACCATCATTCAAAAGTTTTAAATTCATTAAAATCGATTTTCAGTACAAAACCATTACTTGTTCTTTACTGCTTAAAGTTAGAAAGTTGAAATGATGTAAGTTTATGAAAGTTTTTTGACTAATACTCCAAGACGATATATATATATATATATATATATATATATATATGAAATTGAAGTATGAAACATTTTAAATATGTCGTTCTTTTAGCCTTATAACTTTTTCTTAGAATTTTTAATATAAAATATAATTTTTTTGTAAGTATATAAATACAAATTGTTAATTTTTTTTTTTGATTTGATTACTAAAATTTGTTATTATAATAAGATCCTTTTGATAAGTCTGCAAACTTTTATGAAAAGTTTGTAAATACTATGAACAAAATTGATAATTTTACGTTTCACTTATTCTGTAAAAAATTTAATTTTCAATCAATTTTTTTATAATTTTTTAATTTGATTTTCGTTATATAATAAACATTTTTCAAAAAAGCAGAAAATATTAAGTATTTGTTAAACATATTGTCTTTGATTTATACTACGGTTAAGTTTGTAGCTTATATCAAATTGGCATTAATAAAATTCAGATTAAAATGTTTTAAAGAAATATGCAAAATTGGAGAGTCTTTCTTGTTAAGATAAGAATAATAATCTACATATAAAAATTATAATATATATAGGGTGGCTCAAATGTGAATGAATAATGACGGATGTAATATTAAATGTATGTCTAAATCTAAATTTGGGCTCCCTGTGTATATATATATATATATATATATATATATATATATCTCAAATGTGAATGAATAATGACGGATTGTAATATTACTCGTATTTTTCTAAATCTTGTCGGCTCATGCTGTATATCCGACTGGGAATCGAACGCAATGCTATACTGTACTATATATATATATATATATATATATATATATATATATATATATATATAAAATAATTAATATATTTATTATATCATGTATATGAATATAATATAAATATTGTAATTAGGTATTATAACATAGACAGGTCTTTATCGAAGATAATCACTAGTAACTAAATTATTTTTGACATTTTTGAATTAGTTGTATGCTTTTCATACTTCTTTTTAAAACAAGATAAAATTGCTCACATTACTTCATGTCTCATTTGTCGAAAAACATGATAATACATATTACTTGTACGTTATAACTCTGTAAAACTAACTCTTTTTATTTTTCTTACTATCGTTCCTGAATAATAATTTTTACAGTCATGTATTATTATCATTCATTTGTAAAAATCTAGGAATAATTTTATGTAATCAATTTTGAACTTTAGTTATAAAAGTTTTATATTTGCAAAATAAATTGTTTAATTTTAAATAAAATTAAACAATCATTCATTTTTGATACAAATACATAAATGTGATTGTAAACAAAAAATATTTGATTATATATGCTTTTAAAACTTTTTTTTTTGAAAAGTAAACGTGTGTAAATTCATGGGGTACGAATAGTTTCGTGAATCACTGTATGTATGTGTATGTATGTGTGTATACATACATACATATATATATATATATATATATATATATATATATATATATATATATATATATATATATATTTATATATATATATATATATATATATATATATATATACACACACACACACACACACATGTTTTTATTTTTGTACAGATACTGTACGACGATTTATGTTACTAAACAGGTGTTTAAAAATGCGTACACACGTGCTTGTATTATTTTTTCTGACGTCATTTCCAGTCATTGACTGTTTCAAGTATTTACATTTAAAATTTAAATGACTTACTTTATTTTCATTAATTAGATGTGGTACATATATTTAAAAAAAATACTGGACTTTTTTTATCGTTTATTAAATATATTATAATTATTACGTTTCTAATGATGATTCAAGAAATAAAATTAATGCACCTGAAATAATTCTAGAGTTATTAAACTCTAGGTAAAATCTTATTTGCTTGTTTTTTTATTAAGTATTATTTTAATTATATACTTTTACTCATAAAATTATACGTATTTATATTTTATATGATAAACAATGAAACAGATAACAAATTAGTCTTGCATATTAAATTATTCTTTAATAACAAAGTGATTAAAAATAACATATTATTTTTAAAAATAGTAATAACATTTTTGCTTATCTGAAAATACTGTATAGAATACCTTCTTTACTTAAAATGAAAATCGTTTCTTTCTTAGTCACGATAAACGCCCATATATTGTGTTTTACCGTTATGTTACTACCCGGGTACACACGTACCCATTTTCGACTTTGTGTTGAAGCCAATAAATTTCTATGGGAAGAATCGTTTTGCCCAGCCAAATCCTCATTATTGGGGAAATTTCGAGAAGATTTCAGTATTTATATATTTTTTTTAAAAAAAATATTATTTCAAATGACATTTAACTGATATACCCCTCTAATTACTACCCGAGTACACGTGTACCCATAGGTATTTTGTAAAAGGGAGAAATAAATTAAATAAATTAAAAAAATAAGTAAATACTACGTTTTAATTATAGGACTTTATTGTATATTCAAAAAAAAAATAAACCGAAAAGTGTCATTTTTCGGAAGGTGATGGATAATTTTTACACACTGAATACGTCGAAGAATGTTCATCGTAAATAGGTTTCTGGCATTGCACATATGATTTGCGAGTCTTTCTTCTCCGTTTATACGATGCTGCATGACAAATGCAGCAAGAACTAACGACGATTTTATGACCACGTATATCACGTTAAGCTGGAGTAGTAGTAGATGTAGAAGCAATCGACGCAGAAATAGATGCAGTTTGTTTGCAGGATATTGACTTCATTATCATGCTCTTGATCGCTAATTTTGTAGATAAGTTTCTTGTAATTTGTACATTGAGGGAACGGTCTTGAATGATTGGAAGACAAAGCTCTTGTCCTAATTGTCTCAAAAATACTCGGCGTTGATTTGTCTTTTTCTTGAGCATACAGTTATTTTCGAAATAAATAATATATGCTGCAATATCAACGATATTGAAGAACAATGCAAGTGGCCACTTGTTCGTACGCCTTCTCACCTTATAGTGTCCTTCTAATTTGTCCATAATGTCTATACCAGATTTGGTTTTGTAATAAAAATGGATTGTCGGGTTTATTTTTGGGTCCAGTCATTGCGTCGTTATGATGCATCGATGACAAAACTATGACGGTTTTATTTTATTTTTTTGGAACATATGAACATATTGTCACGTTGTCGTTATAGCCAAATAATGAAGAATTTATTCCTCGAGATTTTGTCTGTCATTTCTGTAGGAATATATTTTTTATTACGCTTCAATGTCCCAACGACTGTCAACTTCCATGATAGTAAATGTCTGGCTAACGGGAGAGTTGTAAAAAAATTATCCATGGTAATATTTCGGCCTGATCATTTGAACGGATTCACCAACTCTTTTACAACTCGCTCTCCTAAATTTTTTTCTCTACCCGATACTGAATTATCCAGTATAAATTTGACCAGTGAAAGGACAGAAGTTTTTCTCATCACAAATCTACCATATTTATAAAATATATGCCACCAGATATACGAATTCAGGGCCGTAAGAATGACATTTTGTAACTGGGTACACGTGTACTCCTGGTAGTAATTAATGTGAAAAATTCCGGGTAGTAACATAACGGTTAAAAAGTTTAGTAGAAAATATTTTGTAATTCCAAATAGATTATTTTCAAAGTAAATTAAACATTAATTAAAAATACATAATTATTTACTGTAGTACATATTAAATATTACCTTAAAAATAAAGGTTTTTGTTAAAATATTACAATATATTATGTTTGAAAAATTATAGAAAATATTTTAATAAAAAATTAATCAATTTAAAGTCATTAAGACTAAATTCTCTTGTTAGATTGGAAAGATAATTTGTATGATATTAATAAATTGAAAATAAATAAATAAAAATATTTAATTTTAAATGAAGATATTTGTGATAAATTTTGAACATAATTTTCATAATATTGTTATTTCTTACAAATTTGTGTTGTTTGAAATATTTGTATATTAATTTTTTTGTTAATACATTACCGTCCGGAGACATAAAAATATGTTTTTTGTTGACTGCTCGTGTAATTTCGAAGACATATAAATAGGGGTTTGTTTACTATACATTAAATGCCTACGACATATAAATATGTATGTGTTGCAATATATATGTTAAAAATAATATTTCTTATCGACTAGACTAATACTGCGTGCTTTGATAATATTCAAAACAAAAGATAACAGTAAATTTCAACCTTAAACCCTATAATTTCCAAAGATTTCTTTAAATCGCTTTAAAATATGCCGGCTACTCGCTTCAATTTTAACGCAAACAACCCGGACCGTAATATGTTAATATTAAATGCATATATTTTCAAAATTTAATAATTAAAGTTTGAAATTCGTTTCTATTATTTTAGTAGTCCTATGTAGACTCTAGTAACTTTATAATTACTTGTGTATAATTATATATATATATATATATATATATATATATATATATATATATATATATATATATATATATATATATATGGTTTTCCAATAAGAATATGTCATAATTTTGACAGCTGGTGGCAGCCATGCTTGATTTTTTAGGTACATTTTAACTTAGTATAGTTTGGCAAATTATCATGGAACGTTTAATATTTCAACAACGCGTAGAAATTGTAAAAACTTATTACAAAAATCAATGTTCGGTTCGTAAAACTTCTCGTGCGCTTCGCGAAACTTACAATCAGCACTAAATAAAGAAAAATGAGGAATTTGGAGTGAAAGTAATTCACAAGTCATCGAACAAAAACCACTGTATCCACAGAAAGTAACTGTCTGATGTGCACTACATGCTGGTGGTGTCATCGGACCTTATTTTTTAAAAAAATGAAGCTAAAGATTACGTTACAGTAAATGAAGAACGTTACCGAACTATGATTAATGACTTTTCCAAAAATTATTAAAAATAGTTTGTACTTATTGAAACAAAAGTTTAATGAGTCCATTATTTCATGAAATGGACCTATCAATTGGCCACCAAGATTATGTGATCTAACTCCATTGGATTATGTGAAATTATTGATTTATGCTAATAAACTACAAACAAAAAAAGCATTAAAAATAAACATTGAACATTTAATTCTTGAAATTCGACCACAATTATGTGAAAGAGTGACTAAATTGGACCAAACGAATGCACTATATCAAACTAAGTCGTGGTTGTCATATGAGTGAAATTGTATTCTAACATGAATGCCATAGAATATGCTTAAAAATAAAAGAAATATATAACTAATTAATTAAATACTTTTTGTTTTATTTCCATTTAAACCTCTGAAGTGTTTATTGGAAAACCTTAAAACTGTGAATATTCTATAAACGTACTATTTTTGTAAAAGTGCACAGGAGTTAAAATTTAAATTATTTAATAAAAACAAGTTATTTTTTTCTTGAAAGTACTAATAAATGTGTTTATTATTTAAAATAAAAATTGAAAACCCTTTCTTTTGAGCATCATGCAACTTTGGGTGTAGATTCTGTTATATATGTTATTTTACAAGAACGAAAATTAAATATAAATTATGTTAAAAAGTCAGTTAAATATCAATATATAATATATATATATATATATATATATTGTGTGTGTGTGTAAGTATATACATGTGCTATTAATGTTTTTAGCATTAAATAAACGTTAGTTTCAGAATTCTACAATGAAACTATTTTGTGTAAAATATGTGCATGATTTGAATTTATTTCATTATTTATACTGCGAAATTCACTAAAGTTGTGTTTATATGTTCAAGTATAATAAACTATAATGTTTGTTTCAGGTTCTGAATCGGTCTATGGATCCAAAGACATACGAGCCTCAGCAGCCGTTAATCGCACAAATGCCACAAATGCCTTTATTGCCACAACACATCATTACGTCTGGTACGAGAAAAGACTGTATACGGTTACGAGGATTGCCGTACGAAGCTCAAGTCGAGCACATACTCGAATTCCTCGGTGATCATGCTAAGAATATCGTGTATCAAGGTGTTCACATGGTCTACAATGCACAGGTATGTTTTTTATGACGATTTTTAAATTTTTACTGAATGAAATCCTAGAGATAAAAATGTTTTAATTGATGTTTTTATTTGTTAATCATTTATTATTAAATTTTCATTTTATTTATAAGGTTATGCTTACTTATTTCAAAAAATTTATTAACAATGTTAATCTAACATAATTTGTAACATTGTTGAAAATTATATCATTGATTTCGTTGAGATATATTAACGAGATCGATTAATTAATTGAAGAAATATTATAAAAATGTTATTTAAGAAATATTCTATTGAATTTAATCAACTGGGTCTACTTTATATATAACAATTAAATATGTATTATTCTCGTATATTTTCATCTTACATTCATTTTTTGGAACAAAATATTTTCTTGTTTCACTTTGAGATATTTTTGAAAGTCATTTACACTATATAATTAGATAGCAGGAAAGAAAGTATCAAAGTTATTGAGCTAATACTCTGTAGTTAGTTTTATAAGAAAGCAGTTAATTTAAATTTGACCACAAAAAATATAACGTTGCTTTCTTTATATTATATTAAAAGATAATTAGTCTTTTTACATCTATAGTAAAATTTTAACAATATTGTGATTATATTTTACTTAAATTTATATAAAACAACAAGTGTTTTTTTTTTAAAAAATAGATAATTTATTAATAGTAAAATATTTTAAAGTACATAATTACTTTATACCTATAAATATTAATAGTGTAATTTGTGTTATTTACCAAAATGTCAAAATGTTAAAATATATTTACGATATAAACTTGTTCATTGTCGATTTTATGATAGTTTCATTTAGGGTTTATTATATTGAGTTCAAATATATAATGAGTAGAAAAATTGTAAAATATTTAAAATAATATATTATTTTTAAAATAATATACAAGTAAAAAGTACTTTATAAATACTTATCTTTTATTCTTATTTTATCATATTTCATTATCAATATACTTTTATGCTATTTTAAGAACAATGACAACATAAAAATAATATTATATACATATTATCAGGTATAGCGTGTTCATAATTTGTATATATATTTTGTAGCAATTGACTTGGAAAGATATAACTTAATCAGGTATGTTATTAAAATCGTGGTGAATTGAAAATATATAATTATTTTGAATATTTTAAAACACATTTAAATACCTTATTTTTTTGAGGTTCAGAATTAGTTTTCATGAAATTTTATTTTTATTTTTACTTATTCATCGATTAAAAATTGTTATTTGTGTTATACCTATTACATTTGATAAACTCATAAAAAATCAAATATATTAAAAAAATATTCTACTACATGGAATTAAACAAGCCATTTATATAAATCATTATAAATAGTATAAAATATTTTTTAATAATCATATACTTCATTTTTAAAAAATAAAATATCAAATTATCTTAGCTATGTCGAATAAATTGAAACTAAGGTTAAAGAAAATTTCAAAACTATAATTAACCGTTGTTATTTTCAATTTATAACATTTAATAGGTTGCATGTAAGGAGTTTTTTTTTATCCGTTATAAGATTTAAAAGTATTATAACGGATGTAGAATTCTTTTAAATGTTAGTTGTTATTATTAATTGAAACTGTCTTTTTATTTTATAATATTTATCAATGAAAATATCTTGATAAGCAAATTTGATTATTTTAAAAAAATAAATTTGATACTCAATCTACTAATTATTTTAATATTTATATATATATATATATATATATATACATACAGTATACATATGTCAATATAATACGAAGGATACGTTTTATTCTATTTAAATCTATATTGTATAAACTCCTTGTGATAAGTATGAAAATTATGTGAAAATATATTTAAAAGATTTATACATGGTAGTATTGATATATAATAAAATATTTAAGCTATAATACCAATTAGAGTCTAAAAATTTAATATTTATCTATTGAATTGTAAGTGATTAATTTTTTTTCATATGAGAATTTTCACAATATTTCTATAGACTTGTATAAAATGTATTGTGTTATACAGAATCTACTGTGTCTGTATGTACAATATATATATATATATATATATATATATATATATATATATATATATATATAGAGAGAGAGAGAGAGAGAGAGAGAGAAAGAGAGAGAGAGAGAGAGGATGTTTTTTAAGCATGATAGAACTTTAAATGGAATCCCTATCGAAAATTCTATCTAATAAAAAAAAAACAGCCGTTATATATATACATGTGTGTGTGTGTGTGTATATATAAAGGTATGAAATTTCTATCAAAAAAATCCTCCTAAAAAAATTCACTCCTAAAAAAATATCCTATATGTATATAAATATAATGAAATTGTAATTAATTGATTTTCGTGTGTGTAGGGTCAGCCAAGTGGTGAAGCATTTATTCAAATGGATTCCGAAAAGAGCGCGTACTTAAGTGCGCATCAAAAACATCATCGGTATATGGTATTTGGGAAAAAACAACGATACATCGAGGTGTTCCAGTGTAGCGGCGAAGATATGAGTATGGTGTTAACAGGCGGTATACCGGCTCCAGTATCACCATCGAAAGGTGCAACAGCACTTCTATCTCCAGGTATAATTCCTCCACAGCCAAGTATACCCAGTATACCGGCTGCGGCCGCTGCAACAATTACACCTCAACCACCCGTGAATATTAACACGACAGTGGCACAAATATCACAAAATTTGGTAACACCTAACCCGGCACTAAGTTGGGAAAATCCAGCACTTTATGCACAACAACAAGCTCAAATGATAGCTCAACAAAATATGTTACTTAAACAGAATCAAGCGGCTCAGTTAGTCGCTTTACAAGCCGCCGCCGCGCATCAACAACAGCAACAAAATGAACTGTTGTTACAAATAGCTCAGTCTGCGCCACATAATCCCGGTGTTATGAGACCGGCTTTAGGCCCACCACATTTACTTCCACCGCCACCACAACAACCGCTCCTATCTCCTGTTGGTGTTGGACAGCATATTCTTCCACATCAACCGACACACCTGTCGCATCATGCTACTTTGTTACCAGGACAAACTCCTTTGTTTTTTATTCCGACAGGTGGAAGATTACCTACTGCAGCAGCTTTTGCACATAGTGCAGCTTTTCCTAGAGTACCTTTTCCGCCAAGTACAGCGTTTTTACCACAACATTTACCTAGTCATCCAGCAGCTGGTTTGTTATCTCATCCGCAGTTTAGTCAGGCTGCTGGATTACTTCCTCCTCATATGTATTCCCCACAAACATCAGTTGCTGGTCCTCTAACTCCACAAGTAGGATTGAAAAGATCGTACGGTGATGCTTTTGTTGCTCAACCAAATCATTCCGATGCAAATCCAATTCCATTACCAAAAAGACCGTCGTACTCATCTTCAAATATTGCAGGTTATACTGCAGTCACTACTTCAGCTAATACTGCAGCTTATGGACAACCACAATATTATTAAACTTTAATATATAAGCACGAGCATAAATATATCTGTTACAAAGTAATTTTTCATAAACAATATATTCCCTCTATAAACATTTAGATTTTAAATAATTTACGATTTATTATAAAATCTAATTATTCTACAAATGTCTATAAATATCATATAAAATATTTTTATTTACATATATATTATTAAGAATAAATATCATGAAATCAAACATGATATAAATATATGAATAAATATTAAAATTCTTCATTTAAACGCACAAGAATAACACAAGTTATTTTTTTTACTTACAAACTATAATATTTTAACTTAATTTCAATTTACAGCTATTTAAAAATATTATTTAATATTTTTACAGTTGAAAATGTTAAAAAATACTAATTATCAAAATTAGCTTGATATTATATTTTTTCTTTAAGTTATATTGAAGATATTATAAATTCCTTATTCATATTATAAATAACCATTAAAATATTATTAATGTTTTACTAAAATATAACCGCCTGTATATTTTTTAAAATAGCTGCAATATTTTAATATATCAATAGATTTAGATAAAAAAGATTAATAACACTTTTTATTGAGGTTAACTGACAAAATATAATTTGTTTTTGATAAAAAAATATAAATAAGTGAGATTCATAGTGCCTACGCCATTAAACACTTGACAAATATTTAAATACAATAATTTTGAAATATATTTAATAATTTATATTTTTGAATAAAATCCTTATGACTAAATAAATATATTTTCGTGTAAGCTAAAGCAGTTTATAAAAATATTTTCTATGAAGATGCCACGAGTTTTCAATAAAATATTTTTCTTAAATGATACTCATTCTACGAAAAGACTATAACAAAAATACTTTGACATTTCTGATGAAAACAGATAAGTGAAGTACAGATTAGTTTGTGTCGTAGCGTAGCAATATCTTTGAAAATCTCATTCTCTTGGATATATTGTCTTTCATGTTGTTTTCAATGTCTTTGAACAAAGTTTTGATTATATGAAACGCGAATATGATACAAAACTACGACGAAGAAGCAACATATAATTAAGAAAACAAGTGCAATTAAATATAATATCATTGAAAATGAGCTCATTAGTCTTTAAGAAACAAGCATTCGCTATCGACAATTTATGATAATTGACTTAAATATTGACAGTTAATTGTAAAATAAGAATATTAATATATATTGACAGTTTACTTTTATTAGAAATAGATGTACGTTTTTATAGGAATTTAATTAATATGTTACTAATAAGTTAATTGAAGTGATTTCAAACACATATTTGAGATAACATAACATTCCATCAAGTACTTGAACGTTTTATATCCTAATTTAGAATCTGGTTTCGTTGAATTATTCGTGTAAGTGCCTTATATTATGTATATCACATTCCATTCTTAGAATTAGCATCCTTTTTGAATGCCTATGTGTGCCTTTTATTGTGAAAATTAGATATTTATTAGATTAGTTTTAACGTGTAATTCCAGATATTAAGAAGACAAATAATTATACATTTATAAAGACAAATAATTTTGTTAAGTATAATTTAATTTGATATTATAAAACTAATATTAAAGATTTTTCATAATAAGTTTCGTTGTTTACTAAAAAAATTAACATTTCCTTTTCGAAATATTTTAAAAACGTAATTTAAATATTAAAGTTTTGAAAAACGAGTTGATTTTTTATACTTATATGAAATGTTTTTTTAAGTTTTCATATTTTCTATTCATTGTTTTAAAATTAATAACTAGATATAATCGATTTTAATTCAGGTTAATTTCTAATATAATTTTGTATATTGCTAAGTAAATAGAACTGAGCTATTTGTTTAAAAACACTGCATATTCAAATGATAATTCCGTCTGGATTTTCCCAACTGTTTCATACAAAACAATTGTATATTTTCATTACGAATTTTCACGCATTTTCCATTCGATATCACAATAATCGAACATAACCTATCCGTGATTTGATTTAATCGTAAAACATTGCAAAAGGATTCCCAAGTGGTGATGGACAAACAAACCAATAAATAAACATTTGGACTTTTAAAATAGTGTGTTGTTGACATAAGTTTAATTATTTTTTTCCACGCTACTTTATAAATAGATTTTGTTAATATATATTTACATAACTTTATATACATTTACATATATAATTTTTTGTTATATATTCCCGTATGAGTACTTTAATCATGATAATTATTTTGTTGATTGGTAGCTTTTGATATAGTCACTGTTATTAAAAAATTAAGATAAACATCAAATGGGATATAATATTTTGTTTGTGTAGCTTTATATTCTTTGGAAGTTGCAAACTGAAATATCTATTCCAATTTGAAACTGATTTAAACATAGATAAGTTTTTTTTGTGATCTGAAAGAATTATTTATTCTTCTAAATACATACACTTATATATATATATATATATATATATATATATATATATATATATATATTATTTGGTACCTTCTAATGAATTTTTATACGTCTGTACAATTTAAATACTTTATAAATTTTAATCCAAAATGGATATTTGTTCTAGATAAAATCGTATTATGATGGTTTATAAATTTCTATATTCCCGATATTGAGAAAAAAATATAAATTTAAGACTTCTATTTTATTCCTATTCAAAAGACATATTTATAATCTTATATTACGACCACTTTGGGTTTTCGAATATTTTTATGTAGTTTTTCATTGATGTATCTCAAATTTTACTGAAAATCTGAAAATATTGATCATATCTTTTAGATAGTTTTTTTTTGTATTATTAATATAATTTCAGTTAAAAACTATTTCAAAATTCGAAAATGATTTTGTGAAGAAAAAATTATAGCGATTTTATGAATAAAAATACATTTAATGATGATCCATATTTTTTTAAAAAATACAATTACATTTTTGTATTTCAGTTCAATTTATTCTTTTTCTCTTCATCAAAGAAAATTATTTATCAAAAATGCAATAATTTCTTATATATTTATTTTAATCTACTTATCTATATTTTAATATAGAATTTTTTTCAAAGAATAAAACATTTTATGCTATTTTCTTAAGAGTTTATTGTAGAACATTTGATTTTTTAATTGAATCATAATTTATATATTTATCTTATTATTCTAGGGTTATTTTTATAGATAGTATTTCTGATTAGTTACTTCTTTATTTTTTTATTTTATTCGTTACAACGAAATATATTACTTTATTGATTATAAAATAATGAAATTAACTAATTAATTTCATTATACAAAATTAAAAAAATAAAATTTTTCAGTTCCTCAGTTATTATAATATATATAAAAATTATTCTATTTACTTTTAAAAATATTCGATATCGTTAGAAAACATCCTTAAAAAACAAAATTAAAATTACATAAACATTTAATTATTTTCTGTATACATGCTAATTTTAAATATAAATCAAAATTATAATTCTGGAATTTTTTATAAAAATTATTTTTACTCTTGAGTTATTGACGTGTTAAAACATATTTACAAGTCATATGCAAATATTTAATATATAATTCAAATTTTATATCATTAACGTAATGAAACGTAATTGCTTGATTTAGGGATATAAGTGATATTTAGCAAATCTATTCAAGAATTTTCTGTTTTTTTTTTCGAAGTATTTTTTAAAGAATTTCTTTTTATAATCTTGTTTATTTGCTTTTTTCGGTTAGATATTTAATATATAAATAAATGTTTATCCATTGTATTTTGACTATTGGAGTTATAAAATGTCTTCGAAGTACAATCTGATAATAAATTACTAACTTAAATCAATCCTTTTGTTGGATAAGTACTCTAATTTTTATTAGTAATTTTTTTGATTTAGTAAATTTCAAGAAGATTATTATTTTGGGACTGTTATTTGTGATTTATCAGTGAAGTCAAGTATATATTTTATATTTGTATTTTTTATTTAATAATTCATTAATTTTAATCAACGTACAATAGTTTATATATATATATATATATATATATATATATATAAATATACCCATATATATATTTAATGATTCAATTAAAAGTCACATTTTCAAACATAATTTGTATTTTTATGATAGTTGCTTCACATTGAAATGTATATGAGAAGAAAGAAATAATTAGTAATAAATTGTTTGCATTTTTGATAATTAGGATTTTATTGTTTTTGAGATAGTGAGTTTTATAGAAAAATAATTTAGTTTTTAAATTAAATAAAATAATTGTTTGAATATTTAAATTAAAACTTATATTTCATTAGAAGGTTTTACACATACACACACATGCATTTATATATATATATATATATATATATATATATATATATTTGTGTGTGTATGTGTGTATATATAAATGTATGTATATTTCAGTGTTTTAAAAAAAATTACACTGATGTAGTTTGAAATAGAATAAAATAATTTTCAAGTTACTATCTATTAGTTTAAATCAGTGTTTAAATATATATATATATATATACTGTTGATAATTATTTAAAGATATTAAATAAAAAAAATCAAGCTACAAAAATTTATTTACGAAAGTACAAACGAAAGATATTTCAGTGTGCTGTTATATCATTTGTAATTTTAATTATGGATAAATAATTTTGTTTAATAGTGGTATATATCTGTTGAGTTATTTGGTTTCATATTGTACTCGTTTTGTAAAAATAATTGCATTGTAATTAACATTACAATTGACTTAAAATAAATAACTGTACTTATTAATGAAATATTTATAGTACAATATGAAATCAATTTAAGAAAGGTGTTGTAACAATTGGCAATCCTTTATTTGCTTTCGCTATGGACTGTCTTCATAAATTTTATGGTTTATTATTTTTTCATCCAATATTTAACAAACTACTTATACTATTTCACTTCAATGCTATTCAACCATATTCATTTTTCGTACATATATACAGGTGGGTGCTGTAGTTAATTTCACTTGATTTTTCTTACTTTTGACAAGTTTGTATTCATTTATATAATAATTATTGCATCTTATTGATTTGTTTGATTATTAAAAAATAATTACATATCAATATCGTAAGTAATAATATAAAGTTTAAACAGTTTTATTCATTTTTTTACGATTTATTGTTCGTAATGACTTTCATATAATCTCAAGGCAATTAAAATTGTTATGCATGTTAAAAATATACTTTCAATAATAATTGTGTATTAGAAATGTAATCCAAAATGTGATTGTTGGTTTTTACCTAAAGAATTTGATTAAATCGATTTATTTTTTTTGTTTTTATAAACGTAATATATTTCATTCATATGAATACGTACATATATATATATTTTTAGAAGTGAATATTAATCGAAACTGACAAGTAGGAAAAACGAAAGTATTTGTTGATTTTTTTAGTTTTTATTTCATTAAAAGAAAATAATTTTTGAGTAAGCTATTTAAAATTAAATTTTTTTTTTATTCTTTCTTTTAAAGTATCTTCATTGAAATATCTAATTTGATATCTAAGAATTATTCCTTAAACTTTTATTGACATAGTATGATTTGATATGATTTCTTTACTTCAGTTTCAATTTGAAAAAATATTTTGCTTTCATTATTATTGACTCAAAAATATTGATAAATTAATAAAAAATATAAGATTTTTTTTAGTATCCTGTTTTCTTGCTATCAAATTAGTATATGTAAACAGTACACTAATTCATGTAAAGTAATTTACAATAATTAATAATTCGTACTAATTTCAGTTTTTTATTAATTGACGTATACAAGTTTTATTCGTTATTTTGATAGATATTTTAGATTAAAAAATAAAACTAATGTTTAAATAATTGAATTTTCTTAAAAAATATAAAAAATATGTTCGATATAGTCATTTTTATT
Source organism: Neoneuromus ignobilis (assembly GCA_029203775.1). Taxonomy (NCBI): domain Eukaryota; kingdom Metazoa; phylum Arthropoda; class Insecta; order Megaloptera; family Corydalidae; genus Neoneuromus; species Neoneuromus ignobilis. Next base: position 33,712,053 of record CP092091.1, on the reverse strand, counting down.
GTTATTAAATGAATAAAGGGGGATCGTTGAAAAATAATACACACAAAGTTTAAATGATTTTGAATTTAAAATTAAAAAAAAATATTGAATAATAATAATCACTAAGTAAGCAGTAAAAGAAGAATATTTGTTTAGTTGAAATTCTATAAGAATTTAAAATTTCATTTTATACTTTATTTATTTGCATATATTTTGAAAATGAATGGTTGTTTAATTTGAAGTTTTTCAATCATTTTAATTTATTTTATAAAAATGGTAAAGTATTTTATTATTTATTTTATTTTCATGATATTACATGGTAATCATATTTTGTAGTTTAAAATTAATTTTAGTAATGTTATATCAAATAAGTGGATTGATATAATTTACTAAGTCGTATTTCAAGTTATTAGAATTGGTAAAATCAAGTGTTTTAATTTAATTACATCATCCCTGTATCATGAATATGGTATTTGAGGTAAAAAATATATTTATTATTTTCATGGTTGGTAATGGTATGAATGTTGCTGCAATGTATTTTGTATAGTAAATTTCATATTTGTATAGTTCTGTTGATTACCAATTTTTCTTTCACTAACAAGACATACATGTACGTTTTAATATGTTTTAGGGACAAATGTGGGTAATAGAGGACCATACCTGTCAGTTATTTTATATATATATTTATATAATTATTCTTTTTCTAATTTCTTTCCATTATCTATTTTTATTATACGAACGCTTGGTTGGATCCAAAACAATATTTTCTTGTTATCTTTCTCTCTGTTATTTTTTTTTTATTATTTTAGTGCTTTCATCTGTACACAAACACATATATCGTTTTATTGTTTTATTTAAATAAAAATAAAAGCATAATGTAAGTTCGCGACATTCACAGACACATGACTTTTTCATGTTGCGCGTTGTTTTCAGTGAACACATTACAGAAAACCAATTACATGATCGCAATCTCTAGCGAAAGTCAATATCGGGTTTGTCAAAAAAAGAAAGAAAACAAAACGATTTTTTCTATATTTAGAAGTAATGTTACTTATATATTTTTTCGTGTTTAGAAAGTTTATTATATTCGAATATACCGTTAGATTTTTGTTCTTTTTTTCTTTTATATAATTATTGTATTTTACAGGTATATATTTTCATTTACTGGATTTATTTTTTCTTTTAAATATACCTATTATGTATAGTAATATTCAATGTTTTTCTTCTGTGTCACAAACTTAATGCTTCTTTGGGATTTATTTTATTTATTTATTTTTTGGGCGAAACACCATTAGAAATGTAACACGACGATCTGTTTATACTAAATTTTAATAAGTAATTGATATAACAGCGGTGTAACAATAATCATGTTTAACATATTATAACTAGCATTTTTTCATGTGCATTTCATTGTATTCAAATAAAATTCATTCATTATATTGTAGGAACAAGACTCGTATATTTAAAAACGACTTATAAACTAAAGGATTAATCAAAACTCTTCTTTTGCTAACAATTGTCTATTTTGATTCATCTTTATCTTTTATTTTCTTTCTTATCACTTTAATTTTAATTGCACATTTTACACTAACAACGAAATATATTGCTTTTTCAATTTGAATTTTTAATACAAATAGGTGTTTAAAAATTAAATATTTCATAAATGTATATTTATAAAAATGACGATATCAAAAATGTTTGAATTACTCATCAATGACAAATCTTTTAATAATATTCTTTTATTTTTTTAATGTCATATAATTATTTTAATCGTTTTTAATTATAAATCAGTTTATTTTATGGAACATAAAAATTTAAATACGGTAGCATAAACATTTTTAAAAGAAGTTCGGTTGTATATATATATATATATATATTTATAATTTATAAATCTCGTAAATTTCTTATAAATATAAAAGTTCGATTAGTTTTGTTAGGAAAAAAAACATTAAATTTGAAAATAAAGTAAGATGTCAAGTAATTATTGTAATTTATGTATTTTTTATTTTTGACGTCTTTTTATAAGAAATACAATTTTATGATCATAATTTAATACGATGAAATATCTTTATGATTTTATATACTATTTTTGTTGTTTCTTCTGGTATTTATATTTTATCACATTTTTTGACTTCTTGATATAAAAATATGCTTATAATTAAATAGTAAACGTATTGTATTTATATTTACTTACAAAATTTGTCAAATAACTCAATCTCTTTTTGTTGTTATTCATATTTAAGGTTATAAAAACTTAATGATAGTTTTTAAAAAGATTATTATTTCATAAATTTTTTACATAATAGTTTTAATGTCTTTTTTCGACATTTGTAAAAACCTCGACTCGAATTACTTTTTCCAGTGATGTTTTATATAAAGCGTTTTTGTGATTTAAAATCATTTTTTCTAGAAAAAAATAACTATTTCAAATATACACAACTTATCTAAAGTTTTATTACAAATACTCTATTATAAATGATAGATTTTTATATTTCCAATTTTTTACTATGCATATTCATTTATGCTATATTATAATTTTATTTCTTTTTTAAAAAAAATCTTATTATATTTATTAATTTTAATTACTTCCTTCGTATTATATTTTTTATTTTCTATTGTATCTTACCAAACTTGGTTTTCATATTTGTGTAATTTTCTAGTTACAATATAGGTTACTTAAATTATTTAAAATAAGTATCTACATGGTTCACATACAAACATATATCTATCTATATATATATATATATATATATATATATATATATATATATATGTTTGTATGTGAACAATATATATATATATATATATATATATATATATATATATATATATATATTGTTTTTTCTACTAAAATTTACATAAAGAGTTTCAAATGCTCATATGTTAATTAAAATTATGAAATATGACAATTTTATTAATTGATTTTTATTCATGAATTAAATTGTTTTTTTATATGATATGATGAAAATAAATTTATCGTTCGAAATGATTTAAATTTAATGTTTTTTGTCAATTAAAAAATGTATACTACTGTTAATATTCTAAAAATATCATTTGATAGATTAATAACATTTTTTAAAATAAAATTTAAATTTAATAAAGTAAGATACTAACATTTAATTCAATGAGTATATGTTTAATTTGATGTACTATGTAAATATAAATGAAATTTATTTGTTTTATAATAATTTTATGATAAATTGAGGTCACTTTTCATTACAAAACAGCTTAATATTAAAACTGATTTTTTAAAAAGAAAAAAAAATAAATGTGGTATATGAAATCATATATATATATATATATATATATATATATATATATATATATATATATATATATATATACAATAATAAAGAAGTGAAATAATTCACTATAACAAATTAAATAAAGATACGAAAGATGTTTCTTGTTTTTAAAAAAATAATTTAAATATAATTTTGCGTTAAATGGTTAATTTTTTTTTTCAATTTTGATGATGATTTTTAAAATTTTTATTTTAGCAAAAATTAATTATTGTTTGCAGTAAAATACTGGAAGGATAAATATTTATAAAGTTTTTAATATATGAAATAATAGACAATTAAAATTTTATTCTTAAAGATACAAATAAATAATAGGTTGTAAACAAACGATAATAATATGTAGTAAATATTAAATAAATAATATCCATAATAGCTTTAAAATGTAATAATTTATAGGAAAATAATAGAATTATAAAATGTTTTACTAACAATTTCTTGGCTTTAACTAATTCTTATCTTTTAAAAAAATTCTTGATAAAATGATTGTGCTTAAAAACCTCGAATGATTAGAGGTTAGTTAATCCCAGTAACAGTTTTGTTCCTACATTTTCATTTCGTGTAGAATTAAATATAATAAACATTAATGGCGCCAAATTTTATGTTAGTTTGTCGATTGTTACAAATAACATGGTGCTTCGCCGTATTTGTAAGCAAAAAGCACACGGATGCATTGTGGGTTTTGGTACATGATTGGTCGAAGCGTGGTGGTATGGCAACATGGCGGCAACGTTTCTCTGTTGGTCTGGTTCCTGAAAAGTTCAGCGCCGGCCTGTCTGTTTTTTAGAACCTGTCTTGAAAGATTATTTTTATTTTTTTATTTATTTTTACCTGTTTCCATTTTATTGTTGTGTGCTCTCAAGAAAAAAACAAAAAAAATATATGCAGGTGGGAAATGGGTCTGCTTACAAATATAAAACATTTAGATGGTTCAGTCGGCTATCGAAGTTGTGTGGTGAGTTATTCATGAACTTTTACTTTTTTGTTATCTTTTTCGTAATAAAAGAATAGAAAGGTTTTTTGTTTAGGAGATTCGTAATTTATACGACTGAAATATTTTGAAATACATACATTTTATTCAGGTCTTGACATTTGATTAAATAAATTATAAAATATATAACTAAAGTAAAAAAAAAACTTTTATATTTTTAAGCACTCTTTTTAATACATAAATTTTGTTAAATAGAATTTGAAAATACATATCGATAATGTACGTAATAAATAGATACAATGAAAATACTATACAATGCAAAATAAAAAATTACATAAATACTATAATTTTCACATCAGTGGTTATTATTTAACTAGTAAAGTTGCTTTGTAACGAATACTAAAATGATCTTATATCATAAAATGCATAAATCTGATAGGCGTAGACAGCTCTAATAACATATCGCAAGAATGCATGTCTGGAATTTCGAAGATAATACTGTCTCGAGGAATTGTTTAGATTGCTTATTTATGAACGTAGAACAAATATGTATGTTAATGTGCATTTCTTTCCATAATTTAAAAAAATATAGTTTCAAAATATCACTAGTATAAAACATTTAAATTATTTTAAGAAATCTTTATTGACGAATGATTTATTAATTAATTTATAATAAAAATACATAGATAGAAATGAGAGAGTTTTACAAATATTAATATGTATATAAATTCATTTAAATCTGATATTGTTTTTAAGAAAGAGAAAATATATTATAATTGTATGCATTGAAAACGAATCACAAAACTATATATTTTTATATTTTCGTGATTCATTCTCATATTTTTCTTATTTAAAAAATGATTTTTTAAAAATTTTATAGCATGAAAAATTTTAATTATTTTTGGATATTGTCGGAAAATTTCTTGATTAAATTGTAACCAAATATTAATTTTATATAATATAAATATAAAAATTTAATTAAACAATTAAAATCAAATCATATATAACAAATAAACAAATTTGTGCTCAAGTAGATTAATAAATAATATATTTTTGTATTATTTTACACTAATAATATATTTATTAAAAAATTAATAACTTTGATATGGATAATTCTTCGAAATATATAATATAAAATCTTGAATGTTTTTGTTTCGACTATAGTCTTAAATATATACATAAATATTTATTTCGATAACTTAAGATTTTTCTCATTTGTGGAGAAATAAAAAATATTAAGTCAGTAATAAAAAATGAAAATATTTTATGAATAAATATATATATATATATATAAACTTTATTTATTAGAAAAAATTGAATAAAAATACTTTTAATTAGGAATTTATTAATTTGAATTATTTCTTGTAAAGTCCTTTGTAAATGAATTTCGAAAATAATTTCAAGTTTTTGACTTTTAAAGCCATTTAATAATTCTTAATTTGTATGTTGTAATTACTTTTAATATAAGTTAAAAATACATTCTCAAAAATTAGTTGCCAAAAACATTTTATATCTAAATAAAGATTAAAATATTTATTTTTATCTACACCTATTACGTTTTTTATTAATTTTATTTTTACCCACTTCTGTTTTATTGATTAAATATTTTATAATATGTATTATTTCGAGTAATTTGTCATTATTTAATTTCTGAATTCACTACATAACTTTATAAAAATAACATAAAAATATCAAATAGGGATGTAATAAAAATAAATGAATAAAAATAACATTACATAAACTGTATTTTTATACGTAATGCGATTATTTTAATAATTCTCTAAAATACAAATAAAAAATTGTAAAAAAATATATAACTTCAAAGAAACTGAAATTGGGACCATTTAATAAATGTATTTTAAATAAAAACAAGCTGTTTGAAAAAGAAAAAAATATTTATATGTTTTATGACTGAGTTTAATCAAATGTCAAAAATTATATAAATATATATATATATATATATATATTTATTTTTATGTATGTATATTTTCAGCACTGTTGAAGATATTATTCAATGTATTCTTGACATAGTACACACATAATTATATATATATATATATATATATATATATATATATATATATATATATATATATATATATATATATATATATGTATACATATATAAATATATTAAAAAGCTAGATTAACAATTAGAATTTAATAATCACAAATGTAAAGCTTTTCACGTGCAATTCTTTGCTTTCAGTCTTAGTATTGAAGGTGGTGGGTGTACGATCATACAAAAAGCCTTTCTCTTCTTACAGTATTTTTTCATACTTGCAGATATGTTTTTAGTAACATTTGTATTTATTTTCGAGGGACTATAATATTTTTTAAAAAAAGTTGCTTTAATTTCTTTATTTTTATACATATATATATTTTATCTCTACAAATGTATATTATCATTGAATACATATATTTTGTGGATTATGGGTAATTAGCAGCAATAATTTGTAATTAATTTCGAAACATATAAATGGTGTTTGTTGAATATATATAAATATGATAATTTTGTGTTTTCATTCGTTATCTCACACGATAACAATACTCATATTTATCGATACATTATCACATAATTTGGTCGGAATTTGGGGGTAAAGTTTGGCATGTATTATTAATAATGTTGTTTTGTATCAACTATTAATTATTATTTGTACTTGTTGATTTGAAACAAACATATTTAAATTAAAACGAAATTTCTATTATTCTTATTTCTTAACTTCTGGTATTGATCTAAAAAATTGTATATTTTTTAATGTGGACATATTTTTCGTTAATTTTGTTTGTGTTTGAATTATTATATGTATTTTGGTACTAATGATAACCTTTAACGACAACACTTTATAATCTTTTAATTATATCATAAATTGTTTATAATTTGTTGACTGTGACTTTCAAAATTTTTCGAACGTGTATAAGTTTTAAAAATATCATTGTGATCACCTCTTAGAAATGTATTAGTATATTACAATTTTCATTTTATATTAAAAAAAATAATTTATATAATAGAAACATATATTCTATAATTTTACTTTTATGATAAAAAATACTTTAATTCAAGTTTATTTATTAAAAGCAAGTATGAGAATTATGAAGAATAATGGTTTTATCTCTTTCGTTTATGATTTACTTCTTCTAATTGAAAAGTATGTTTATTAGTAAATCAAAAAAACATTCTACATTTTTATTAATTTATTGAAATATATAAAACCATTTTTTATATATACATTGAATAATTTCAAATTTATATTGAATATAAATGACGTCATTGTGTTTTTTTATAATAAATTTGTTTAATAACTTCATATAATGACAGTTATCAAGGAAAACTTTAAATTAATATTTTAATTAAAAAAAATTGTCGAGGTGATTACCTAATTTTTTACGATTTATAAAATTTAGTATTGGAGATTATACTCAGTTTTATCTTAGAAAAATAGTTACAGAGTAGTTATATTTTTATATTTTAGATACAATACAGAATACTATAAAAATATTTCAATCAACTTCAGACAAAAAATACATGTGTGCTATTAACAAATTAAAATACTAAATTTGTTTTTAATATGAATGAAAATACACACATAAAATATTTTATTTATTTTTAAGTCTATTTTTACATATGAATAAATTTTCTAAAATATACTTTCATTACGTCGATATGTATGTATTGTACAAACAAATACAAACACACTCATACACACACATACATACACACACACACACACACACATATATATATATATATATATATATAATTAAATCATTTTTTTTAAATGATTTTATTCATATTCTTCTATTTTTTTAATTTTGAGAATAATATATAAACGTTAAAATAAAAATTATTTGACAGTTTAGTGTACATAAAAAATAATAATACTTCTTATCTGCAAAATTAAATTACTTTAAATTCATAAATAGAATCATTGTAACAAATCCAAAAATCAATTTCCCTTATATATTCAAGAACAATATTTAATCTTTTTAAAAAAATTAACAATGGATTATTAATGGACGTTTCATGTAATAAACATTAATTTTTAAGTGTCAAATTTTATTACACTAATTTTCTATGTACAATAGTATAAAATTATTGCTATTAATATTATTTTGTGAAAAGGAGAAGAAATTAATTACTTTTAGTTTATACATATATATATATATATATATATATATATATATATATATATATATATATTATATATGTGGAGAAAAAAACGTATTTAAGATAAAATAAGTTTTTTTTATTATTAAACAGTCGATCTTATAAAAGACCATTAAACCATTGACTTACATTTCCACATCCTTATGTCTTTCTGTATTGAGAAAAACGACATTTGCTGAACAACCGAAAGCTATCAACGTTATAAATATTTCCAATATAAATCTCAATACAGAACACATACGTCTAGAATTTTACGTCCTTTTATTAGTGTACCAAAAATTTACTCTCTTCTAGTTACCATTTTATACATATATTTATATACACATGTATTGTACATACAATGCGTTTTTTTATTTTCAAAACAATTTTTAAATATCTACTTATAGATTACGGATTATTTAATGAAAGGAAATTATTTACTTTATTTTATATAAATTTCTATTCATTGCATATTTATTTATATTTTTATGGTATTCTGTATTTTTAGTATAAGTAAAAAATTTAGTAAATCAGTCCTTATAGAATTATATTTTAGTTGAAGTATAACATTTGATACATATTTATTTTATTTATTTATGAAGTTTTGATTTTATATTAATATAAATATAATTTAGGTGGTACATTATTACCTCCTGGTGCTGCATTCCATCCTGGAGCAGTACCGGCTACACCAGGATACGGACCTG